>JARHVA010002074.1:1940000-2335000 GCA_037957365.1 Torreya grandis
ATGTTGTGGAGAATGTTTGGGTTAAGAGGAATAATCAAGAGGTGATGAAATGACACTAATGAGAAGGAAACTAATTGAACCTTTCACAATCCATTTAGACACTTCAAAATACCTAAAAAAGTTTCAAACTAAATTTGTATGCCAAAAAAGGATAAACATGTCAAGGAAGTAAAGTTAGTCACTTGACAAGATCAACTAATCACACAAACATATTGAAAACAATATAAGGATGAGGTTAAATTGGAGTTTATCATTAATAAATGACTTTAAAATGGGAATGGATTATCCATACATAGGTGGAGGATACAAAAATAGCCTATCAAGGCTAAATTTATAGAAAAGTGAGAGAAGAGATAAATAAGGGTGTAAGAGAGGAAGAGACAGGTGTCTCTCAAGAGAGTATAAACAAGAATAATATAAAATTTGATCCATTAAGTTTAAAATGGTAGGTGAGATCTCTTTGATATTCTCTCCTCCTCCAAGTGGTGTGGAAGTCTTCATCTTGCTTGACATCTTCCACTTGCTCCTCAAAACTACCCATTCTCTTGGCTTGTGAGATGAAAAATCACATTATTGATTCTAAATTCACCTTGAGTTACATTATATTTATACTCTTGACACCTTAAAATGTTTTTACAAATATTCATAATTGATTCTAATATGATGATTACAACTCCTTAGGTGGCTTGGAGATCCACTTATCCTAGTATGCCTATTCTTGTCCACAAGTGTCAAATATTGATTTTATCCTAATCAAGGAAATATAACTCCATGCATGGCCTATTAAAACTAAATAATACCATTAAAAACTCATTTGGAATCCACAAATTACCCTTAAGATCTCATTTTGTACCAAAAGCTCTTGTTTGGCCTCATTCCTTGTATCCATGAAACAATGTAAACCTCATTGTGTAGAATAATGTACAAATTATATTGGGAAATTAAAGATATTTTTGAGGACCTAGTCTCCCATTACAACTCCATACCAAGTTTCAAGTCTTGAGAGTGAGTAAGAGTGACCTTTTTATTTTATTTTCTATACTTAATTAAGCCCCCTTACCTAGAGACTAAGTTTTGGCCCAAAAACACTCCCACACATGTGAAACATAGGAAAATCATGTGATTTAATTTAATCATTCCAATACCATTCTCCATGTAAACTTTTAGATCCTAAGACTTTGTATGGATATGTGAAACATGAAATGGCCAAAAACCCTAATCTAGGTGCTTACATAGGCTTAAGAGATAGTTAGAGTATTTGGAAAGAAATTTAAAGGTTATAGTGCATGGAATTAATTTGTTTAGGTATGAAAAATCCTTATATAACTCAATCCACTAAGGATAAGTCTCTTAAAGTGTCTTATAGTCCTGCAAGTAGGCTATTTAGATTTTAAAACCATGCATTTCTCTCTTCTTAACCAACTTGATAATTTATAGATCTCATGTACCTATTTTAAAAACATGAAAATGTGTATGAATGGTCATATAACCTATGAAAATTCCTATTAGACCTCTATTTTTGATTTATTATCCCAACTACCATGCATACTCAAAAACATAACTACAACTCTATTTTCTACCTTGTTTTGTATACCCCTATACCTGATCACGTGAAAAAAATTATGTGAGGAGGTGTTAAAAGGAAATATATAGGTCACCAAGTCCATTTAAGATTTAATATTTTTGTTAGATTCCATTGGAAGGACTATCTCTGTCATCGGTCTACTAAGAGGGGTTTTAAAGGGTTTAGAATTTCTTCATCTCTTAAGTATTATTCATGAACAATAAATACTTTATCCCATTCCTAATTACACAAGGTTGAATTGGGGGAACATCATCATAACCTCCAAACACCATTAATTCCCATAGACAACCTCATGAGAGATCTAATTAAAAATTGGTGACCTCTTAGGCTCAAGTATGCATTTTGTGACTACCCTACATTATCAACATCTGTTCATATCTTGTAGTTTTTTTAAATAAAAAATATTACTTTAAAAATATATGATAAATATCTCCCAATCATCTCCAATTTTCATTTCCTTACATTCATCATCTTCATGGAGTTACGAACTTCACAAAAGACCTTCTTGGGTGTGGAGGACTATGTATATAGGTTGAGAGAGAAGTTTTAGTATTAAAATCATCCCAAATGTTCATAATTTACTTAAATTTCCTTCCATATATCTGACAAAACTTGGAACATGTTTCCAAATGTTCTTTAAATGGTAAATGGCCTTCAAAAGGCTCTACAACCGACATGTTCACTATGACGGTTTGTTGGCTACTTGACCTTCTTGGCCCTAAAGGTATGTGTTTTATATTTTATTCACTATAAAATGAGTTATAAAATTAATGGAGTGTTTTTATACATAAATTAACACCTCATCAATATCCTCATTTTAGTTTATCATCCTCAACAACATACTTTTGTCACAAAATTATACATACAGTCCTCAAGTCATGAAGGCTTGATAACTCTGCCTATAATTCTACTTTGGCATGTTAACTAAGTTTAAATTATTCAAGGAATCCTATTATGTAATTTAATTATATTTTATTCATTTTATTATTCATATTATAAACTTACCTTTATATACCCTCCTATCTCAAAATTATTCACACACAAGGATGTGTGTTTGGTCTAGGCTTAACAGTCCTAGAAATAATATTGTTATCAGTCATATTTTAGACCTGAGGTCTTCAACATTGTGCTTACATTACAAATGGCTCATCAAAACAAAATTTTAATTCCAAATTAAACCTCATTAAACTATCAAACATTATATATTACCTTGATTAGTGAGTTGAATCACTAAGTTGACATGTAAGTGCATGTTTAGGCCTGAAAGCTTTAAGGTGACCTATTTCAATTATGATATATGATCTTCTCAATGTTTTTACTTGAAATAAAATTAACTTACATTAATTTATTTTTAATATAAATATTAAAATTTAATTAAACCATTATATCTCCATTTCAATACTTACATGGGATTGTTGGTGCATATTGGGCGTCTGACTGTAGGTGCTCATTGGAAGGTCTTATCTACATTGTAGAGTTCAAAATTTTCCCCCTTGAACTATATAGTTGAAATTTTATATTCATTTAATATTATTTACCATTCAACTTATCCCACTCCAATATTTTTAACACCCCTTCTATTTATCCATACATGGAAAACAACTTAATCCTACTTATAGGTCTGTGTATGATTGTCTAGGCTTGTAACTATGCAAGAACCTCCTTTATTGCCATAAGTAAATTTTATAGTCCTTGTATAATATTTTTATTTTATTCTATGTTAATCCTAACCTTCATATATACATTTTGAACATCACATTGATAATGCAGATAATGAACTTTTGAGACCATATTTGCATAGGCAACCCATAACACATTCTTCTATTATGGGTACTAGTTGGAGAGATAGTACAAAAGAGTCAGTGATATTTTTTTATCTTGAATGAGATTAAAATATGATGTAAAACATGTAACCATCACTTTTATGTAATATAACCCTATATAAACTCTAAAATAATGAGTAACAATGATATTTTTCTTTACAATCTATGTAAATGAGAAATTTTCTTGCCAAATGGACTTCCACATGTGCCAACCTAGTTTATGAAGGTGTGAAGTGTTTTTTATACCTATTATGATCCATCCCAATTATTATCATACTTCAACGAGTTCACTATTTCATTTGAGAGGCTTAAATTTGACCTTGTCATGGTTTTACACCTCAAAACAGTACCCTAGATCCTTAGCAATGCTTCGTAAATATAAGGAGATCAATAAAAAATATAATGACACTAATTGAGATTCTATATGTGTCATCCACTTTGGTCAAAATATTAGGTTTTGAATACACTTGTATGGCTTGTACCATTCACTTGAAGTTTCCCTTTATGATCTTGTGAAGGGAGTGATGGAGTTCCCAATTTCTTCTCTATAATTTTGAGACCTAAAACTACAATCCAAGGATAAGTTTTACCTAACGAATCCCAATAGACACTTCTACAATGTTTTCATCTAAAAATGACTTCTTAATGTCTATACAAGTGTATTAAATTTCCTCTTAAGTGTTGAAATTTAATATTTTAACTTCTTTTAGATTTGATGACATAGATGGTAGTTATCTAACTAATCCAAATACCTTGGAAAAAGGTTTGTTTTGGATCATTCACTTTGGTAGGATTTCTCATACATGGAAATTAGTAAAAATCATCTTTTTCATTCATAAAAATTACCCTAAAGTTCACAAAGAGCCTTAAACTTTCCAAATACATGTGAAATTTGTGTACAAGATGATGAAGGGTGAAATATGACTTTAAAGAACACCTAAGGACCTATGAAACCACTTGAAAAATTCTTAATGTATCATGACATTACTATACCACTACAAGACCAATATAAGACATTACCTTAATTTTTCAAAAATTACCTTAAATAATGTTAATAAGGTTTTGAAAAGTCTATTTGATCACATAAAACATGAAAATCTAGGAATGGGGATAAAAAGACATGATAAGAAATATTTTTTCTATATTGGTTGACATTTTAACCTTGAGGGTTAAAATTGGTCAAAAAATTAGAGATTCATGGGGGTAGCATGCCTACTATGCTAAATAGACTAGTAGCCTTGTCCTTTCATTTAGGAAATGGAGTCATTTGCACTTAGATTCAAACATGATTAAACCTTGAAAATGACAAAACAAACTGATTTAACCTTGAAACACACACAAAGAAAATAATAAGATGCACACATGTTATAACTAAGCACTTAGAGAAGACAACAAACAAGAGAGCAATTAATATGTAAAACTAACTTAAACTTTTATTCTTCCTCTTGGATCAAAGAAGAAGCTTATGATATATTTTTCTCCATGAGATGAATAATTAAATGAAACAATATGCCTCTTAAACCTTGGTCTTATTATCTTCATCCTCTTCTTACTTTCCAATATTCTTGGCATGCTCTCAAGTGAAGTGGTGGCAGTAAACTAGTCCCCTATGAATATTAACTCATCATATGGCTCAAGCTCCTTCTCATGATGTGTCATGATACTTTTGCCTATCTTAAACATGAAAATCTATTGTATCATAGTAAAAAATTCATTATTAGCCTCTAAGGGCTCCAAAAACTGATGTACTTGATTTTGAATGGTCTCTTATGGGTCCCCACATTATTTCTCCAACAAGAGAGTAACCGTAAAATCAACTTCAATCTATCCAATATGATATATAGGCCCTTAAAGAGCCTTAAATTCATTTCATATGTCTAAATACTTATACCATAGGTCCTCTTGGTCCATGAGGGTAGTAATAGCCTTAACCCATATTGTCTTTTCCAACTCATTCTCTTTCTTGTCGTGTATAATGTCTTCATCAGAGATTGATTTATCATAGACTAGAAAACACATTGGATCATTAGGTACCTTACATTCTTCATCATCAACCTAACCTTGTTATTTTAGAGGTGCGAACTTCTCAAAACCTTCATATTCTTTGAACATGTTTAAATAGGTCTACCACATGTCCTTGAAATCTCCTTGAACCTACTCATTTGATTCAACAAGATTAGTCAACATGATGTTCCTCTTAAAATCCTTTTCTATCATGTCTTCATCAACTTCTTCATTGGCCAAGGTAACAATCTTAGTACTTTACTCATAGATAAATTCAACCTCATCAATAATACCCTTTTCTTCATTTATGAATATTGATTTATGTTAATCATCACCAAGGGAGTACCAATGGTGAACTATTCATAATATACACATTAATTTTCCTTTTCACATTCTCATTGAACCTCACTTGTAGTTGTAATCTCTTCTTCATTTGATTCCCATAGGATAGGTTCATCTTCAAGAAGGGATATGGTGGGAGGGTGATGAATAGGTTAATGAGTTAGAGAGGGAGTATTATGTATGGTGTATGGCTCATGAATGGGCTTCAGAATAGAGGGAGTAATCTTACAAATTGGGGTTTTGGATATGTAACAATATTCTAGGAACACTAAAAGGAAAAACAAGTTGAGTTGGGAAATGGACCCTTAATTATCTTCAACAAGTATTTGAATCTTATTATAGTCTCCTTTAACTTCATTCACATCTACAAATTGATTTTTAAATTTTTTAATTAGGACCTCCTTAATTTTTTGAAAATTTTATTAGATAGACCTCTAAGATGTAAAAGATAGAGGTTATTGAGGAGAGGGACATTGGGTTTGAATATTCTCAAGGTTTTACTTGAATTTAATCTCTTGATATTGGCTCTCTTCATCTTGTTTCTCCCAATACTTAACTACTTTGTTCTAATTTGGGACTTTGACATTAGTAGGTTCTCTTGGATATTGCATTAGATATCTTATAGGCTCTTCTTAGGGATATGGACCATAAGAAGGTTGATAAGTAACACAATGGGTTTGTTTAACAAATTAATCAAACTTATTTTGTTTACTTTAAAAAATCACCATCCTCTCCAATAAAAAATAATACAACTCATTCCTCTCTAGTGGATCATTAGATATAGTTACAAACCACCTAATCACTTCTTCATATTGGTAAGTTGAACAACACTTTATTGACAAATTTATTACTTTGATCTTTGTTTCATCCATTCCATCTTGAAAATATTGGTAAGATATTAGAGTAGGAGGAGAAGGATATCATGTTTGAAGACAAGGATTTTCATATGCATTATCATAAACATATAAGGATGATGTAGGCTAATCATAAGACTAATATGAGTCATAAAGAGGGTAAGAGTGATGTTCTTAGTAGTAAAAATTAATGAAAAGATTCATAAGGTTATTGAGGTGTGTAGTTAGGATACTAAGGAGGATGGTAAAGGTTACTATAAAACTGATATGAACCATCATGGTTCTGGTAAGTTTCATTATAGGATTGATAAGGATCATGGTGAGGTTGATAAGGAGTATTATAGGATTGAAAAGCTTCAAAAAATTGCATGAAATTGAACTCTACTTCAAATTCATCCATAAAAACCTCATCAAGACAATGAATTGATGATAAAACTTACATTGAACAAGTGACTATGTTACTAGAACTAGTTGATTGAGCATAGTTTCACCATTGATGTTTTGAATGCCTTGAAAGGTTGATATATAAGAAAAACACCAAAAATTATTCCAATAATTTGGATCTTAGTCCCACTAGGCATGACAAAACTATTAACTACCAAAATTTCACCCTTTGAAAGGTAGTTCAAGCGTTCCAAATTTGGAATGACCCAAAACCTTGAGGTGTTTCCATGTCATTCCAAGTGAACTCTAACTCAAAAAAATACTCCCCTTGATGAATCACTTAGGCTTAAAAAATACTCTACCCACTTGCTAGGAAAATATAGATAAACTTATTCTAATGGAGGAAATGCACAAAAATATATGGACCAATACCAACCAAATTCAAATGCACTTTAACATGAGACTAACCTATAAGAAACACCACTCTAAATATGCCTATCTACATTAGTTTTTATCATGAAGGTTGTGGAGAATTTTCGGGTTAAGAAGAATAGTCAAAGAGGTGATAAATTAAAATAATGAGAAGATAACTCACTCAACCTTTCACACTCCACTTAGACACTTCAAAATACCTAGAAAGAAGTTTCAAATTGAATATGCATGCAAGAAAAGGACAAACATGTCAAGGAAGCAAAACTAGTCACTTGACAAGATCAGTTAATCAAACAAACATATTGAAACTAGTAAAAGGATGAGGTTAACCAAAAAAATTCATTAATAAAAGGCTTAAAAATGGGAAAAGATTCACCATACCTAGGTGGAGGATAAAAACATATCCTATCAAGGCTGAATCTATAGAAAAGTGAGAGAAGAGAGAAAGAAGGGCATAGGAGAGAGGAAGAGACAAGTGTGTCTCAAAAGAGTTAAAAACAAGTATTTATTAGCTATTATATCAGGTTTTAAATGTAATTTGTTCTCTCTTGAAGATTCTCTCCTCCTCCAAGTTGAATGAAAGTCTTTATCTTGTTTGGCGTCTTCCACTTGCTCCTCAAAACTACCCCATCTCTTGGCTTGTGAGATGACAAATAGATTTATTGATTGTTGAGTCACCTTGAGTTACAATAATTATATAATATTTATACCTTAAACTTGTTTAATATTCTTCATAATTGATGCTACTATGATGATTACAAATCCTTAGGTGGCTTACAACTCCACTTCTCCTAATATGCCTATTCTTGTCCACAAGTGTCAAATCTTGCTCATCAAGGTAGTATCTATATATGGATGTATTATTCACATCATATTACACCAAAAAACTCATTATAAATCCTCAAACTACCCCCAATATCTCATTTTAAACCAAAATCTCTCATTTGGCCTCATTCCTTGTAGCCCTAAAAATGTGTAAACCTCCTTGTGTAGAATAATGTATGGAGGCTATTAGGAAACTAAAGATAGTTTTTAGGACCTAGTATCCCATTAAAAATCCTTGCCAATTTTATGCCATGATAATGAGTGAAAGTGTGTTTTTCTACTATTCTCTCTCCTTAATTAGGCATCCTTGCCTAAAAATTGAGTTTTAGCCCAAAAACACTCAACACATGTGAAACTCAAGAAAATAATTTGATTAACTTTACCCATTCCAAGACCATGTTTTGTGTTAATTTTTACCTCTTAATACCCTATATAGATATGTGAAATATGAAATAACCAAAAAACATTAGTCTAAGTGCTTGCATAGGATTGAGAGAAAGTTTTATTATTTGAAAATAAATTTGAAATTTATAGTGATTTGATTTTTTTTAGGTATAAAACATACTTAGGCAACTCAATCTAATGAGGAGAGGTCATTTTAGTTGTCTTATAGGCTTATAGTTAGGTCATTTGACTTGTAAATCTATGCATTTCTCTCTCCTTGGACAACTTGACAATTTACATAGCTCATGTACTTATTTTAAAGACATAGAAAAGGTGTATGAATGGTCATAAAACCTGTTTCAAGTCCTTATATACCTATGTTTGATTTTTTATCCAAACCATAACATGCATACACACAAACACACCTATAACCCTATTTTTTGCCATGTTCTGTACACCCATGTACATGATTATGTGATAAAAATTGTGTGAGGATGTGTTCAAAGGACCTAAATAGGTCACAATGTCCATTAAATGTTGACTATTTAAATTAGAGCCCATTGGAAGGATTATCTCTCTAATCGGGCTATTAGGAGGGGTTTTAGAGGGTTTGGAGTGTCTTCATCTCTTAAAGATTGTTCAGAGTGAATAGATCCTCTCTCACCTTAATAATGCCACAAGATGGAAGTGGGGGGTAATATATATCACCTCCAAACACCATTTAGTCACATGCATAACCTCATGAGATATATAAGTAAAAGTTGGTGTCCTCTCAGGCTCAATATTGCATTTTGTGACTACCCTACATTCTTAAAATCTATTCATAGCATGTAGGTATTTTCAATAAATAACTATTATTTTTAAAATGGAGTATCAATATCTCCCAATCATCTCAAATTTTCATTCTCTTCCATGGATCATCTTTGTGGAGTTATAAGCTTAACAAAAGACCTTCTTGGGTGTGGAGGACTATACATAAAGGTTGATAGAGAAGTTTTAGGCTTAAAATATTCATAAATGTTCATCATTAATTTAAATTACCTTACATAAGTCTGAGGAAACTTTTAACATGTTTAATTTTTTTTTGAAATGGGAAATGACCTTAAAAAGGCTCTGCAACCTGCTTGTTCAGTATGAGGGTTTGTTGGCCACCCGAGTTTCTTGGCCCTAGAGGTTTATGTTTTATATTTTATCTACTATCAAAGGAGTTAAAAACTTCATGGATTGTTTTTATATGTTCCTTATCACCTCCTTAATATCATCATGTTATTTTATCATCCTCAACAACATACTTTTGTCATGAAATTGTACATACAATCCTCAAGTCACTAAGGCTTGATAGCTTTGCCTATATTTATTCTTTGGCATGTTAACTGAGTTTACATTATTAAAGAATTCATATTTTTTAATATAATTATATGTTATCCCTTTTAGTATTCATATTATTACCTTACATTCATAGACCCTTCCATCTCAAAATGTTCACACACAGGGTTCTGTGTTTGGTCTATGCTTAACAGTCCTAGAAAGAATATTGTTATTAGTCATATTTTGGACTTAAGGTATTAAAGACTATTCTTAGATTATAAATGAATCAAAAAATTTACTTGCTCATTAAAAATCAAAACTCATGCCACTATCAAACATTATATCTTCCTTTTCTCATTGAGTTAAATCACTAAGCTAACATGTAAATGCATGTTTGGGTTTGAAAGCTTTAAGGTGCCTTGTTTTAATTAATATATTTGATCTTCTGAATGTTTATATTTTATATCAAATTATATTTCATTCATTTATTTTGTATACCAATATTAAACTTTACTTCAACCATTATATCTCCATTTCAACACTTACATAGACTTGTAGGTGTATATTGGGCATTTGACTGTAGGTGCTCATCGAAAGGTCTTATCTGCATTATAAAGTTTAGAATATATCCCATTGAACTAGATAATTTAAATTTTATATTAATTTAACCTCATTAAAGACTCTTTATCATTAAAATTTTACCACTCCAATATTGTTAACACCCCTTTTATTTGGCCATAAATGGAAAATAACCTAATCCTACTTGTAGGTATGCATACGACTGTCTAGTCTTGTAACTATGTAAGAACATCCTTTGTTGACATCATTCACTTTAATATTCATTTAATAATATTGGGATATTAATCTATTTTATTTATAACCTTCATACAAACCTTTTAAATGTCACTTTAACTATGAAGATAAGACCTTTTGAGACCATATTTGCATAGACAACACATAACACAATATTAATTCATGGGTACCATTTAGATATATAGTAAATAATAGTTAGTAATGTTTAATGATCTTGAAGGAGATTTAAATATTATGAAAAACATGTAACCATCACTTGTATATACTGGAACCCATTAGAAACTTTAAAATAATAAAGAACAATGACAATCTTCTTTGCAAACTATGAAAAAGACTAACTTTCTTACCAAATGGCCTTCCAAACGTACCAAAATGGTGGATGAAGGTGTTAAATGTTTTTTTTAGAGATCTAAGAATCCATACCAATTATTTTCATGCTTCAATGAGTTCATTATTTCACTTGAGAGGCCTAAAATTGAACCTGACATGGTTAAGTTCCTGAAAAAAGAACCCTCTCTCCTTAGTGATTATTCATAAAGATAATGAGCTCAATAAAAATAAAATTCCAAAAATTGATATTCTATATGGATCATCAACTATGGTCAAAATTTTAGGCTCTGACTCCACCTCTATATCATGTACCATTCACTTGAAGTTTGCCTTTATGAGATGGTGAAGGGAAAGATGGAGTTCCTAATTACTTATATATAATCTTAAGACCTAAAAATATAATCCAACAATGATTTTTACCAAAATAATCACAATGAACAACTCTACAATGTTTTTATTTGAAAATAAGTTCTTCAACTCCATACAAGTGCATTAAACTACCTCTTAAGCATTGAAATTCAAGATTTTGACTTGTTGACATATGTTCCAATTATGTAACTACTCAAAGGACATTGTAAATAGTGTTATTATGGATATTTCATATTGGTGGCTTTTTGAATACATGGAAATGAGTAAAAATCATCTTTTTACTTCATAAATCTTACCCTAAAGTTCACAAAGAACCTTAAAATTTCAAAATACAAGTGAAATGTGTGTACAAGATGATGAAGGGTAAAATATGACTTTTAAGGACATGTAAGGACCCATGAAACAACTTGACCAAGTCTTAATTCATCATGAAATAACTATACCACTAGAAGACTAATATAAGACATTACTTTAATTTCTCCAAAATTACCTTAAACAATGCCAATAAGGTTTTGAAAAGGCTATTTAAGATCACATAAGGCATGAAAAAGCTATGAACAGGGCTAAAAGACATGATAAGAAAGGTTTTGCCTATATGGGTTGACATTTTGACCTTGGGGGTCAAAATTGGTCAATATTTACATAGCATAACACATTACTACATAACAATAACTTTCACTTATGCATCATATGTTTACATGAACAAAGTTACTTTACACCACATTTTCATAATGGGAGTTGCACACAAGGTACTTCAAAACATATTCACATTCATAAGAGGGCAATTGATCTTCACACATAATATCAAATTGGTACCATAAGATGTTCCTTCTATAATCATATAATAATGTTGTTTATATATATATATATATATATATATATAGAGGATCCATTATTTTTGGGGTTTGTTATAGATACAAAGATACCAATATTTATAAAGTAAGTTACAATTATAAAGGTACATAAAAACTCAGAATTCAAAGGTACACATTTTTGGCTTGAGATAATTGTTTACATCGATTCACAATCACAACATAATTTTGAAATTTACTAGTATCACATAGATGGTAAGGGCATCTCATCATGCAAATCAATAATCCTAACATCCTCTATATCATATTAGTCATATAATCCAACACTTATAATGTCAAAATAAGTACCATCATGGTCATACATATATGTTACCCATAACCAACCATAACTATTATGGAACTAAAAATGGAAATTCCCCATCCCCCACATAAGCATCATTGAAATTTTTTTATCAAAGGTATTTTGACCAACTAAGAATCATTTTATTTTCATTTATAATTTGATACTTTATTCTTGGTTCAAAATCTCTCTTCTTTTTAGAAATTCAAGTGTATGTTTTCTTTGTTAAACAAGCATCATAATTTAAATTTTATTTATCACAAGATTTAAATTCTTTTTAAAGAAAATATTATCTCAAAATTCCATGGTAATTTATTATCTATGAAAAATAAATCGATTAAAGTAGATAATTTTCATTCATAAAAATGGAGTTTACAATATCATAGTCAAATATCCATTGAATATTCAAAAGTATAACATTAGCACCTAGTGCCCTATAAATAAAATATTAGATCACTAATTATAGTAGAATACTATAAAAAACAAAATTTGACACCATAATTAGCCCAATCTAGAAGTTTTGGTGTTTTTATGCATGGTGCCCTAATGCCCTCAGCATGATGCTCCTCAAATGCTGAGTCATTCTCAATCTAGCCATCACCTCCATCCTCAACCAGTCTAGAGGTCAACCTTGCCTTTAGTGGGAAATATTGAATGAAATGTCCCACACACCCACATAGGCATAAGTCCTCTAAATAAGGTTCATTGGGTCCTAAGATATAAATATATACTAGTCTAGCCTTTGCATGTTGGCATCTCGTATGAGGTTCACTTTCTATCCTAGTGTAACACACTTTCAAAATCAAGGTGAAGTCATCCTATATGGAAAGTGAGAGTGTCTCTCCTATACCCATGATTATTATGTAACACAAAACAAAGATAAACATGGTCAATGACTCATTGGTTGATATTGTTGTATGAGGCACATGACTTATGGTTAACATGGATGGATTCTTTCAGGCATACCCTAAGCTTAGGGTAGTCTCTCCTCCAAAATATTTGTCAAATTTTGAAGGTTTTGGAGGATTTTTTGGTTTATATGTACTAGTTTCTAAAGTAATGGTTCTTGATGATCCCTATTTCATGAGTTACCCATACTGATCATAGACTAAATACTATAATAGATAAAAATAAATAAAAAATAGATAGTAGAAACTGCATTTATACATCCCATAGCTCTCAATGTTTAAGTCAGGCTCTAATACAAAAATGTAATGCCCAATTTTTTTTTTGTCTCTATACTCATGTAATTTTTATTCTCCTTTTAGTGTTATTCATGTATTTACTATGGTTACTTAATGTTGAACTATTTTGATTTGGGCAAGGTAAAATTAGATTGTAACACATAATTATTACAAAAATTATTTAATTCCTTTATTTTCCACTATCAAGCCTATCTAATATTATAATACAAGTGTGAGAGGTTATAATAAAATCAATAAGTAATATCCTAATTAAGGAAATGAGCCAAGTCACATTATTAAGAAAAGATAAATTATAAATTCTTGATTTAAAGGATAAAAAATTTATTCATATAAAACCCGATCAACACCCAATATAAATGAAATGATTTTAAACATAAATTAATTATCATAGGGTTATCACATTAAGACTCACCAAGGGAGAACCATCTAACACTAAACAACTCTACTTTTAAGGTACTAAAGATAAGTATAATTACCAATTTAAAGTGAAATAGTTGATAATAACCACACAATTAACAAATTAAAATTAAACATATATATCTAACCAAATATATATGAGCCTAACATGAAGGAAAATGATAAAAACCACTAATATATCATAAGAACTAGACTCGATGGCCCCATTACAACTTGGGTAGCCTACATATCCACTTTATGGAATCAGGGTTTGATGTAGTTATCCTTACACTTTTGATGTCCTCTTCCATGAGACATAATCACTAAAAAAGAGTTAGCAATATAGTCTAATAAGAGAATAAGTACATATCTTTGGCAAGATTCTAAATCTCTAGTCATCTACTCTAATGAATGACACATCTTAAGGTCATCAATAACTATCTACAACTTCAAAATGTGCAGGTACTTACCTAAGCACTTCCACACAACATTACAACAATAATTAGGGGTTATTAGGAACTTATATTTTCTTATTTTAACATAGTCATTGAATCAACAATCTTTAAATTATACTTATAGGAGAAAATCCATCTCTTGAACAAATATAAAAAGGTGTACAAAATTAATACAAGATAGAACAAGCTTAAATAGCAATATTCAATAGGGGTCACTATTAATAATAGATGATCAACTAATAAAACCATGCTACCAAAACTAATGATAACACAAACACAAAGAATAATATCATACCATTCATGATTAAGTAATTATACCAAGAATTATATACTTTAATCACATGTTCTAATAATACACTAAATTTATTTTTTAGTTGCCCACACTAGGAGGGCATCATAGAGGTTAGTTTTCTAAGTATGTTTTCTAATAAAATTCTCAAGTTAGTTGATAACACCTACACAAAGGATTATTCTAATGGTTAGTACACTGAGTCCACACCCACTTTTTGATATGCCTACATGTCTGTGGTGATCACATCTCATATAGAATCAAGATTGGTTGTAATTCACCCATTCCTAAACAAGTGTTTGTTTAGATGTGAAGACAATAAACCTTCACCAACTACCTTCATGACTAAATAAAACATCATTACCCATTACAGGTAACCCTATGGCCACTAATTAACCCAAACACAACTAGGCACTACTAGGAGTTACAAGTACCTCCCTTCATATGATAATTATGCATGTACATAAAAATAAACTCGAATGTGGAAACGAAAACTTATTCCAAGATTACAAACCAAAATGAGTTCAAGTGGGTCCTATCCTAGGTCTACCCACTAGTAACTAAGATTAGACACACATTTTCAAAATGTGGTACAAAATTCAAACTAAGGAAATAAGTATAAAATGGACACAAAATAGTATGGAACAACCATGACTCAAACCATAAATGTTGAAAGGTAGTAAAAAAACCATCACAATCATTAGACCTTTCCTAATGAGACAAAATACACTAATTTTCACACTAGTAATTATGCATAAAGGTACCTCTAGTTTAAATATAACATTTAAGACAGCAAGATATTTTTTATAATGAAAAAGATCATGATTTAGTAATCTATTCAAAAGTGACTTTGATTTTCTAGAAAACTTGCCCCTCAAAATTCTAAATAAATAGGTCATGGAATCACTATAGGAAAAATAGTTAATTTAATAATAAAATTTATTTTATTATTTTGATAATAACTTAAAGCTATAATAATTTACTTAAAACTTCCATATTTCAAAAATATTAATCTTTGGTATTTTAAACACGTCAATTCCAAATTGACTTTGAGGCTAGAAATAAGAGTTGGTTTTATTTCTCCCTTGAGCCTCTAAAAATGGTCCCAAAGAATCGATATTAATGGGGTTAAAAATTATTTAATGATCAGTGGTGGATTATACTACATAAAGGAATCATTACCAAACTTTAGTTTTGGTAAACTCATAATTAAGGTATTTATTTGAATTGATTTGAAAAGGGTTACAGTTAGGTTTGGTAATATTTATGTAAAATGTTTAATTTTTTTAAATAATTGATTGGTAAAATTTAATTAATTTAATTCATAAAATTTCCTAGATATAATTGAGGAACAAGTCTAAAAAATAAAATTACTAATCTGTTGTTGTTGGCGTAAATGATAAAGTTGGAGAAATTTAAATTATTGATTTACAAGAAATCAAAATAAACCAAAATTTCTCACTCAAGAGAACCCAAAATTTAATTTAAATTTCCCACTCAACTAGAGTGATGGTGGGTTAAATTCCAACCATTAGATTAATTAGATCTCATCCATAGGATCTAGGTTTTCTACTCTTTATCCTAAACTTATCTTTGAAAGGATAAATGCCATTTTATTTCATTTTACTTTCTTTTCTCTCTTCCATTTTTTTTGTCTTGTAGGTTGAAGACAGAGCTTTAAAGGAATAAATATAAATTTTAAAATCATTACAAATGTGTGTGTGTGTGTGTGTGTGTGTGTGTGTGTATCTTCCTTTAATATATATCATATATATTTTTTGTTAATATATATACATATATTATTTATTTATTTATTAAAAATATGTATATTATTTTTTATTATATTCATTTATTTATTTTTATAATAAAATAACAGGGTGGTAGTTGTGTATCCATCACCCCCTATCCATGGGGTGGGTGCCTTAGTGGTCGCCTTACCATTATATGGGGTATGGAGTAGTCGAATGATAGCCACCATCCCCACTCTTAATCTTGGGTGGGTGGAAGACCAACTAGTCTGAGCCACCCCTTTTTAAATTTTATTTATTTATTTATTTTTATTTTTATTTTTTTTAAATATATTAATTTTTTTTATCAATACTGGGGTTTAAATATGTCCCCTTCCCATATAAAAAATTCTCATAAAAAAGTCAGCTAGATTAATTTCATATCTATTCACAAATATTATATAGAACTAAGGTATGGTTAGACAAGCTGGTATGCCAAAAAGTAGCCAAATACATATAAAAAATGAACAAAAAATAGATAGAACTCACTAAGGGTCAAAAATACTATCCAACAAAATGAAAAATTAAAATATAAAGGTTGCCAAAAGACTATCAGCCCCACATTGATCAAACTGAAATAACCTTATCATCCTGATCATCCAAAACAATGACCTTTTCCATAAGAGTAGTAATAAAAGAAGATCACCACATCAATTTCTACCTTGAACTCCATAGTCTAAAATTTATGCCTTCTACTGATGCAACAACATGATTGCTTTTCAGATGTTCCTTCATTGCCATTGTGACTAACCAAGTTTTATTTTATCTTTTATTTTTTTAACATATATTATAATGATATATATAATGGAAATTTTAATTTTATTAACTTCATATATACATTAAAAAATAAGTAAGTGCATTTATTTTAAGGTAAGATTTTATTTATTTAAAATATATATGTATATTCCAAAACAAAATATTTTTGTTATTTGAATTAAAAAAATAAAATCTATAATAAAAAATTTTCACTCTTAAATTTTAAAATATATATATATATATATATATATAGAGAGAGAGAGAGAGAGAGAGAATTATTTATTTGAAATAATTTAACTAATAAACTTATTTCAATATTTAAATAAAAATGACCTCTTTTTTCAACAAGTAACACATAACTCAACTAAATCATTTCCATTTACCATATTGTTCTCATACAAAAATGCAAATAAAATAAGGGAGAGAGAGATGTATAATGTTCTCAATAAAGGATTATACAATTGTAATGAACAATTTCTATTTCATAGAGGATAATATCAAAGAAGACAGAGATAATCTACTTCTACAACCATCTCATTTTCACATTGATTTTTAAAAAAAAAATCAAATAAGGTGTTAGAGGAGAGTAAAGGAGAAAAAGAGAAATGTTAAATATCTATTAATTTAACAAGTATTTTCAAACACAAAAGATAGGAGAAAATTAACTAATCTTTATTCTTCTTGTTTCCTACACTTCATCAAACTTCAAGGCTCCTAAAAACTCCTCCCAAACTCCTCCTTCCACCAATTTCACATCCAAAGAATCAAAACTCCCCAATGAATAAAATTAATCCCAAAATAAAATCCAAGAGTTGGAAAATAAAATGAGGGAGTCAAATACTCTTCTTGAGTTCATTAAATGAAGGGAGTACCCTCCCTTGCATGGATCTTTTCATGTCATGGAAGGACCCATGCTTTTCTTGCCTATTATGGAATTTCTTTGAAGTAAAGTCTTAAATATAAAAAATATATTACATGCACATATGGTCTCTTAAGTCAATTAATTTTAAATTATCATTCTTGAAAAATGCTTCACCAAGTAGGTCAATGCCTACTAAATAGGCTAGGACCTAAGATAGTAGGTTTTCTAGAATACCTATGGGATAGCGTTCATAAGCTCTCTAGGCAGATTAGGACCTATTAAATTTTAATTTTAAGCAATATAAATTTATGATATGCAAATATATATTTAAAGTGTGAAATTATAAGTTAAATAATCTTTCTTTATTTGTGAAGGAATATTAATCCATTAGTGATAAAATGGAAACTATAATTCAATTTCTTCATAACCATGTAATTGAATTGACTAATGTCTCAATTGGTAATGGATGGATGTCCCTCACATGGGGTATTAAAAATTATTCATATCATTAGCCTTCTATTTTAAATTTAATTTTCTTTGAAACTTTCCATTATAACATGTTGGAGGATTAATCTCACAATTTAGCTTGTTCATGAAATTTATTTTAATCTCATGGTATTTAGCCATATGGCACATATCATCAAAATAATTAAAGTTTGAACATAATATACTCATCGATATAGAATTTTTTTTTTCAATATGTATTTAATTTTTTTATTAACCATATGATTTGTAATTTTGGAGAGAATATTCTTATAATGAGGCACATGGTCAATAATAAGTTCGTTAGGTCCTTACATTTTTTAATTTAAGCATATGATATCTTCTCAATGATATTGATATAAAAATTATATAATAATTTATCAACCAAAATATTGAGGCCATGTACTGATTTTATAGAAATGTCATAAAACATCCCAATCCATAGTCCTCAAAACTCCTAGGAAATATCTAATTTTAACAACTTATCATTAGAGGGATAATATAAGCATTCAAAATGGAAGGATATAATATGTTGTTATAAATCACATTTAACATCATATTGTGAAATCTTAGGTGTAAAAAAACTATAGGAAAAACATAAGTGGAAATATATTGGGCCAAAATATTACATAATAATGCTTGATTTTTTTTCAAATGACCTGCTCTATAAGAACCTTGTTTTAGTTTGGAAACCTTTACTTGAATATCAATAATATTTTTTTATAAGATATTAATTAGTGAGAAAAACATATTTATTATAAATTGGTGATGTCACATGAGTATAAAAACTATGTTTGATAAAATTATGTTACATAGACATATGAGTATTGACTTATGTTTCCCCCACAAAATGTGTGGGCATCACTTGTTTATCCATATGTTTGGAGAAACGAATAATAATAATAAGATCAATTGTCTAAACACCTATTGAAAAATATATGCCTATAAAATATAGATTAGTATCATTAAAGAGGTCATCATGTTGATCCTAAAATGTGTCTTCCTTAACATTATTTGTATTCTTAACCACTAAAAGAATGTTAAATATTATATGTAATTCATTATTTTCCTACTAACTTGATTTTAAAAAATTGTAAGTTATTATAGTTATATAAGACATACACCATTAAGCTCATAATGAATTATTCTACCATGATATTAATTATTGTATTCATTAAAATCTTCTTAAGCATTTTAAGTACCAAGCATACAATTATTGAAACACATTCCTCCACATTTGTGTATTCTTTATCAACATTTGCATCAATAGAAGAAGAAATTTTCATTTCATAGATGTTATCTAGTTTATATTTCACAAAACACATGTTTGTAATAAATTAACTTGATTTGTTGAAGTGGTGGTGTCCAAACTGTATTGCGGTTTGAGTTATTTCCAAACCATTTTTGTCTTTAGTTGTGTTCACACTCATAGAGTTAAGCTTGATTTGGAGTTTTTTATAGTTGTTGGATTTTTTTATGTGTACATGAAAAATATTTTATTGTGCACCTATTTATACAATTACCTATATTTGGGTTCATCACAAACAATAAAAGGTTGTTGTGAAATCAAATAAATAGCCTGACTAGTAGGCAATCCTTATGCTTCTCTTGGTTTTAGGAAGAGATAGAGGAATAAATAAATTATATTTTTTTCATGAGACAATAATATGGATACTTGATTGTGCATAATTATTTATATGATTATTATACATTAATGATGGAATCTCTATGGTAATGGTGTACATGACTTACCCTGAGGTTGTGTGAGTATATATAGCACTTTATTATGGTATTAGAGCCACTTAGTGTACCCATTAATTAGTGTGGACGTATACCATAGTTTTATATAGATATTTAACATATTTTTATCATCTTATTCTGGACCATATAACTCTTTTTTATGGTTTTTGAGCTTCTAGTTTCAATTGAATATTCTCTTGAACTTTTTTAACATATATCAGATCTTAACACATAAAATATATTATTTTATTGTTGTTTTCCAAAAATATTTTATTCTCTCACAAGATTTTTTTTTGATGTTTTTATAAAAAATTATGTATTAATTTTTAAGGTTTCAGGTCATACAACTTTCAAAACTAGAATTTGAAAGCATAGAGACATATAAAATTGAGTCAACTATCCTCTAGATTTTAGAGTGGCCATCTTATAGTAAGTTGTACAATGTTTCTAGAATATAACATATTTTTTTGTTATTATAACATCTCTTTACAATAGTATAATTTTTCCTCACCACAAGACATATAAATATTTTTTTGAAATCATAAAAACACCTATCCATACCATGTTTAATTGTTCCATGTTTCATCTCATACTAGGGCATACCATTTTTTATAAAGTTGTACAGTGTTTTTGGTTGTTTGAAATTTTTTTTTGTAGGCTATTAAATTATATGTTTTTATTATATTTGGAGGCCATCCAGACTAAAACATTGAAATATGATTATATGGGAGCATAAAAAACTCAGTCTACTTTCATCATGAACTAGGTTTTACAAGTGTGATTTCTTTTGTATAACTTTTTGAGCACTAGATAAAGGATTGGTCAAGCTTTTTTGCTCTTACACATAATTAAAAAAAAAATCCTGAGCCATAAAAAACATAATTTTTATATTTCATCCACATACATGAAAATTAAATAAATAAAATCTTGACTTTTTATAGTTCGTACGTCCTTGGATCTAGTCATACAACCCTTGTGACCTGTAAAATTATATACTATTGTACAATGTTGGAACCTTTATTGAAACACTTTTATAACATTCAAATCATCCCATGCACCTAAGATCCTACCAAAATAAGTTTATATAATTATATTTAAGCTTTTGACTAAATTGATGCACACTTATTCACACATGTGAGTACTTATGGGCTAGTTTTTAGCTTTTTGAATTTCAAAAGGTGCTTCAAAAAGTTTTTTTTGAAAGTAATGTTTCAAAATTGATAATTGGGGGAATGGTATTTTATATTTTGACAATCCTTTATCAATTGGAAGGTCTTGGGATCAAATTCCACTAGCAATGTTTTACAAAATAAATCATTTTTTATAAATTTAAGGCCAAAAATATATTTGTTGAAGATAAAGAATTCATTTCTTACCTTGTAAAATGTAAATTTGAGTTAATTCCTTTCTTGGAAGTGATAGTTTATTATTAAGGGAATTAAGGGAAGTGATAGTATCTATCTTTTACTTCATTTTTTGGATGCATTTTTGGTGTTATCCAATGTTAATATTTTTCCATTTTTGTCATTTTTTGGATGTGTAACTTACAAGTTTCATCGCAATTCTTATTTTTTGGAGTGAAAAGGAGACACTCAACCTTGTGTTAGGTGTATTTTCCTTGTTGACCTTTGTATCAAAGGAATTTTTTTGGGGAGAATATACATTCTCATTTGTGAATTCTTCTTACAAAAATTGATACACCATTCTTTAAACTCCTAAATACTTGGAACTACACCACATGGAAAACCAAAATGTAGATTTTCTTGCATATAAAAGGATTATGGAGAGTTGTACTTAGTAACTTTATAAAATTTAAAAAGGAGGAAAATATTATGCAGCTTGTATCCTTAAAATAATAAGCACTTTATCTATGAAAGGAATTAAAAACAAGTGTTCCAAGCCATAAATATCTCAAGTTTTAAAAATAAAACATCACAAAGAGAATTTTAAAGCATAGAATTGCAAATCAATATGTAGAAATAAGAGTAATATCATAAAATATATCTCTAAAACTTCACATAAGTATAATTAACGTGCCTTATATATACATATAAGGAAAATAAATCATATTCATAAGATTATAGGAGATAACCTAGGGATAGAAACCCACTATAACTAGAAAACATTTAATATTGACACCTAAGTGAGTGAGAAAACATAAATAATGCTCAAAACAAATAAATAACCTAAGAAACATGAGCTAAAGTAAATAACCTAATGTAACACCCTCTCAAATTAATATAGGGGATAAAAATAGCCAAAAATAAAGTGGCATGTCCATATTATGAGTCTTGAAAACAAAGCTTGATCAAGTAATCATATACAATATATACATGAACAAATGAAGAAGGAAGATGTCCTCATGAATACCCCATAATGAAAACTTATAAAACCCAAAGCATTCCATAAAACTCAAGGTAACGAAGTGATGCAAAATTTCTCATAAACATGTCTCAAATTTTATACTGAGATAAAATGTATTCGAAACAAATAAATCCATCCTAAATGTGCTAACAAATGAAGTTCTTATGAATCTCAATATGTTTGGTCTACTATTCTCAACTAGGTTGTGAAAAATGTGAATTGTACTTTGGTTTTCACACCAAAGTATAGTATGTGAATATTGTGTGAATCCAAACTTTATTAATAAATGAAAAAGCCAAATAAATTGCTCACTCATTGTGACTTATACCTTATACTCTCCTTCGATAAGTGAAACTTGAATAACATGTTACTTATTGAAATTCCAAGCAACTAGAGAAGAAACAAGACAAAATATAGATAAACATGGAATGTTTTTCATTATTATAACTTGGAAAATATGAATTAGTATAGCCAAAAATTTGACTAGAACCTCTAATGCAGTGTAATCCAAATTGCGAAGTGTCTTGTAGATATTGAAAAATTATTTTGGTAGCCTATCTATTAAGAACATGATATACTAAGAGGGGGTGTGAATCAGTATACCATATATCTTATAAAACTTTACCTTAATCAAATTCCACTTAACCAAACATTCAAGATATGCAATAAAACTGAAATAATAAACACCACACAAGATAGAGAGACACCAAATTTAACATAGAAACCCAATGTGGGAAAAACCATGGAGAACAATCTCAAGTATATGAATGAGCACCAACTCAAAACACAATATTCACAAGCACCAGATTTTAGGAGCACCAACCCCTTTGATGAGCACCAAAACACTAACTATTCATGAGCACCAACCCCTTTGTTGAGCACCAACACAACAATAATTCGTGAGCACCAACCCACAAGAGTACCAACCCCTTTGCTGAGCACCAACACAACAACAATTCATGAGCACCAACCCACAGGAGCACCTACCCCTTTGTTGAGCACCAACCCCTTTATGTATACCACACAACTATCTCTCAATGTTGTTATCTCAACAAATGATGGTTCATTACAATATCTCTTTCCTCTCTCACCTTTGCTCTTCTAAGCTAGATATAAAAAATACAAATCATACTTATCTCTCTCATTGATCTTATAATTTAGATATTACTATATCAAATCAAACTCTATCTCACACATTACAAATGGATTCTCAAGCCTTTATTTATAGCTTTCCAAATGACCTTTGGTCTTCACCCTTTGTGACCCTTCAATCCTCATGGAAAATGGTGCCAAACTTGTATGACCCTTCGTATCCTTGCATTTGAAAATTCATGTGGTGACCCTTCATGAGCAAAAGTGTCCTTCCCTCTTTGTCTTTATCTTGGTGACTTTTCATATTCTTCAAAGTGTCCCTTCATGAGAAATTGTGCCCTTACTCTTTTTTCTCCACTTGGTGACTCTTGGAATCCCCAAGATGACTCTTCATGAGAAAATGCATCCTATTATTATTTTGTCTTTACCTCATGACTCTTTGACTTCTCCATGGGCCCTCCTTTTGTCTTATATGCAACCAAAAATATATTCATTATATTAAATAAATATTAACACACATTTGCCAAGTTATAACTATTACAAACATCATTAACTATAATGGGGCCTTTATCACCAATAATGATAGACTTTGACATCAATGACAATATTTCCAATAATATCCCCCTTTGTCATTGATGGCAACCTCAATTCTAAAACTACCACATCTTGAATCCTTCACATACTATCATCTAAAAACATACAATAACTCCCCCTTAATGTAACAACCTATACCTATTGCTTATACCTATTTATGCACCTTTACCTATACCTATAACTATTATTCTCCCCTTTTAACATCAATGGCAAAGGGCCTACCTAGAGTTAGCACTTAGCTCCCCCTCATCTGATGTTATACTTCAATGGTAGGAAGTAAAATAAATTACTCCCAAATTCTCTTGTCGATACTCAAATGTGTCTTTTTTTAGTGCCTTTGTTAAAATATCTACAATTTGCTCTATAGTATTGATATATTCCATCTTAACCTGTCGATCTACAACTTGCTCTCTCAAGAAGTGATATCTAATGGGAATATGTTTTGTTCTTGAATACATTACTAGATTTTTTGAAATATTTATAGCACTTATGTTATCAAAAAAAATGGAAGTAGGTTCATCATAATTTACCTTGATATCTTCCAAAGTTTGCTTCATCCAAAGCACTTAAGTACAACACAATACTGCTGTAATATATTCTACTTCAGCTATAGAAAGTGGTACTGAATTCTACTTCTTGCTTAGCCATGATACTAAGCTATCACCAAGAAAGAAAGCTCCTCCACTTGTACTCTTTTTATCCTCCAGACACCCTACCCAATCTGAATATATATAAGCAACCAAAGTGAAATCTTTACCTATGGGATACCCTAATCCATAATCCAATGTCCCCTTGATATATCTAAATATTCTCTTCACCAACTGAACATGACTATCTCTTCAAGATAACTGATATCTTGCAACCATACCTACTGCATGCATGATGTTTGGCCTCGATGCTATCAAATATAAAAGACTACCAATCATAAATCTATATAAAGATTGATCTATAACAGGTGAATCTTCATCCTTTCTCACCTTATTTCTTATACACATAGGTGGGCCAACTGGTGCACAATCCTCAAAACCAAATTTCTTTGACATTTCCTTGGCATATTTACTTTGAGATATGAAAATTCCTTTATTTAATTGAAATATTTACAATCCTAAGAAAAATGATAATTCTCTAAGCATAGACATCTCAAATTAATTTTGCATTTTATCAAAAAATTATTTTGTCATCTTTTCAATATTTCCTCCAAAAATGATATCATCAACATATACCACAATAATCAATTGACGCTCATCTTCTATTTTGATGTAAAGATTACTATCAACAATCCTCTCTTGAATTCTTGATCTTACAGGTACTTATCAAGTCTTGCATACCAAGCTCTGGGAGCTTGTTTCAATCCATACAATGTTTTCTTTAATATACATACATGGTTACTAATATTTGAGAGAATAAATCTCTCAAGTTGTTCAATGTAGACCTCTTATTCAAGATTCCCATTTAGGAAGGTAGATTTGACATCCATCTAAAACACTTTGAAATTTTTAAAAACTTCATATTCAAGAACATTATAATAGCCTCTAACCTTTCTATTGGTGAAAAATTTTCTTCAAAATCTATTCCCTCAATTTGAGCATATCCTTTACATACTAATCTTGCTTTATTTCTGGTCACTTCTCCATTTTCATACAACTTATTTCTATAAACCCATTTTGTTCCTATCACATTGTGATCTTTTGGTCTAGGCACTAATTACCAAGTATCATTATTTTCTATTTGATTTAATTCTTCATCCATAGCCTTAACCCAATGCTCATCATGTCTATCTTTTGAAAAAGTTCTAGGCTGAATTTTAGATAACAAAGAGAAATTAACTTGTTCAGATTCACTTACCATCATTCTTCTAGTGTAAATTCTTTTATTTATGTCCATGAACATGTCACTTTAATTATGATTTCTCTAAACATATTTGGATGGAGTTTTGATTCCATTTTTCTCCTTTTCCTCATCTTCATCTAATTCTTCAAAGCCTTCGTCTTCAATGATTTCAAGAATGTCTACTAGATCACTGATTCTCTATGTTCCATCTTCTTCTATCCTGACACTTGCACTTTAAACAATTTTCTTGGTTCTTTTGTTATAACATTTATAATATTTAATTTTTCAAGAATAATCAAGAAATATACCTTCATCTAATCTAGATTAAAACTTACCAAATTTTTCATCAATTCTCTTTATGAAGCATTTACTACTGAAAACTCTAAAATAATTAATTGTTGCTAGTTTGTCTTTCCATAGATTATAAGGAGTCTTATCACTATTGAATATTAATAATGATCTATTATGAATATGCACTACTATACCAACCACATCTCTCCAATATTTATCTACTATCTTGGATTCATTTAGCATTGTCCTTTCCATCTCCTAAATTATTCTATTTTTCTATTCAATTACTCCATTTTGTTGTGGAGTTCTAGCTGTTAAATAATGTCTCTTTATTCCATGATCTTCAAAAAAATCAATAAATTGATCTGATATGAATTCTCCCCCTTGATCTGATCTTAGACACTTAATCTTTTAAATTATTTTCATTTTCAACTAATGCTTTGAATGCTTTGAAATGTCTAAAATCTTCTAATTTTTTATTTAGAAACATTACCCAAGTCATACGTGAAAAATCATCAATAAGCAACATGAAATATTTATCACCTTGAGTACTTTGAGTCCTCATTGGTCCACATAGGTCAATGTGAACAAACTTTAGCATCTGAGTGGTAGAGTACTCTTTTGTTTTGAATTGCCTTTTAGCCTATTTCCCATGCTGACAAGGTCCACAAAGCGTGTCAAATGGCTTTGTAATATTTGGAATATTCCTGACTGCTTCATTTTTGTTGATGTTGAAAAGATTTTCAAAATTTATGTGCCCCATTCTCCTGTGCCATATCCAAATTTATTCAATCTGACTCAAACAACATCTTTGACCTTTGATGTCTGATAGCATATACAAGTTATTGCATGTTCTCTGAGCATCTACAACCAATACATCTGAATCTTTTATTCTAATTTCACAACCTTTTGTATAAAACTTTAGTGTGTTCCCCTAATCAAATATTTGAATTACACTCAAAATATTATGCTTAAGACCTTCTACATATAAAACATTTTTAGTTTTAGTTCTACCATTATCTAAACTTAGTGTACCTTTTCTAGCAATTCTAGTAGTAGTATTGTCTCCAAATTTCACTACGCCACCATTGATCTTCTTCAAGGTTATGAAATTTCTCTTGTCTCTTATCATGTGCCTCAAACATCACTATTAATGAACCATGGATTTTCTTCATTTTTTGCATGCAAAGCTATCTGAACCAACATAGAATCTTTAGGTTGTTTCTTCTGCCATGTCTAAACCTTTTTCTTGATTAATGGAGCCTTGAAACTCTGGTCTTTCTTAACTAGCTCAGACATGCTTCTATAGTACCAAACTATGTTTCTAAACTTTGTTACACTTGTAACAAATTATGGCCTCTTCATTAAAGCTTGATAGAGGAGCAAAAGAGTTGTAGCTTCTGCTTGACTCTACATGACTTTCCTTTTCCTTATTTCTAAGGCTGTTAGCTCTTTTTATACATTCTAATCTCTTATGACCATATGCATTATAATAAAAACAATAACCATAAAAATAGGACCTATTTGTGTATCTCTGACCTGATTGCCTTTTTTAGCTTTGTTCCTTCCAGCCTTCTTTGTTTGAAATGACCTCTATATTCTTCACTTCTTCCCTATTTGTTTCCTCTTTTGTAATATCTTCAACATATCTCTTTTTCTTTTCAAATATGATACCTATCTTATCTGATATTTCATTTTGACTTTCTAATATCTTATTCAGCATATTAGTGCTATTCTCAAATTTTGAATCATTGGCTTCTCCATCATTGATTGCTTTATTTATTTTATCAAGATTTGCTTTTAAAGAAGCAATTTAAATAACATAACTTTCACATTTTTTTCTTACTATTTTCAAATTTTCTGTTAGATCTTCTTTATTCTTCTTGGCTTCTTCAAAGTGTTCTTGTAGATCTTCAATTATTTTCTTTGACTCCTTTTCATTTTTCTCAATCTGGAATTTCAATCTTTGATTTTTCTTTTCAACAACTTTTAACTCTTCTAAGGCACAAATGAGTTCTCCTTCTAGATTCACTTTGGCTTCATCATCTTCTTCTTCTTGATCATCTATTCTTTTTCTTGTAGAGGCACCTTCATGTATGGCCATCTTGTGCTTTCCCAATCTACCTTCAAGCTGTAATACTTTGTCAAAAGGAACCTGCTCTGATATCAACTGTTAAGCACAAGATATACTGAGAGGGGGGTGAATCAGTATATCATATATCTTATAAAACTTTCCCTTAAACAAATTCCACTTAACCAAATATTAAAGATATGCAATAAAACTAAAATAATAAACACCACACAAGATAGAGAGAGACACCAGATTTAACATAGAAATCCAATGTGGCAAAAACCATGGAGAAAAATCTCAAGTATATGAATGAAACCAACTCAAAAACAATATTTGTAAGCACCAAATTGTAGGAGCACCAACCCTTTGTTGAGCACCAAACACAACTATTCATGAGCACAAACTCATAGGAGTTTCGACCCCTTTGCTAAGCACCAACATAGAAAAAATTCATGAATACCAACCCATAGGAGGACCAACCCCTTTGCTGAGAACCAACATAGTAATAATTCAAGAGCACCAACCCACAGGAGCACCAACCCCTTTATTGAGCACCAACATAGCAATAATTTATGAGCACCAACCGACATGAGCACCAACCCATAGGAGCACCAACCCATTTATGTATACCACACAACTATCTCTCAATTTTTCTATCTCAACAAATGATAGTTCATTAAAATATCTCTTTCCTCTCTCACCTTTGCTCTTCTAAGCTAGATATAACAAATACAAATCATACTCATCTCTCTCATTGCTCTTCTAAGCTAGATATTAATATATCAAATCAAACTCTATATCACACATTACAAATGGCTTCTCAAGCCCTTATTTATATCTTTCCAAAGGACCTTTGGCCTTCACCCTTTGTGACCCTTCAATCCTCATGGAAAATGGTGCCAAACTTGCATTAACCTTCATATCCTTGCATTTGAAAAGTCATGTGGTGACCCTTCATGAGCACAATCATCCTTCCCTCATTTATCTTTATCTTAGTGACCTTTTGTATTCCTCAAAGTGTCCCTTCATGATAAATTTTTCCCTTCCTCTTTTGTCTTCACTTGGTGACTCTTGGAATTCCCTAAGATGACTCTTCATGGGAAAATCCATCCTACTCTTCTTTTATCTTTACCCCATGACTCTTTGACTTCTCCATGGGCCCTTATTTTATCTTATATGCAACAAAAAAAATATTCATTAATATTAAATAAATATTAACACACATTATCCAAGATATAACTATTAAAAACATCATTAAATGCAATCAAGCCTTTATAACCAATAATGCTAGACCTTTGACATCAATGACAATATTTACAACACTATCATTGAATATCATTAAGAGCATGTGAAAATTGAGATACAAGTCCAAATATAAAATAAATATCATGGAGAGTATGGTTCAAGTACATGATACTTCTAACCATCTACATATATAATGTAACATCATAAATAGGAGTGGTGTAGGTGGAAGTAAGAGTGACCCCAAAATAAAAAGGAGAGGGATTTGGCTTGTAATCAACCATGCCAAAATGATGAATAAGATCAATGGTATACTTATAATAAATTAAATGAATCCTTGAATGGTTTATGGACTATTATTAGAACTTTCAAACCATTAATCTATCTTTTATTTTCTATCTTTAATATTTTACTAACCACAAATTATATGTTCTTTATACAAGAACTTATTTGTATTTGGACAAATTTTTCTAACACTTGTCTTGACTAGGATTCTAAGCCTCTTGGAAAATATAGTCTTCCATGTAATCTTAATACATTTACCTCGTTCATTATCCTCTACACTTTATCTCTCTTTTGTGTTACCCTCATTATCTCAAACAAATCTTCCAGTTCTTTACTTGCATCATAGACCTATATGCCCTATGTAAGGTTCCAAGATTATTACCTTTTACATATGACACATATGTTCATCTACTTGGTATTTTTCATATCCATTTTATATACAAAAAATTAACCTCACTTCAATGATTATAAATCACATCTCACTATTCTTCCTTCATTAAGGCCTAAAATGCTTGTATCCCTATTTTTGTATAAAGATTATAGGTTTGATCCATATATAGAGATTCAAGATAAAATAAATATATTTTTTGATGATGTTTATCACTTTTAATATTATACTAATGTTTAAGGGCTCAAATCCAAAGGTAACCCTACTAATTTAACACCCCTTATCTCAATTAGGTCTCTCCTAGGGGTAGTCACTCCCACAGTCAATGATACCATAATGTATGGTCTAGTGAAAATATAAAAATTATTAAATACTATATATCATGATTAAAAAATATTAATCCAAAGTTTCATGATTTTAGGTTGGGTAAAACACAAGTTAGACAAGTTTCCATTTCTTGCAAACCCTAGGTCTAGTTTAGTAGGCCAAGAGGATATAAAATTGACTAGGATCATTTTTGGATCACTCAAATGAATTATAACACCTGTGTGGGGTCTGACCAATCTTGATTCAAAATTCCCAACCATTAATTTTATTTTATCAAATTCCAAATGCTTACAAAATTCAAACATATAGAATTCTAAGAACTTACTATGTGACTGTGTAATGTAAATTAAAAATACAAATCAAATATTATCATATGAAATTGGTTCAAAATTTTAATCTAGGGGAATAGATATTATCTACCATTTCATTTATTTACAACATTCATAGACACTCCACTATGTCTCAAGAATCATTATAACTTTCAATCCTAACTATGAAAAATAGGGATATTTCAAACTTGGATTAGATGCACTATAATCAAAGGTTTTAGTTGGATCTTATTTTCTAAATAGATTAAAAAGAGATAAAGTAGATTATCATTATAAATTAGTGACTCTATACCATATTTTTATCACCCAAAACATATAGATGAAATTCCCAGACACTTTTGTTCTCTTATACTTGATTGTATTCTAAAACAAAATTCTTAAAGCTTGAATAAATCAACCTGTGGTGTGCAGATCAATACAAAGATATTATTATCATAAAAGGAAATAAATAATGAGATACTGATAAAATACCACAAAAACCTGAAAATACAAAAAAAACCTAAAAATCCACAAAAAACCTCTTAAATCATTCAATTTATTTATGGATATCATTTTCATACACATTCATGCACAAAATTTCTCAAGAATGGACAAAGTTATTACAAATTTGGAACCTTTATTGATTAATATTCTACTTCACCTTTATCATCTTAGAGGTTATATTAGCTACGAACCTAATACCACTCAATATAACAACCTAAATGTATTTAATATTCTTCATATAGCCCAAACATGTAAAATATTCTCTTTTCTTGGCCATCCCAATGTTGAAAGGTAGTTACACTCCAACTTTCTTGGCTTACTTTTCTATCGCATGAATGGTATATTGGAAACATCCTAACATACATTAATAGGGACTATATAGACCCAAGAAAAACATTAATTAACTTTTTCATTCCTTACAAGATCATAAATTCCACTCTATCCTAGTTAGGAAATTCAAAATTTCAAATTATCCTTTTTGGTGGGAAACTCCAAAATGGCTAGAAACACATACCTGAAAGACTTATTATGTATCCAAATCATCCTAATGGTCATTGAAAGACCTATAAGACCTATAAAACACCATAAAGATGTTATAATACACTTATAAAACATATTTAAATACTTTTACCTTGTGATTCTCTACATCATATTCCCATAGTGGGAAATTTTTTAGCTCTTGCTCAAATGTATCTTGTTCCCCTTATTTATTAATTTTCAATTCCTTCTCCTATGATCCTATGAGATTATATTTCTACTTATCCTCTTTTATTTTTTCATTTTTCCTTAGTTTATGCCTTGGTATTTTCCTTCTTATCTTATTTTATTTTGATTATGAAGTATGTATGTTGAAACTCCTTGTTTACTTAATATTCTATATTATCCATCTCTAAATTATATTCATAATGATATATCTCAAACGGATGAATATAATTCTTCACTTTTTCTCTTAACTCATAAATTTATTCTTCAATTTCCATGCTTGGTTCTTACACTCTTGGCTGATCTTTCTTCTCAATCATGCTTTCTCCTTCATTATCATGATCTAATGGTGGAGCATACCTTTGTTATTCCTTCATCATTATCAAATAATCCATTAAATATTATTTATATTCCTCTTATTAACACTTCAGATTTTCATGGAGATTTCTTTGTTCATCTTGTAATGGAATTTCATTGTCAAGTTTGGGTTCATCATACCACAACACTACTTGGAAACTTATTAAATTTATATCATTATGTATTTATGAAAATACCTTATTTTTAATATTTCCTATTGAATATGTCAATTTATCAACTTGTTCTTGTTTCTTTTGCTTTATTTCTATCTTTATTTCTTGTGTCTCTCCATTCATAAGCCTTTTCTCTTCACTTATTCAGTAATTTCTTGGACTAGATCTTGGGCTAAGTCTGACCTATTTTCTCTCTCTCCAAGATAATTTATTCTCATTCCTTTCTTGAAGATCCTTAGGATTGATCTTGTCCTTTTCCCAACATGCATTATTCTTACAATCAATTGTATCTCTCATGAGATGTAATACTTCTAACCTTCTTGTCTCAATATGATCATGGTGTGATTTACTTCCTTTCATATCCATACCTATAACATCTTGGTTAGTACCTATCAAATGACTTTAATGAGACATTTTAGTCTCTTCAAAGACTTCCTTATCCTTGTCATCCCTTATTGTTTCTACTTTCTTCCTTCATGCCTTTATATGTCTCTCTCTCATCTCCTTATTTTCCATATCGTGTCTTATATACTATTTTACTATATTATGGGTGGCCAAATCTTATTCTTTGACTAACACATATGATTCTATGCCTTTTTTTTCATGGCTTTATATTTACCTTTTCTTGAAAATTTCTTTGATTCTTCTTGTACCAATTATTTTTCACCTTTTTGGTTATAATTTTTTTGGCTAGTTTCTATTTTATACCATTATATGACCTAAAAATTTATCTTATTGATGTTTTTACATAGATAACATACTCCTTGTCTTGTACATATATTTACTCTATTTTGTAATTTTACCTCTTGTTTAGTTATGAAATCCTTCACCTTCTTCTCACTTTGACTAAGTAACTCTAATAGGTTATCTTTATCTTCTCACATTAATGGTTCCCACATCAACTTTTCTTCATAATTTTACTCTCTCAAAATTTTTACCGTATCTTGTATTTGAAATATATCTCCTTGTTGTGTCAAGCTAGACACTCTTCCATTCTATAATTCAGCTTGTATACCATGTTATTCCATGATTCATGCTACCTTCTCTAGTACTATTTACTTCTCTTGAGACTCTATTGTCTCATGCCTAATGTCAACCTCTTAATCTATTACTCTAGGACATATTTGGTCCTCTTATTCATCCTTTATGGCATGCTCAAAAGTTTTTAATTATTTTTACAATTGATCCCAACTCTCATATATAAATGGTTGGTCATGTTACTCCTCTATTAACTCATCATCACCAATAATATTTTTATGAAACTCTCCAATTAATTCAAATAATGAAAAATCATAAATTTGATCTTCATACCTCTTATTCGGATCCTCTTGATTCAATATTTCGTATTTGATGTCTTTCATGAGGCATCCTTTATACATGGCTATCCATTCAACCTCTTCTTTCACATAAGCATTTTTCTCATTATTTTTCTCATTTATATTTTCAATATTTATGTCCTTAACATGTAAATATTCCCTATTTACTCTTGCACCTATAGTCATACATGAAAAGAAATCCTTGGATTTATAAACTTGAGGCTTCCTTTCCTCCATTTTCTTCTTCTTAGGTTACTTTGCCTCCATGACTACTTCCTTCTTCATAAGGTTATGTCAACCTTCCTCATGTTAATCTCTCATTATTCATCTCTTATTTGATATGTCTAAATATAAATTTATTCTTATTCTAATTTTATTTCATGAAATTCTTCCTCCTCTCGATGAGTATCCCTATAGGCAACTTAACCATCTTTTTATTAATAACCTAGTCATAATATTGGATATATTCTTGTTCCATAAGATCCACCAAGAGCTTTATCCTATACAAAATTTTATCAAACTCAATAATCTCTTATTCAACATCTAACCCTATTTTATGTGGGTCTTCATTTCTATTTTTTTTTTTTGTGTTAGTCTAACTCAGCCATAACCTTATTCTCCTTTACATTCTATATTTTCCTCTTTAATTGTCCAATTACATTTCACCTTGGAACTATGACTCTCACATTGAGTTTTTATTTTCTCTCTCTTGATATTTTTATAGCTCTCTTATTAGGTTATTTACCATAAATTTTCAACTCTCTCTTACTATACACCTAAAACATAGCTTCATGTAAACTTCATAGCAATCTATAAAATTCAAATAGTAACCTATCATATTCAACATCATAAACCATACCAAGATATTACTTGATATGATAACACTTGTTATATTCCTTATGTATACAACCTTCAAACCATTAATTTCACTCTAATTTTCTATCTTTAGTCTTTTACTAACCTCTAATTTTTGCTTCTTCATGCAGGTACTTGCTTGTATTTGGACACCTTCTTCTTTCACTTGTCTTGACTAGGCTTGTAATTCTCTTGGAAAAAATAGTATTCCACTTATTTTAATACATTTCCATCATTAATAATCCTCTAATATTTCTCTCTCTTTGATATTACCCTCATTCTCTCAAAAAAATATTCTAGTTCTTTACCCACTACAAACTAGCTTACTCATATGGTTTCATAAACCTATAAGCCTCATGTAAGGTTTTAAGGTTATTACCTTATCGATATGACCCACATGTTTATCCACATATTTTTAAGCATCTCCCTTATACATATAAAAAAGTATTACCAATTCAATTATTATAACTCTCATCTCACCATTCTTCCTTCGTTAAGGCCTAAAATGCTTATAAACCTATTTTTGTATACATCTTATAGTTTTGATCCATACAAAAAATAAAATAAAAAATAAGGATATTTTTTCATAAAATTTATCATTTTTCATCTTCTCCTAAATTTTAAGGGTTTAAATCCCAAGGTAACCCTTCTAATTAAACACCCCCTTATGTCAATTAGGTCTCTCCTAGGCCTAGTCACTCCCATAGTCAATGATACCATACTATATGGTCTAATAAAATTATGAAACCTCATAAATGCTATATAAAATGAAAAAAAGTGTATCATTCCAATTTTTTATGTTTTTTTTGGGTAAAATACAAGTCAGACAAGTGTCATTTCTTGTAAACCCTAGGTCTAGTTTAACATACCTAGGTAGGCTGAAAGGATAGAAAAATAATTAGGATGATTTTTGGACCACTCTAATGAATTATAACACCTATGTGGGATCTAAAAAATATTTATTCTATTTTTTTAACCATTACTTGTATTTTATAAAAAACAAAATGGTTAAAAAATGTAAATATACATAATTATGGGAATAAACTATAGGACTGTGTAATGTGAATTAGAGGCATGAATCAAGTATTCTCATATGAAAGTGGTTTAAATTTTTAATATAAGGTAATATGGATTATTTAAAATTTTAACTAACTTATAAACTTCATAAACATTCCATTATGTCTCAATAATCCTTGTAATTTTTAGTCTTGACTATGCAAAACAAGGATATTTCAAACTTGGATTGGATGCACTATAATGAAAGGTTTTAGATTTATCTTTTGTTTTAAAATGGATTAATAAGAGATAAATAATGTAATATTATTATAAATATATGACTCTTTACCATGCGTGTCTCACTAAAAACATCCAAATGAAATTTTAAAACACATATGTTCTCTTATACTTGACTGTATTCTAAAACATAATTCTTGAAGCTTGAATAAATCAACTTATGGCCTTCAAATCAGTACCAAGATATTATTATCCTCAAATTAAATAAAAAAATGACATATTTATAACATCCCATAGACCCATTTAAATCCACAAACAACCTCTAAAATCAATCAAATTATTTGTGGATATCATTTACATACACATTCATGCACAAAATATCTCAAGAAGACAGAGTTATGAAATTTAAATTTTTCTTCAATAATCTTCTAATCCACCTTTGAAATATTTGATTTCATCTTCTAGACCACCTTGATACCAATAAATATAAAAACCTACATGAATTTCATCTTCTTTATATTACTTAAACATGTAAAACATTCTCTTTTATTGGCCAACCCAATGTTAAAAGGTAGTTACATTCCAAATTTCTTGACTTACTTTTATCTCACATGTATGTAACATTTTAAACATCCTAACACACCTTCCTAGGGGCCATATGGACCCAAAAAAACATTAATTAACCTTTTCATTCCTTACAAGATCAAAAATTACACTCTAGTGTAGTTAGGAAATCCAAAATTTTTAATTATCCATTTTGGTAAGAAACTCCAAAATGGATAGAAACACATAAATTCAATACTATTAATGTCTCTAAATAAACATAAGGGTCCTTTAAAACCCTATAAAACCTATCACACACCCAAAATGGTTATAATTCACCTCTAAAACATATTTACATACTTGTATCTTATGTTGTTCTACATCATTGAATCTGATTAAGAAATATACAAACTAAGGAAAAAGTGCAAAAGACTAGCTCTATCATATAAAAATAAACTAAAAGATCCTATTGAATAACTTGAATCTGAGAATAAAAACTACCTATAGGAAGTAGATAATCAACATACAAAACTAGTATAATAATTTCCCCTCCAATATGATGTATATATTATAGGATCTGAGTGGCAAGGAACAAAACTAATAGATAGAAGAAAAGGATCCATCTTCTCAAACCAGGCCAAATGACCCTATTTGAGGCCATAAAGAGACCTTTGTAGTCAAAAATCAAGAGAATAATAATGAAAAACCTAGAAGGTCACTCCATGTAGATTTCCTCCCATAAATCTCCATATAAGAAGTCACTCTTTACATCCACCCAGTACATTATCCAAAACTATGATGTAAAAAAGAAAAATTACAAGGTGCATAGAATCCATCTTAGAAATTGGGTAAAACATCTCAAAGTAATCAATACCTTCAAATTTTGATAAACCATTTTCTAAAATACATGTCATATACTTTTCAATGGATGCATCAACTACATATTTGGTGTAGTATATCCATTTACACCTAACTTTACTTCCTTAGGAATAGAGGCCAAATTCCAAGTGTGATTATTAATTAAATAATAATACTCATTTTTCATCAGATCATCCAACTCTTGTGTCCCATGAGAATGTAAAAAAGACTATGGATCCCTTTAAAATTCTTGACATAAAAATATAGAACCTATAGAATGTGCATGATGATGTCTAGAGGGTGGAAGATCCTATATGAAATGTCATACCTCAAAAATCATACTAAAAACCAACTTAGGCATAGTTGGAATATGATCCGCATCTAAGTATACAATTATAACCTCCTTAGTGGCATCCTGAACTAGTTCCTCAAATAATGGATCCTCAATATGAAGTGAATAATCATCAATCAATGGAATAAAAAAAGAATATGAATTCATGGAATAAGATGAAGACACAAAAGAAGAGAACTGATCATAAAACTAAACATGTGTTCAAAAAATAACATCATGAGTATTAAGATGCAAAACTTAGTAACCTCTCATGTTCTAAAAATACACTACAAAGATCAGAAGTTTGATCTTCTTATCTAAGGCTATCATTTTATTTTTTAGTAAAAAGTCCCAAGCATGGCTCCAAAAAACTTGAAAAAATTAGACATCAAGATTAGTTCTAGACCAAGCCTCCTTTGGATTCAAATTCTCATGTGCTCTATGTGGTGTGTAATTTTAAATGTAATTTGCATAATTAACTGCTTTTGCCTAGTATATATCTACACATAATATTTTGAAACTTTTATTGATTACTAACACTCTGTATCTTGAAAGAACTTGTTGAGTCTCAATCTCTCTAAGTTAATGCCTTAAAGGTTGCATCAAGAAAGGGGTGGGTAGACCATTGGTGTTTTTTACTATTTTTATCCCTTTTTCCACTTGTCATCGACACACTTGTCTCCTAAAAACATTTTACCCTAAGCTTATTCTTCTCAGTCATACCCATTTTAGTCATTTTCCTCTTTCCACCCTCCTTTTCTTACCTTAACACCCTTTTGGATACTTGGCTATACTAGGTCAACTAGGGTCAACCTTGTATAGTCTAGGGGTATTTTTCACTTTTTGGGTTTATTAGAGAAGCAAAGAGGAATAAGTGAAAACAAACGTCTATTTATTGACCATTCTACTTGAGGAATAAAGCTTAGGGCCCCATACTTTCTTTGGAGATACAGTTCTTGTCTTATGGAGAAGTCTTTTAGATACATAAATAGGTTTTGTAGCCTAGATCTGATTTGTCTTTGTTATCCTTACATAACACAACAACATATTGTGAACCTTGGCCAGGGGAGAGATTAAGGCTCGATGGGTTCATCTTTAGGGTAAGTATTCTTAACTTTATTTCTCCTTTGTAAGAGTATATAGATAATGTAGTTATGTTTCTATCTTCCATATATTAGGATTAAGTATACATTGACATCAATATATGTCTTCTATACATGTTTAGTTTAGTTGTTTATTTTGTTTCTAACATCCACATTGTGCCATAATCTTTGGTGTGCACTAGACTAGATTTACTTTCTTGTTTATTAGCATAAGTGAAATATCAAACTTAGTACTCTTTTAGGGTTATTACATGATTGTGTTATACTATAGGCTTTTTAACCCTACCTCACATAGTGTATTATGACAAGTGTTCCCCTAATTGGGTCTAGTGGATCCTCATATTGGTTATGCTCCTATTTAACAAATGTATTCCCAATTAGAATTGTAGGTATGCTCTATCTTCTCTGAGCCAAGATCGATTTATAGATATGATGCATTTATGATTGCATACATTTTGGTGAAACTGATGTGAAACTAACCCTTATAGGATTTGTTTCACTTTCTTTCATTCTATTTAGCATTATTTTTATCATAAATTTGTCATAATGGACTGACTCTATTGACCTAGTTATAATTGTTATGCATAGGCTTTCAAGAATAGGAAAATAGATTGACTCAAATAACCCAACATAATTTTACAAAATTCTAATTTAGACTACTAGGTCAACCCAATCAACCCTTTATACTTTTAAGCATCTACTTTAGCATACTATGTTGACTCGATCGACCCTGTACATTCTAAGCACTTAGCAACAAGTTTCTATAAAGCCTAGTCGACCTTGTCAACCTAGTTAGTAGAGTTTTTAAGTATATTCCAAGGTTATTCACTAGAAATATTCATCCTCATCTCTGATACACCAAGGTTACTTTCTACCTCTATATGTCTTTCTTTTCTATCTTTCCTTTCATAGTTTGTAGTCATTAAAACTACCCCTGCATAGTCAACTAGATTGACCTTGTCGACCTAGTTTTGTGTTGTGTGCTATTTGAATAACTGGGTCGACCCTAGCTAACCCTGTTTATTTTAAGATGTTTCCTCCATATTATAGATTCAATCCTATTGAATCTATTCTATATTTTATGCATATAGTGTCAACACTATACCTTATTTTAGGTTAGAATTAATCTCTATATGTTAGTAATTAGTTCACACCTTTCTTTTATTATTGATTACATACTTAGAATAGTTTTCATAGTCTAATTAGGTTTTTTTAATTAACCATTTAGTTTTACTATTTATATTTTATGCACATAGAAACAAATCAAGCACTTTAACATTTATCTACCCAAGGCCAACCTACTTGGATTTCATCACCAAGGGGGAAGCCAACTTGATACTCTAGTCAAGTGTAAAGCATGGTTAATGGTATATTCTAGATAATCACCCAACACCCTTATTATTTTGGTGTGTAATGTGAGGGGATAGGCCATAATACCAAGCTTATAACATTTCCACTATAGTCCCTTTCAACCCAAACTACTTGAAACCATCCTTACATTGTTATCTAGTTCGTTACTTACATCCAACTTCCCATCACATTTAAAATCATATTCTAAATAATCTAATTAACTTATTAGATTAACCAATTAGTTAGATCTTTATTTTTCAAGTTGACCAATTAGTTATATCTTTGCTCTATTATGTGTGAAAAAAATGTGCATTAGTTAGTATTAGTGCAAGGTTTTATTTTGTGTACTCTAATTGGATTGGCTAGCATTGATCCAATTGACTGTTTGTTTCCCTTCAGTTCTTAATTTCCTAGATTAACTACAAAAATTGTCTTGTTTCAGTTAAAAACTTGTTATAAAGTTGATTTTCTTTTATGTCTATCATACTAGGTCAAACTATTTTACCTTGTCCCTTTTTCTATCCTTTGTACACTATACATGATCAACCCATTCGACCCTATACTATATACAACCCCTTTTACTTCTTTTTCCAGTATTTGTGCACTATACTAGATTGACTTAGTTGACCCTATATAGTTTTGAAGTCCCTATTTTTGTCTTAAGTTGACCTAGTCAACCCTATATTATTTTAGTCACTTTTTGGTTCTTTGGTTCTTTGATTTCTCATCTTTTTCCTTTCCCTTCATCATGAAATTTCTACTTGATAATGACACTAAGTTGCAGTCAACAAAAATGATGAACTTTACCAATCCTCATAGGGTTTCGCATAGATAAATTATGGATCCTATATTGGATGCTAGTAACATTCATATTTCCACTCTAAAAATTAACTATGGGACCAATCCTAATAGCCTTTTATAACATAATTCTCCTCATTTGTTAGAGGAACAACTTGAGTTAGAGTATACTTGTAAAAATCTCTTCTTTATTTTTAAATTTCCTCAACATCAAGGAAAGGATCCTTCTACCATTTAAAATATTATGATTACTGATCAAGTTGAAGATCCTCATTTTCCTACTCCTACATTATCAATTAGATTTGGAGGTACCACTTTCTTTGATTCTCAACCTCTTCCTTTGATTATGACCGCTTCTTATACCATGACCTCTTCTTCTCTAACTTCTTCCACCTCCATGCTTAGTATCTCAACTAACATGGAAAGTTCTATATCTAGTGGGCCTCTCTTAAGATCCAATATCCTTAATCCATCTACTATTTCTTTATTTTATACCCAAAGCAATCATGTTTCTAGTGCTTCTTCCTCTCAACTATTCACTAGTCCATCGTTTATTACATAAAAAAAATTCCACTAGTGCATCACACTCTCATAATTATTCTCAAGCTCATATCAACACCAATAGTGGTACCCAATCCACTAATACTAAAACTAATACCAAATATAATTATTCTAACAATGCTAATCAAACACATCAAAATTTGTTGCAAAATCTCAATCAAATTAATACATTTCAATATCATAACACAAATAAAATGATGACAATGAAAAACCACCTTCTCTACCTTCAATCTCATTCACAACTAATGGCTTGGGGCACACATAACTAATTTTTTCCCCCACTTCCTCTTTAATATTCTAAATTCAATCTCATTCCTCAACCTCCTTTGGTTAATAAAACCATTAAACATCTTCAAAATGAACCTCTTACTACTCAAATTTCTAACATTGGCATAAGAGGTATAACACCTATAATTTATTATAATGGATCACTTGATCCTACCCTTCATTTTAAGACATTTATAAATCTTTATAAGGATTGGATCAAATTAAATGCATTTCCTACTACCAAACTCCCTACCAAAACCCTCATAGGTGATGCATTAGATTGGTGAAATCAACTTAGACCTCATTCCATTAATAGTTTGGAGGATTTAGTGAATTATTTAGTGAAAAAATTCCAAACTAGTGATGTTCCTAAGACACTTTGGTCCATTTCACAAATTTTAAACAAAATGGAAAAGAAACTGCTCAAGCCTTTATTAAAATATGGAAGACTTTGTGAAATAAATGTGAACATAACATGGTCGATGATAATATTTTCCATATTTTTACCAATGCCCTCTTTCCTAAATTATAATATAGAGTTTGTACTCTCTTTGCATACATTAGAGGAGGCTATTGACCAAGCTAAATGACAAGATTTCCTAATGTATCAATTGAAGCCACCCCAACCTTTTGTGGGTCCTCATGTCTTACTTAATAACAAAAACCACAAATTACCAATGATGGTGTTAGATATTCTTATGACACCATTCTCAATGTTCAAGTTATCATTCCTAACTGTTCTCAATAATATACTAATCCTCATTTATCTTCAATAAATAACATCAACATTCAAAAACCTCTATCCTCAATTGAATTGCTTAACTATTTATCTAGGCCTCTTCCATGAGAACTTGACCCTACTCATCTTATGAAATCTTGGTATGATCCTAACATGTTTTGTTGGATTCATGCTAGTTGGGGTCATTCTAATGAGACCTATAGAAAACTTCGTAATCTATCTATGGACTTTCTTCTTGAACCTAATTTTAATCACAATTCTATCATTCACATGCATCAACAAGCTTATGAGAATGATTTTAAAAATTATAAATCACAAGACAAAACTCAAGTTTTGAATCAATAAAATTCTCACTTAGGTATCTACAAAGACCCTCTACCTAATCATCAATTGATTTAAGACACCCAAGATAATACCACCCCTTCCACCAATAATGTAGTAAGTCTTGTTGAACTAGCTTCCAAAGAGAATGTAGTTAGCATGAATGATATGCAAAGGGTGGTTACTTTGATTGATTCTAAACCTATCTACACTCCTCACTCATTTCAAACATATCTTCTTATCAAATATTATTATCCAACTCATTTAAATGATTTGGGGCAAGAATATATTATAACCATTGATGATCTGATTTATGATTCTCCCTTTGATAACACTTCCTTTTCTATTTTTACCACTCTTCCATCATCTTCAAATAATAATGATAAGCAAGCTTCTACTAAAAATTATTCTACCAATTCTCAAAATCAACTTGAACTAGCTACTTCATCATCTCAACATGATTTACAACCTTGTCTCAAAACTTCTCATTCTTATCAACAAAAATTCTAATGTACTTTGGCTCCTCCTTTTGAGGACCTTCTTAACCATTATTCACCTATATCTAACAACAATCTTATGGTTTATGATGAGTGGGATGCCATTGTGGAACTCACTAATCTCCCATCCTAGATTTTATTTCTTGAGCTTATGAGGACTTTTCCATGTCATATAAATAATCTTATGTAGTTACTATTTAATATGAATGTCCGTCATCCTCTAATAGTAGGATGGGAGGCAACTTTATCTAGATTTTAGGATAGTATATTAAAATAATGTGAAGAGTTGTCTATCAATGTTGATGAAAAAATAAACACTTCTCTTTCTTTAAAATTTAATATAGCCTATATGATTCATGATGAGATTGTACTTCATGCAGATAATCATCCATTATTTATTAGCATCTATATAGGCAATATCAAAGTTAAGCATGCATTAATTAATGAGGGTTTCATCAATTATGTTGACTTTCTTGACTTCATTAAGACCCTTGGGTATTCAAAATGCAATCTCAAGTCTACACATAGCACCTACCAAGGATATGATAGAAGGAAAATGTTGGAAATATTGTCATTGATGTCAAAGGTCTAGCATTATTGGTGATAAAGGCCCCATTGCATTTAATTTTATTTATCTTGGCTAATGTGAGTTAATATTTATTTAATATTAACAAATATATTTTTGGTTGCATATGAGACAAAGGAGGGCCCATGGAGAAGTTGAAGAGCCACGGGGTAAAGACAAAAGAAGGATGGGATGCATTTTCCATGAAGAGTCATCTTGGGGAATACCAAGAGTCACCAAGTGAAGACAAAAGAGTAAGGGTGCAATTTCTCATGAAGGGACACTTTAAGGAATACAAAAAGTCACCAAGATGAGGACAAAAGATGGAAGGACGTTTTTGGTCATGAAGGGTCACCACATGACTTTTCAAAGGCTTGAATATGAAGGGTCATACAAGTTTGGCACCATTTTACATGAGGATTGAAGGGTCACAAAGGGGGAAGGCCAAAGGTCATTTGAAAAGCTATAAATAAATGCTTAAGAAGCCATTTGTAATGTGAGAGATAGAGGTTGATTTGATATTGTAATATCTAGCTTAGAAGAGAAATTGTGAGAGATGAATATGATTTGTATTTGTTATATCTAGCTTAGAAGAACAAAGGTGAGAGAGAGAAAAGAGATGTTGTATTGATCTATCATTTGTTGAGATAGCAATATTGAGATATAGGTGTGTGGTATACACAAATGGGTTGGTGATCGACAAAGGGGTTAGTGCTCTTGTGGGTTGGTGCTCATGAATAGTAGCTAGGTTGGTGCTCGGTAAAGGGGTGTGGTGCTCCTGTGGGTTGGTGTTCATGAATAGTAGCGGGGTTGGTGCTTGGCAAAGGGGTATGGTGCTATTGTAAGCTTGGCTTGCAAATATTGTTTGGGTTTGTGCTCATTCATATACTTGAGATTGTTCTCCATGGTTTTTCCCACATTGGGTTTCCATGTTATATCTGGTGTGTCTCTTTATCATGTGTGGTGTTTATTTTTTGATTTTTATTACATATCTTGAATGTTTGATTAAGTGGAATTTGGTTAAAGGAATGTTTTATAAGATATATGATATACTGATTCACCCCCCCTCTCAATATATCCCATGCTTACAATTGGTATCAGAGTAGGTTCCTTCAAAAAGGGTTTAACAACTTGAAGGTAGATCAAAGAAAAGCATAAGATGGCCAAGTAGCTAAAGAGGGAGAATCAAGAGTTGAAATATGTGGTTGAGGCTCTTAAGGAAAAGGTGTGTATCTTGGATTCTAAGTTTGCTATAGAAGTAAAAGAAAATAATATATTTATTCAGGATCTTAAGAATCAGTTAGAGGTTGCAAATTTAATTTTAACATCAAAAGAAGAAGAGTGTAATTAGTTGAAGGATGAGTTAGGTTCTTTAAAGGATAATCATGAGAATATTTTAATAAAGGTTGAGAAGGATCATGAAATATTGGTCCAAGGAAAGAAGGATGTAGGTTTTGAAGGCAAATCAAAGAAGTCAATCAAGCAACCCAATGATTTTAAGTTTTCAAATTATTTTCACGGCTATTTTTTTGTTGTCATAAGGCTGGCCATATTGCTAAATTATGTCCAAAACAAGTGAAGAGATCTTCAAAGTATGATGCAAAGGTTTCGGCAGTCGAGGAGATGAATAAATTAGCTAAGCTAAAGATGGATGAGCTTCATGGTATTCTCACGGCATATGAGATGCGGACATAACAAGATAAACCCTCAAAGAGAAGCAGCTTTCAAGACATCAAAGAAGGAGAAAGCTAAGATTCAAGAATCAAGTGATAGTTGTAGTGATGATGAAGATGATAATGGAGCACTTTTCATTTGCAAGCTGAAAAGAGGAATAGGTAAATATCAAGGAAAATTACCTTTTAAATGTTTTAATTGTGGAAAGATTGGAAATTTTTTAGCTAGATGTCCAGATAAGGTTAATGATGATGAAGAAGAAAGCCTACATACAAGAATAATTTCAAAGGAAAATCTAAGAAGGGATTCAAGAAGAAGAGCCTGTATTATAAGGATCCTAGCTCAGGAGAAAATAGTTGAGTCAGCGATTCAGAAGATGAAGAGATTCTATTCATGGCCATACATGAAGATGATCAAGAAGAACAAGAGGAGGAAGCTAAGGTGAATATGGAAGGAGAGCTCATTTGTTCCTTAGAAGAGTTAGAAGTTATTCAGAAGAAGAATCAAAGATTAAAGTGCCAGATTGAGAAAAATGAACAAGAGTCAAATGAGATAATTAAAGATCTACAAGTGCACTTTGAAGAAGCCAAGAAAATGAAGAAGATCTGACAGCACAGTTGGAAATATCAAGAAAATAATGTGAAATGTATGTTACTAAAAATGCCTCTTTAAAAGAAGATATTAAGAAAGCAGTCAGTGATAAAGTAGTTAGTGATTCAAAATTTGAAGATAGCACTAACATGTTAAATAAGATATTGGAAAGTCAAAAAGCATATTCAGATAAGACAAGGATCATTTTTGAAAAGAAAAAGAGCTATGCTAAAGCTCTTACACACGAGAAAACAAAAAGGGAAGAAGTGAAGAATACAGAGGACATTCCAAATAGAGAATGCTAGAAGGAACAAAGCTACAAAAGGTAATCAGGTCAAAGATATATAGATAGGTCTTATTTTTATGGCTATTGTTTTTATTGTAATGGATATGGTCACAAGAAATTAGAATGTAGAAAAAGAGCTAGCAATTTTAGAAATAAGGAGAAGGAAAGTCAAGTAGAGTCAAGCAGAAGGCATAACTCTTTTTCTCCTCTATCAAGCTTTGATGAAGAGACCATAGTATGCTACATGTGCAACAACTTCAGACACATAGCTCGGTATTGTAGAAGTGTGTTCAAGTCAGTCAAAAATGATCAAAGTTTCAAAGCACCATTCATCAAGAAGAAGGTTCAGACATGTTCATGGCAGAAGAAACAACATGAAGATTCTATGATGGTTCAGACAGCCCTACATGTAAGAGGTAAATATCAGCCTTGGTTAATTGATAGCGGATGTTTGAGGCATATGATAGGAGATAAAAGTAAGTTCATTACTCTAAAGAAGATCAATGGTGGTACAGTGAGATTCAAAGATAAAACCACTACCAGGATAGCTAGAAAAGGTACTTTGAGTTTGGATTATGGTAGAACTAAGACTAAGAATGTTTTATATGTAAAAGGTCTTAAGCATAATCTGTTGAGTGTTAGTCAAATATGTGATCAAGGATACACATTAAAGTTTCATAAAGAAGGTTGTAAGATTAGAATAAAAGATTCAAATGAGTTGATTTTAGATGCTCAAAGGACAGGGAATGATGTATATGTATTTTCAGATATCTTCTCAAAGGCATGATCAAAGGATACATTCAAAGATTAGTGAGAGGAGTTAGGAGTAATTTCTATTACTTCCTGCCATTGATGTTTAACATCAAGTGAGGGGGAACTAAGTGTTAGCTCTAGGTAGGCCCTTTTCCATTGATGTCAAAGAGGGAGAATAATAGGTACAGGTATAGGTGCAAAAAGTAGGTATAGGGAATAGGTACAGGTTACTATAGTAAGGGGGAGTTACTATATGTTTTTAGATGACAGTATGTGTAGGTGATAGGATGTGGCAATTTTAGGATTGAGATTGCCATCAATGACAAAGGGGGAGATTATTGGAAATATTGTCATTGATGTCAAAGGTCTAACATTATTGGTGATAAAGGCCCCATTGCATTTAATGTTGTTTATTTTGGCTAATGTGAGTTAATATTAATGAATATATTTTTGGTTGCATATGAGACAAAAGAAGGGCCCATGGAGAAGTCAAAGAGCCATAGGGTAAAGACAAATGAAGGATGGGATGCATTTTCCCATGAAGAGTCATCTTGGGGAATACCAAGGGTCACCAAGTGAAGACAAAAGAGGAAGGGCACAATTTCTCATGAAGGGACACTTTAAGGAATATGAAAAGTCACCAAGATGAGGACAAAAGATGGAAGGACATTTTTTGTCGTGAAGGGTCACCACATGAATTTTCAAAGGCTTGAATATGAAGGGTCATACAAGTTTGGCACCATTTCCCATGAGGATTGAAGGGTCAAAAAGGGTGAAGGCCAAAGGTCATTTGGAAAGCTATAAATAAAGGCTTGAGGGGCCATTTTTAATGTGAGAGATAGAGGTTGATTTGATATTATAATATCTAGATTAGAAGATCAATTGTGAGAGATGAATATGATTTGTATTTGTTATCTAGCTTAGAAGAGAAAAGGTGAGAGAGAGGAAAGAGATGTTGTATTGATCTATCATTTGTTGAGATAGCAATATTAAGAGATAGGTGTGTGGTATACAAAAAGGGGTTGTGCTCCTTTGGGTTGGTGCTCACGAATTGTTGTTGTGTTGGTGCTCAGTAAAGAGATTGGTGCTCTTGTGGGTTGGTGCTCATGAATAGTAGCTAGGTTGGTGCTCAGTAAAGGGGTGTGGTACTCCTGTGGGTTAGTGCTCATGAATAGTAGCTGGGTTGGTGCTTGGGAAAGGGGTATGGTGCTCCTACAATCTTGGCTTGCAAATATTGTTTGGGTTTATGCTCATTCATATACTTGAGATTGTTCTCTATGGTTTTTCCCACATTGGGTTTCCATGTTATATCTGGTGTCTCTCTCTATCTTGTGTGGTGTGTATTATTTGAATTTTATTGCATATCTTGAATGTTTGATAAAGTGGAATTTAGTTAAAGGAAATATTTATAAGATATATGATATAATTATTCACCCCCCCTTTTAGTATATCCCATTCTTAACAAAAAATGCCTCCTCTAGGTTTTGTGTGGCTTCCCATTACTATCCCACCTATCATAGTCCATGTGAAGGTGATAATCTTTAACTTCCCCCTTTATTATAACATCTTGTTTGGTAGGCCATGGACTCACTGCATGAGATATATTTCTTATTTTACATGTTAGTGCATTAAATTCCCTCATAATGGAGCCATTTATAAGATTCAAGGTGACACTAACCCTTGGAATTTCAAACAATTCCAAGATCATGGTGTCTTCAAGATTCCAACTCTTGATCCTTTGCCAAACATTCCATTCCATGAATTATAATGTCTCAACTTTCCTATTTATTCAACCCAAGGTTATAGTGGGCATCCTAAACTCATTGGTAACATTCCTCCTAGCCTCTTGGATTTTAATGATGATGAGCCCAATGAGATAAACTTAGAGATCAAAACTTCTGATCTCTCACCTCATCTCATCTTGTAGATTTTTTATTCCTTACAACCTCACTCTCGTAAGCCTCATTACAATGACATTCCAATAGTCTTGACTGGGACTAAGCATTATATTCACCATACTTCTGTAGATGACAAGGTTATCCCTACTTATCTCATTGATCTTTATACCCTAGATTATGATGATGGCTATTCCTTAGATGATCCATTATTAGGTGATCTTGTATAAGCCCATGATATTGATGTTATCCATTATCATTCTTATTTACTTGAGAATTTTCATGCATCTCATATTTTTCCTTCACTTATAATTCTTGAATTTTTTATTTTTACCTTTTATCATAGGGTCGAGATGGCACCGACACCTCTAGTTTTTGAGGAGCTATGAAGGACTATGCTCATAGATCATGCTATGATTGGGCCTTATTTTTTTAGGTACCCTAGCCCTCATAGATGGTTTAACCCTAAGTTTAGTGTGAATCTCCTTAGACCTTATATAGATCACATTCCTTCCTTAGTAGAGTCCACTATAGTCATTCATGTTTCTACTCCTATTATTACTAAGCCTAACCTTGTTTCTGATTCTATTGCTCCTTCTATTGAGCCTAGTTCCATTCCATCCTCATCATCACCCTCCCTTAATGATGGTTTGTGACATTTGCCTAAGATGACTCCTCTACCAACCAAATGAGCTGAAAAGTGTCCTCTGTCTTCTTCCACTCTTATTACACCTCCTTCCATGAGTGATTCTACTAAAACCACTCACAAGCATATATATTGCTTATATAGGATATATAATCATTCTTCCACCAATTTTTGTAAGTTGTGATAATATATTGATACATTTCATCCTTATTCCCTATCATCAAACAAATCCATACCTCCCATAAAGGTACTTCCTAAATATCTACCCAAGTATGGTTAGGTATATTGTCTATGGAATTTATATGGCACCCATCACATTGATCATTACTGCATCCTTCAATAACATCTTAAGGATCACCTTATAGTCATTCTTGGTCCTTATACCACTCTTCACATTGGTTGTCCCTATAATAAAGCTCTTCTTTCTTCTCCCATGGCTCCACCTCTTATGGTTCCATCACCTCCTATTATCCCTTCACCACCTTCTATGCCTCCATGCATGATTCTTTCACCTATGGACCTTCCCTCACCTATGGATCCTTTTCCACTAGTGATTCCTACATCTCACATGGATCCTACTCCCATGCATTCTCTTGATCATCCCTTATCTAATTTTTTTCTTCAACATGATCTATCAAGCATTCCTATGTTTCTTTATGGAGGAGATTAGAAGAGAAGTATTTTCTCAATATTTATTAAAGATTAATGAGACATTAGCAATAGTTTTTATCCAGCTTCATAAAGATTTATCTGATGTCTTGGATAATGTGTGTGGATAAATTTACTAGTATTTATGAGAATATGCATGGTTCTTTCATATTTTTCATTTGGGTTGGATGTATGATCCAATCTTATCTTTATCTATCTATTATATCATTTGACACTATGTCAAATTTTTCTTTATCATTTATGGTGATCTTACTAGTTTTACTATATCTTGTTTATCTTATCATTTATATTTCACATATGATTATATTTATTTATCATTAATTTATATCTCTTTCTTGATTTTTTATCAAAGGTATTTTCTTTTCTCTTCATGATAGTTTGCTTTCTTAGCTCCATTTTTCACAGTTAATTATCATTGTGACTTGGTTATACAAACATGTTCCCTTTGGTCATTATCTCCCTTTTACCATGTGATCAGTTAGCAGAAAATCATACTCATTACTATCTCATTACACTACTCCACTTTTTGAATCTCCTTTTTCCCTTCTTCCTTTTTCGTAGACTAATCATATACATAGTTGAGATTTGAGATAACATGATAGTTTATTATCAAGCCTAAGTTTCTTAGTCAGTCCTTGTATTTGGTTAATTAGCTTCCTTTAACCTTAGCCTACAACTAATTCATGTGGATCACTACATCTCTCATGATTGGTCATTCCCATTCCATATGGAGGAACAATCTTAAAAATTGATAAAAAATCAAAATCCAAATCATTTTACAAATGGCAATGATAAAGAATGACAAATTATTCTTAAAATTCAAATCACACTAAAATAAATGATTAAAAGCACATCTCCTTCTTATAGTATAATCTCAAACTTAATATTTGGCCTCACGATAGATCCAAGGTCTTTTGGGGTATAGTAGGCTAGTAGATTAGAAGAGGAGAATAAAAAAATATTTTAGTGTTTTCTGCTTTCTCATGCAAGTACCCAATCTTCAAAGTAGACTGATGACTCTATAATGGGTCTTGAAGAATAGGGAACACATCATGGGAAGGTAGGTTTATTTTAATTTTTATTGTACCAATTTACCTTCATGAGTTTATTTTAGTTGCATGCTTATCTACCTACAAATATTTGTTTTTATAGTAAATAGTTTTGCTTTGTACATAAATGACAACTAGTCACTTAGTGTCTTTTCATGTCCTTATTATGCCTCTTGTTTCCTAATGTCTTCTCATAATATGCCTAAGTCTTAATTTTTAAATTTCCTTCTTAATTACCTATATTCCTCATATTTCTTCTTGAGATTTTTTTTTCTATTGATCACTCCCCTTGGGATTTCATTTGTGAGTTATTTTGTAAGATCGTGGATAGGACTTGACATCCCTCACAAATTACCATATTTTCCTTCCTATTACCCACATCCTTGATTACCTAATTTTTCCTATTTATTCCACCCTAATGATGTTATCTTAGTGAGTTACAATGTAAGACTATAGATATGACCTGACATTCATCACAAAATTTTCCAATACCGAAGACACAATCCAAAATTATGTGTGTTAAATATGAGATAAAATTAAATTGATTATGAAGTTACACATCATTGACATGCTTCCTAGCTTGATTTTGTATGTTTTATGCTTACTTAATTTCTCTTTCTCCTTTTTATTTTCTTATTTTCTAAGTACATGTAATAATATAACCATTTCTCAAATTTTTCGTACTTCCCATCTTGAATTACTGTGATCAATTTAAGACTAATATTTTGCCAATTTTATTTCTCTTTTATACTTCCCATCATGATTTAGTATAATTGATTGCCTTAATTGATTTGTTTTTTAATCCCATTTTTGACCTTTTACATACCTTACATTTTATTACATTGTTTTCATACTTCTCAATGTGAATTAGCATGATATTACTTATTTTAATTTGGTACAAAAGTCTTTAACTTTGGTTTAAAAACAAATGCCTTTTTACCATCTTGTTTTACCATTTCTTGGTTTTTTATACTTAGTCATTTCTTGTTATTACACATTTCCCAGCTTGAAATAGTGTGTAGTACATCTTCTTGATTGGTTATATTTTCCAAGTCCTTTTTGCCTATTTCCTTTTAACCATGCATATATCCTACATAATGCAAGAAAAAACCATGCCTCATATATTTCCTTTAACATATACAACAAATCTAAAATACATGTGCTAGAAAGAAATATATTCAAATCATCAACAACCACAACCATAATAAAACATAATGAAAACATACACAATCAAAATCAATATACCAAAATGATCCATATGCATATATCTCATGAATTTGATACAATAAATACAACCATATACAATGATCCAGCTCTATGGTTGGGGTCCATCTTGTTTATCACATGGCCTAACCATACTTCCTATTGAGGTCTTGGTATGATTCCTTCAAATAGTGCACTATAAAGAGGCCATTGAGATCTCAATCCATCTACCTATCCCTATAGGTGTGCTACCTACACCTATGTATATTGCACCTAGGACCAGATCTCTATAATCTATGCCACTATGGCTAGATGTGTATCTCTCTTCTCATTTAGGTCCTAAAATTCTTGCATCTCACCTTCACCCATATCTATTGGTGGATTCATCCTCTCTTTTTATGCCCATATCTATCTTTCTACCTTCCTAAATAGTCTAAAATAGCTCATTTGAGCTAGGGCATATGGTACGTTGGGGGTCCTCCAATGTACTAGGGTCATATGGCCACAAAGTTTCATCCAAGATATCATGGAGTGTTCCCCTCTCTAAGGACCCCCATCTCTCCTCTACATTCTTATATATGCCTAAAAAATCACACCATATGGATATTAGATCATTTTTATATCTCAAAATATCTATCTTAACTTTCTAATAAAAATTTAAAGCAATAATTTAACCATATCTTCTTACATGTCTATGTCTTGGATATTATGGTCTCACCATTTGCATGACTACCTAGTATAGTCTCCCCATTTTTGATGCCTCATATTACCTTCTATATAGGCTACCTCATCATCTCATATCCCTCTATCATGGCTTGCATCCATCTTAGCCTCTGCTTGAGAAATTTCTCTATCATTTATCCCTCCTCTAGATCCTCTACTAGCTCATCAAAGATGACATGGAGCCATGATATCTCCTACTACCTCTATCACCATCATGTCCTTAATGGTCATAGCTCCTCCCATTATGAAATTGGTAGTGGTACATCTGGTATCTCTATCTCCTTATCCTCCTACTCTGCTCCTTATTGTATTCAACCAATCCATGGTCACTTACAAAATGGTTTGAGTGTCAGTCTCACTATTAGTAGTCCTATTCCTCTCCTCCCCCATGACTCTCTCACATGCTAAGGCCACTACTCAGGCATCAATATTAGTATCAATATATGAGGCAATACCATCTATCCTAGCACCCATGCCATTAGATGTGGCTCTCTCCACCATGTGTAGTGTCCAACCACCTTTATCCTTGTTATCACTAGTGTAATTATGTGCCATCTCACCCATATAATTATTATGTGTTCATATAAATGACAAATTATGTCTATGAATCTTACTGACTACAACATTATCATGTGGGGTATGTCTCATTCTACTTGGTCCTCTCTCCATCTTCACACTAGAGGAAAACTATAATTATTCACATTGGGCAACCTAGTTGGCTAATACATAGGAAACCTCTCATATATATAAGCTATCAATAATATGATTAGTCCCATGGTATTATACCCCCTAATCAACATCTCATATCGATCATGTATAAGCTAGACCCAAATGCTAGATCTCAAATCACATATAATTGACTCCATTAGCATCATCCTGCTCAAGGTTACCACAAATAGTGGTACTTTTCCATCTAAATTATGACATAGCACCCATTATATCATAATCCCTATCATAAATTTCAAAATATATAAAATTTATGATGCATATACATCATACATACTAACTATCCATCCTCCTAAAATCATCTTTGAGCATGTATTCCACATGGCTAAAGATATCATCTCCTCTATGTTATCTGATATCCTTATGGTCATCAGTGTTGCTACTATGGGCAGTCTGAGGAAGGCATGTACATCCTCTAGTTTTATGGACACCTCTATCACATCCATATACACCTCCCATATAAAGGTGTTAGCTAATCATTCTCATCAATCAAGAAACATGTCTAACAAATCAACACTCATGGGGATCTTGCACATATTAGCTATGCCTCCTAGACCTATAGATACTAGTATATCCCTATCTCCATCTGATAATCACTCTAATAAAATTGGTAGCTAGGACACATCCATCAATATCTAAAACCTTTATCATCTCTTGAACCAAGAAACAAAAAAGGATATATCAGTTCCTTCATGTCATGAATAGTCACAATACATTCTTTTTACATGTTTAATTAAAAATAATCCTTATTATTTTAAAAATTAATCATTTTTATTCATTTTACTCTATTTATATCCTAATTAGTCTTTATTTCCCTCTTTTGGTAATATTGGTCCATTATAGCCCTCTTTCAGCCTTCCACATGCTTATTATGGTTCTTTGGTCAAACTAGTTTAACCAAAATTTCCTTATTTTTGCCTTGGTTGACTGTAAAATCTTAGTCAAACCTCTTATTTTCCCTTTCTTAGTGTTGCATTATCACTCTAACCCTTTAAAATTAGTTGGGAAACTACATTAAATAGGTAGACTATAGAATTTATAGGGTCAACCCATACTTATTAGGTTGGCACTATGGATTTTGCCTAGTTTTAGCCTACTGGGTTGATTGGGTCCACCCAGTTCATTTTTCTTGCTGACCCCTTATATTTTCCTAAAAAAGAGAATTTTTACACTTACTTCCTAATTAATCTAATCTTATTTTCTATCTTGTTATTTTCTACCCTTAAAATCTAATTTTGTCTCATTTTGACATCTAGAAATGCTTAAAATTCAAAATTACTTAAAATACACTTAATTCACAGTTGCATACATGTAGTGCACCTACTAATGCCTCTAGGCATCCCTCTTTTGTAGCTTATCATCTCCTCACCATCCTAGATTTTTTGGTCTCTATATCTCTTTTTTCTCTCCTTCACAAGTCAAAATAACAAATGACTTGTCTTTTCTTCTATGTAAAAACACTTTTCAAAAAGTCAAATTCATCAATTATTTTCCTATAGATTCCTTATTTTATCTATATATTTGTTTTTACTCATCCATTTTTAAAACATTTAAATGCATTAGATTAATGATGATGTATAGATTATTTTCCACTATAATATGTATATGTTCTAAAATTTTCAATTTTTGGCTATTTGTTTACATGAACTTCTACGAGTTTACCTAGTGTTCTTCACATTGGATGCCTTCACTTTTTCTTGTAGTATACTTATTTATCTACAATAGTAAGGTAAGTAAAGGTTTGTGTTTTTCAATTCTATCCTTTCCTTTATATTATTTTCTATTTACTTCACTTTACTTAGCATCAATGTTGTGTGTTATCATGTTCTATTTCTTAAATCACCATCCCATGTTGCACATATATGACACATGATGAGATTCAAGTGGGGCATAGAGATACACATAATATTTTCAAAATTTTATTGATTACCGACACTTTATATATTTCAATAATCTATCAAGTCTCAATCTTTCTAAGTATATGGCTTAAGGGGTGCACCAAGAAAGCGGTGGGCAGACCATTGGTGCTCGTAAGATTGTTGTGCCTTTTGACACTTACCATCTACATACTTTTATCCTAAAAACCATTTAACCTAAGCTTATTCTTTATATTCCTACCCATTCTAGTCATTTTCCTCTTTCTACCCTCTTTTTCTTGCCTTAACACCCTTTTGGATAGTTAGATATACTAGGTCAACCAAGGTCGACCCTGTACAATTTAGGGGTATTTTTCACCTTTTGGGTTTATTAGCCTTTCAACTGACTTAGCTCAAACCTAGTGAATTGTCCCTAAAAACATATAGGTTCAATCGGGTCGACCCTATAATATCAACATTTACAAGAGGATTTAGGGGAAGATCCACCTATATATACAGGTTCATTTACAACCATTTGTAAAAAGATAAATGAAGAAGAATAAGTGTGAATAAACATCTACTTATTGACCATTATACTTGAGGAATAAATCTTAGGGTTCTAAATTTTTTTTGAGATACGGATCTTGTCTTATTGATAATTCTTTTGGATACATAGATATGTTGTGTATCCTAGATCTGATTTGTCTTTGTTATCCTTGCATACCACAATAATCTCTTGTGAAGCACCTTGGCCAAGGGAGAGATTAAGGCTCAATGGGTTCATCTTCAAGGTAAGTATTCCTAACTTTATTTCTCCTTTGCAAGAGTAGATAGATAATGTATTTATGTTTATTTCTTCCATGTATTAGGATTCCATATATATTGATGTGAGTATATTTCTTTTATGCCTGTTTAGTTTAGTTGTTTGTTTTTTTTCTAACCACCACTTTGTGCCACAAGATTTGGTGTGCACTAGATTAGATTTACTTTTTTGTTTATTAGAATAGGTGAAATATTAAACCTATTACTCTTTTAGGGTTGTTTCATGATTATGTTAGACTTAGACTTTGAAATCCTACCTCACATGGTGTATTATGACAAATGATCTCGTAATCAGGTCTAGTGGATCCCCATATTGGTCATGCTCCCATTTTTTAAAAAAAGAACCCAATTGGAAGTGTATGTATGCTCTATTTTATTTGATCTAGCATTTATTTATAAGTATAATGCATTTATGATTGTACATATTATACAAGAGGTAAATCCTAAGAATGCATCATGTAGTTATCCATCTCCTTGAAAGTTCAAATTTTCCTTTCTTCTAAGACATTATGTTTTGGAGTATAAGGAAAATATTGTTGGTAAAAAATGCCATGATCTACTAAAAAATTAGAAAAATATTTACTGATGTACTCCCCCCCATTATCAGTGTGAAGCTTTACTTATATAACTAGAAGATTGATTCTTGACCAAAATCTTGAACACTTTGAATTGTGAAAAAAATACACTCTTGTACTTGAGAAAAAGACCTAAGTACACATCAATAAATTATCAATAAATGTAAGTGAACACTTATCTACATTTAAATAAATAATATCATGATTCATCAAGTTAGCATGCACAAGGTCAAGTGGTGAAGAAGCTCTCTTGGACATACCTTTAGTAAATGGATCTTGGTATTGTTTATCTAATGTACGTACAAGTAAAAATCCATCAATATAAGAAAATATAGGAATATGATCAACCATACTATGAGTGCTTAACTCCAAATATATATACTTAAGATGTTCAAATATCTCATATAAAAGCTTACCCTCAGAATTGACATGACAAACCAAGCATTTATCCATAAAGTGTCATCAAAACTCTCAAAGTGATATAGTCGGTAACTATTATCAATAATAATTTGTGAAATAAGTCAATGAATCTCCAACAAGGTTTGAATTTTATCCATTTGTGGTGTGAAAGTCATTGTCTTTCCCTAACCAAAATAACAAATTTGATAAAAAGAAATCAAATAGGTAGTGAAATCAGGAACATATGGTGCATCATTGATGTGGCAACCTTAAATTTATATGTCACATTTTACATTAAGATAAATAAAGTAAGAATATCTAACCTTAATGTTGGAAGTATAACTCAAACCAATATATATGAAAGACTCCTTAAAAGAAGTCATATTGTCAGAAGCACTAGAATCTATAACCCAACTATCTATAATAGATGACTGAGATCTCCCTACATCATTAAGTGTTTTTTCCATGATAATTGGAAGTATTTGGAGTGGAGATAGATATATTGTGTTTTTTTATTGCATCTTGTAAGTATTTCATTTTCTTTCAACACCTAGTTTCTATATGACCAGTCCCCACACAAAAGGAACATGAAAGGCTAGACTTATGCTTAGATTTAAAAGACTACTTGGGTTTATAGTTTTTGTATTTGGGTTTATTGTAACTTTAACATGGATAATAATTGGTTTAAAGTTTACTTATTATTTCCCTTTCCCTTAGGATTATGATACTAATACCTGTTTAGAGGTGGAAGATTCAAGGATAGATAATTTAGATTCTACCCTAATGAGTCTTCACAAAATAAATATAAATTAGGGATTTTGAATGTAGTACCAAAGGCATACATGCTGGATAAAAAAGTTATATTAAAATATTTATAATGTGGATTTCAACTTGGATATATTTAGGTATACACACTCTTCATCTTTCTTATCTCTTACATTCCCCTTCAATTTTGTCAACAAGTGCTTAAACTTAGTAGGATAGTCTATAGTGGATGAAAAATATTTGAGATTAACAAAAGTAATCTCTACTTTAAGATGAATGGCTCTCATATGATCCATCTATCCAAATAAACCCTTCAATTTTTCCCATATTTTGAAAGGATTGTTGCATCCTTCCAACATAAATAAAAGACTATCACTTACAAAGTTACTATCAAACCCATAAAATCATTAAATTTGCATTGGTTCTTAAATTATCATAACATCTAGTTTTAAATCATTAAGCGCATAATCCTTTACATTTAATGATTATTTCCATTCTTGGTCTTCATGTGTGGTAAGCATGTGTTGTTAATGGCTCACATTGATCTAATGTAAGAGAATAAGCCATTATAAACATCACTAAAGAACAAGATAATGTAAAGAGGGTGAAAAATTTACCACCAATATAACCCCCCAAATGACTTTATATTAACATCCCATTCCCCGCCCCTAATTTTTACTTTATATTTTAGTGTGTTTTCCAAAATAAATGACACCAATAGATTTGGCATAAAAAACATACAATTTTGAAAAAAATATCACTTGATTTTAAGTTAATGATTAAAAAATATGTTTTTTTACAATTTTTCATGTCATAAATGGGTCAAAAATAAATATTACACCCAAAAATATTAAATGCTTAGAAAAAATGAAATATTTGGAGAGATATTTTTTTTAAGAATGGCTAGAATTTAATCCCCCACTATTAGGAATCAAAATTAAACCCCCCTATATGACCAAGTGGCTAAGGGTGAGGATGAGAACCCCTACCTCTTTGATTTATTTGATTGATGTGGGAGTGGTGTCACCCAAAAAAGAGCGGGAAAATTTTGAGAAATAGTGATCCTCTCTACTGATTTGTAATTGAAGCTTATTACTTTTGTGTGGAAATGATAAAAATGGATGTCATGTAATGTAGATTAAAAACCAAGAATGTTGAGAAATAAATAGTTATGGGAAGGCACTAGAATCTAGTGGAATATATAAAACACCTAAAAATAGGATTGACCATCTCATTCAAATCCTATGTAAGTGGTTGATGATGCAAAATTATTATTAAGATCTCACCCAAAATCCAATGATGTAGCGAAATAAAACAATATGAGGACACCCTAAATATGTAGGGTAAATGAAGGCATAAAACATGGAAAGACAAACTAAGGACATGGCCTAAAAAAAATAGGTAGTATTTTTGGGAATCATCATGTATAAGGTTATAATTTCTTAGAAACATAGACACAAAAAATGTAGAGAAAACCCAGTACAAGGTTTTCACAACTACGTCAAACAAGATCATGCCTCCAACCAGATCAGCCTCCAAAATTGCTATAAAAGTATGAATATAAAAAATGCAACAACATCACAAATGGATGGATGCAACACCTAAATCTATTATACCATGAAATAAATGAAAAATAAATATTTTAAAGACACAAATATCTCAATTGTTAACAATAAAACATCACAAAGAGAATCTAAAAGCATAGACTACAAAATAATATTTAAAAATAAGAGCAATATCATAAAATATATCTATATAACTTCATGTAAGTACAATGATGGTTTATTGCATATATATCAACAAGGAAGATAAGTAATATCCATAGGATCACATGAGATAACCTAGGGATAGAAACCCACCATACTTAAAAAACATTTAATATCCACATATAAGTGGTGGGAAAACATAAACAATGCTTATAATAAACAAAAAACCTAAGAAACATGAGCAAAAGTAAAGAACCTACTCTAATAGTTTCATTTGCCTCTATGTTTTACATAGTTTTCAATCTAATATTATGCATGTCATGTCACCTAAGGAAGTTTGGGATGTTATTTGCACATTATTTTAGGAGGTCACTTCACCTTTGCATGTTCCTCTTCCTTCTCCTTCCTCTCATAATGAGGATTTTATTGATGACATTGTTGATGTTTCTCCACCATCTTCTCCCATTTCTGAGGGTATAATTATTGATGGTGATATGCTTGAGGAATATTTGGCATATAATCCTCATTATATTAGTTATTATCCTCCTTTATTTTTAGTGAGGACTCATTTATTGAGGATGAGACACTTTTACCACCTCTTCCTAATGTTCATTCCATATATTTGTTTATTGGTGGCTGTAGAGACACAAAATTGGCCACAACTAGATTTTACCAAACTTCAAATCAATTATTACCAACCATTTTAAATTAAGCCTATGAATAAATACACATACCAAATTTAATCATGCATCATTCATCAAAGCTCATAATTGCATTGAGGCATCCCTATTTGGGATACTATCCTATATATAATAATAACCTCTTATAGACTCATCCCTGATCACCTTTCAACACAACAACTATCAATTTGACCTACGAACCCATTAAGTGGGGTACTTGATCAAATCATGGAAGAGAAAAAATACTACTCAAAATGAATTATCTAATTAAATATGATTAAATTCTTAATTTAATTATCCATTTGAAATTAATGCATATCTAAAAATAGATATTCAAAAAATCAAAATGTCAAACCTTTTCATCATTTCTTTTATGATTTGTCAATCTCTTGGAAAATATCCCAAAATATTTAATTTTATAGCCATCCCTATATAATTACAAATCATAATTACATGCCAAATTATAACTCAACTGGAGTTAGTCTAAATTCACTTAGGGTTAGTTTAAAACCATTCCATGTTTAAACTCAACCTTAACTCTACTTAGGTGAAAGTTAATTCTTGAGGCTAAAAATACAAGGCCATGCCTATTGAATTCTAACATATTTTGGTGAAAATTTATTATGTAAAAATATATTCAATAAGCTATTTTATGTAGTGTTATAATGTCTAATTTTCATGTAAGTAGTGTTACCATGCTCAAATCTTAAGCCAAGCAATCAAATACAAGGTGCCAAAGAAATATGAAGCCAACAAAGCTCCATTGATGAAGATTTCTTAATGAACAAGCTGAATAAGCCATTAAACAAGTTATTTGGAATATCTAAGGAAGGTAAAAGAAGGTGTTCTTTTATGTTTTTATTATGGTTTCATATGATTATTTATTACTTAATCTCTCCCTAGTGTCTATGCTAGAGGTGGTAGTAATTTAGGGTGTTTATTTGAGTTTTATTTCTTGTACTAACACAACACTAACCTCTCATCTATGTATTAATTTTACACATGTTGGCATGCCTAGTGTAACTTGCACCACACGATGTTTTTACCAAGGACTTTTAGAGCATTCCTATAACAATTTTCAAGTAAAAATTCAAGCTTGCTGATCAAAATAGGTAAAATTTAGAGGCTCAAGGATGTTTTATTTGAATTCACAAAGTTGATTTATATTGTTATAATTTTTCTCTCTAGAATCATGATATTTCAAAATATCGCTAACACCATCATGATGTTGTTGGAAGAAAATCCTCTAAGTTAGGGGGTATAAATCACTATCTTAAAACAATCCTTTATTTAAAATTAACATGATTAAATTTTTAAACTAGTATAGCAATCAAGAAATGTATAGAGAAGTAATCACATAAACATGAAGCAAGATATCAACACATGAGCACAAGAGGTATGTGGGAAACCCTCACGGGGGATCAAATCCATTTAAACACCACTTGGATTATTTTATTATAATTAATGGATAAAAAGTTAGTGAGGAACCAAACCCACAAGTATCACCAACCTCTCACTATTCAACCACCAACTCAACTAGTCCTTTAACAAGCTCCAACTTGCAAGGTGACACCAACCCCCTAAGTGACTCAACACCAACTCAACCACTTCAAGAAAACTTTTGTAATATTTTAAGGTAGATCTCACTCCTTAAAAAAGTAAAAACTCATCCAATACCAAATTTATCACCTTAGGACACCTTATTGCTCAACCAACAGATGGTGACCTCTTCTTCAACTCTTTATCTTCTCTATCCACTATCATACATCATGAACACATATTTGATTCAAATTTGATGGTCTCGATCAACACAAGATCACTCCTTAACTGCTCTCAAAATATTTATTCAAACAAAAAAATCTTACCTTATTCTACTTCACTCAATAAACCCTCATATGGATTGATTAGGTCAAATGACCTTGTCATCCACATGTAGAGGCTCTGTTATATGCTCAAATAGGCCTAGTATGCCTTGTTCTTATAATAATCATCAAAACAATCACACTCTTGGTTGGACAAGACATTAATCCATTAGATTTATATCCAAAATATTTATAATAACATGTTACACATAATAATAATTCAAACAAGTAGCACCATTAGGTTATCCAAACTCATTTAGACTTCAATCTTCTTCTAGGCCTACTTAGAGACCTAATTGCATTAGGTCTATCATCTCTAGAGAACAACTTGAACCAATATGGAACAAATGAACCTCAAAAAAGTCCTAAATCTTTTCAAACACTTAAATGAAAACCTCAAATAACCTCTTCCATGCTCAATAAGTAAAAAAAAAATTGAGTACCTCATGAAAGCTCCATTAGGCCTTAAAGACATATTAGCCTGATTACCCCAAAAACATAGTATTCAAAGATGACTAAAAAACCACATTTAGAGTTAAATTAAAGGAATAATTCAAATACGTATGGAAACTTCAATACCTTAGGGTTATCTTAAAAAATATTATACATATTATTTCATGCTACAAACACTCAAAAATACTTCTTCAAAAGGGTCACTCTATTTTGTCATAAACCTCCAAAACATAGTCAAGAACCTTTGACCACCAACATTTGTATAGGCACTTTTAAACACTCCAAATTAATTTATAATATCACATGGAACCTATAATATGTCACCACGTTATTTTTACACTTACAAACTGATAAAAATGACATAATAACATCAAACTCACTAACTCATCAAAAATTGCTTATAGCTCCAAAAACATAGTTATGAAGAATGAGATTTAAAACACCTATGTGAACACTTTTATTAAGTTAATTTTTTTTTAATGATCCTTAATCATATATATATATATATATATATATATTATAATTTTCAATATCAATATTTGTCTTACAAACCAATCTCATCTCTTCACCCTACATAGACCTCACTATGTTAGACATGTCACTTTAAGAACAATTTTTTGCTTATTTAAGTACAACACCAAAAATTATATTCAAAGGTTAAAGGTGATATAGGTCTTTAGAAATGAACCCATGCAATTATATCTATCCCTAATCCACTACAACCAATCCCTAATCTCATTCTCACTTCTATCTTTTTTTCTCACTATCTTCCTCATTAGGCCTATTTAGCAATAGGTCAACCTCCATGACTAGTTTAAAAAATTTTAGGTCTTAAACATAATTATAAACTTATATGGGAAAAAAATGTCTCACACATCATCCTCTATCTATTTTTCAATTTTGACTTAGTCAACCTTACCTGTTATATAAAATTTCTAAGAAACAATTGATTTCCCGTAGCTTCCACTCACTATTATGAAAAACCAATGACACTTGGAGATACTTGGAAGAGTCATATACATGTTAAAAACATAAAACTAAGTCAAAAAATCCATTCTGAGACATTTCCAACAATATCTTCACCATCACATCACTATGAGGGCTTTAGACTAATATCCTTTCTTAACATTTGTCCATAAAGATATGTCCCTAAAACCAACTCATAATTCTTATAAAAAAAATTTATGACCCTTTTACACCTCTCCCCAATATCTAATATTCCCATTAAATAGTCACATAAGCCAACAAGCATAAAAATTTCCTTCTCATGTCTTCATCTCTTCATTCATCAAATATAAGAGACCTTCAAACTCATTTTCATGATTTTTGCTTCACTTAAAGACTTGAAACTTCATGAGAAATATTGAAACAACCTCTCACACATATATCCATGATTATATGATCCCAAAAGTCTCCAAACCTGATCATAATGCCTCATTCTTCCACATAGGGTCTTAAGCTTAAGTCCATGAGAAGACCACTAAATAAAAGCATACCTATTTGACTCACTCTAAGAATAATGTGACTAACTCAAAACATTTCTAACATTATAAAACACTAAATTTCAAAACTTCAAATCCATATACATCCATATCATCATCATTATACCTTTTCAATCTATGCCCATGCTTAGGAAGTAGTCCATGTCATATCCCTTATAGGCACTGTAGAGTAAAAGTTTACTCTACGTTTCATTCTATTTTTTAGTCACGTGCCACAAAATTTTGCCTTCACATACTATGGTCTAAGATGGTAGAGTTTTGAAATAGAGCATGGAATCTATTTTTCTTTTTGATTCATTTTTATCTAAGTGTCGGTAAAGTGGAAGCTGACAAGTGTCGTCCTCCGAGGCATCTTTTCTCAAGTGGAAAAGCCAAGTGTCATCATCTAAGGCACCTTTCATATTTTCTATGAGTTGGTCAGAATGTGCCATGTATCTCATAGTGACTCAGTGAAATGCACAAAGTGTCACCATCCATAGTTTCATATCAACACTCACATTTCATCTCTTTTTAGCGAAAGGTTTTAACAAGCAAGTATCAGGATCAAGCGAAAAGTGCCAAGTGGTAGCAGTGAAAGGTCTCAATTTCAATTTTATAAAAGTAGCAAAAGATGCCACGTATCCTATCAGAATGAGAGTGGAAGTCACCATGTGTCACGATCTAAATTATCTTCATTTTTGCTTCACTGATATAATAAAGACTGTGGTGGGTCCCAAGTTTTATGTCTAAAACAAGTAAAAGCCGCTAGGTGTCACTATATATGTAAATGAGAAATGAGACCCATTTGTTTCTATGGTATAAATAGATTAAAGTGGAGATTGTCATGTGTCATCTGTTGTAGGTTTCTAAAAAGTAGCTAATAGAAGCAGAGACTACCACGTAACCCCAGAAGAATAAAGTGGAGACTGCCACGTATCTTTGAATGAAGAAGTGGAGATCAACACCTGTCCCTATGTCCTTCAAAAGTTACTCAAGTAAGAAATGTTATGGGTCTTATTTCCTTTCAAGCTATTGAAGTTTTGAGGAAGTGGATTGTGACAAGCATCAAAAGTGGAATAGTCATGAACAAAGACACAAAAGAGTATAAAGTTATGCAGAAAGTGCCACGTGTCTTCGATGGATGCTGCAAAACATGACAAGTGTCATCCTCCGATGCCTCCTAAAGTAATAAGAAGATTTTTAAGAAATTGGCTAAGTGTTACCTTGCATTTAAGAGAAGGGAGCGTCCTATAATTTTTTATAGCCAATGAATTGCCAGAAGATGAAGCATTTTAGAATCTATAAGATATCTTCTGTTAGACATATTCAGTTAGGGAAGATTTGATTGCGACCATTAGATTGGGAACAAGTAGACAATCTGGAGTGGATTTGAGGCTATAAATAAGGGTGCAGAGATCACCATAATTTTGGAGAGAGAATCATCAATTACCAGAGAGAATTTTTGAGAGAGAATTATTGTAAAGAGTCTAGACTTTCTAGAGCTGTGACTAAGTAATATCATTTGATTTTATCTCATTTTCTTGAGTTGAAAGGTTTACATAACTATACATGTTTCTATGCCTCTTATGTGATTATAAAATTCAAATAAGAATATTGAACCCTATGCCTTCATTGATATTTTCTGCATCATTTGCAAAAGTAGTCTAGGCTATAGACTTTCAGGAGCTGTGATTAGGATTGTCATTTTCTTTTGTCTCATTTTCTTGAGTTGAAAATTTTATATAACTGCACATTTTTTTGCACCTCTTATATGACTGGAAGATTCAAATAAGAAGACCGAACCCTATGCCTTTGTTGACATTTTATGTATTACAGTAAAAGTAGTCTATGTTAGGAGCCTATGCTTCTATTGTTTCTATATTTTACATTGATCATGCACTTGTTTACTCTTAAATGTAAATGAATCCTACATATAGTCTCACTATGCTAAGGATTAAGGTCAAATTACATTTAGGTGCATCGCCATAGATTAGATTTTCTTTCTTGCATTGTGTTTCTATTGAAATTCCTATCCCTTTTCCTAGTATATACTTGATTTAAAGAAGAACCAGCTTCTCTAAAATTTTGAGGTTGTTTCAAGATGCAAGTCGGACATCTTGAAATTTCCCATTGTTGTTGGTTAGAATCAAGCACAATTTTAAATCATCAATAGTTTTTGGCACACTCGGTGGGACCAATCTTGAAGTTTATTTCAAGATCATATGAACCAAAGAGCTATAAGGAGTCATAGTTATGGACCAGTAACCAGATCACAATCTACTACAAATCTAGGTATTCTTTTACCACCTTTGGTAACAAGTCCAAGAAGAAGAGCCAACTAGTTTGTACCAATATCTAGAGCCAATATAGGATCCCCGATACCCCCAAGAAATTATGCAAGCTAGAACACTGGTAGTCCCTTAATTCTTCCAATACCACCAGACACTTAGGACCCTATCCTAGTGAATGCCCTAAAAGCTATACCTAAATTCAATGGGCAAGACTCTAAAACACCTGAAGAGCATCTGCATGATGTATTAGATGTCTATGTTATACATGTTGTCACACAGCAAAATGTGGCCATAAGATTATTAGTATCTTCTTTTAAAGGGAAGGCTCTAGAATGGTATCAGTCTTCGACCCCAAATACCATATCTACATGGGATCAGCTCAGAGATATTTTCTTTGAAAGATTTATAGAGAAGGGTGATAAGTCTTCTTTGTTATAGCAGTTAATCACCATTCAAAGGGGACCACAAGAAGCCATGACTGACTTCAATTCTAGATTTCAAAAGACTTGGGACATAATCTCTATTATAGCTAGACCATTACCAGGTATGGCCATAGTGTTTTATCTTAAGGATTTAAATTCACATATATTTGTTATGATTCAGTCACTTGGAGGACACTTTGCTAGAGGCTTATGAATATGAGGTCAGAGCTAAAAATAATTTAATAGATGCTAGAAAGTTACCTCCAAGGCCTCCCATGCCCATGTTCCTAGAAATTTCCTTGCCATTACCTCAAGAAGTCCCTAAATTTGTAAGCCCACCTGTGTCTATGTACACTTGCCCTCAACCATCTGCTAAATAAATTGTCCCCACTCAGTCATCTGAGCTAGATGATATCAAGAATATCCTAAGGACATTTTCTAATGAGCCGATCAATATAAAAAGATAATAGAATACTTTTCCTAGGCCTCCATATCAAGGCTATCAAGGAAATATTTTTTCATCTCAATCAAACCAATATCAGGGTCCTTCAAGACAAACTAGCCATCAACTAGCAAACTAATTGGTTGCAGTCCCCACACCCTTATAGATTATTCCTCCTAATTCAAATAAGGAGATTGTTTCAGGGCAAAATAACTATGTGGATAATACTAATTCTTGGTGTTTCCCTTGAAATAATGCTCATGGACCTAGAGATTGTCATATGGGTAATCTAAAACAAAAGGTGGCAGAGCAAATAAGAATGGATGGTCAGTTTGCAAGTTCCAGTGACAATCAAGCCTACCAGTCTCCTGGTATGTAGAATTCAGTCCTAGTGGCTCAGATGCAAGGAATGTCCTTGAAACAAGAGGAATAAATAACCCCAAAACATGCTTTGTTCTCATGGGTTGAGGATGAAGAATTAGTTTTCTTGAATGAATCATCTACCTCCAAAAAACTAGTGGTCCAATCTGATTGTTACACTAGATCAAAAAGAAGAATGGTGGAATAACCTGAGATTGTAAATAGTCAAGTCATGGAGAATCCTCCATTTCAAGGATAAAGAAACATATCTGTTAGATAAGAGGTGTCTCAGCTAGTGTAAAATCAAGGGACTCCTACCCAAATTTAGGAAAAAATAAGATATCCTTATTTTCAAAGAACCCAGACTTTGGGACCAATAAATGTGGTGGATCAATTGAAGAAAACTCCAACACAAGTATCAATATGGGATATATTGGCTATTCTTGAATATAAAACACTACTACAAGAAGCTCTACAAGGCCAAGCAGTGCCCAAATGTATTGTTACTAAAGAGGGACCTGCTAGAAAAAAAAGCTCAAAGATATAGTCCATCTATAGACAACAGCCCTAGTGAATAATACAACAGAGGTAAGCAAATCCAAACTAGATCCCTTCTATTCAACTTTAATAGTTGGCAAGAAACTACTGCATAATGCAATGATTGATTCAATGGCTAGTACCATAGTAATGCCCAAAAAGATAGCTAATGCTTTATAAATTAAGTATGAACCACTCACTAAAGGAGTCATACAGCTAGATGGCAAAGCAGTACAAACCATAGGGAGAATCAAAAAAATCCAATTACAATTATATGCTTGTCCTAATATAATTGTAAATTAGGATGTAGTAGTGATAGATATACCTCCTATTTTTAGCTTATGTTTATCAAGAGATTTTATAGCCAAAATAGGGGGATATATGTCCCTTGATTGGTCTCATCTCATCTTAAGAACCAAATACGGTTTAAAGATGAAGATATTGTCTAAACCATTATATAAAGATCACATCACTAATGAGCCCACTACAAAGTTAGAAGTAGCCCATGCTATGATGAATAAAGAAGAAAGGGTTTTTGTCAAAGAGCTAGGTGAATGGACTAGATATAATCAAGAGGAAGAAAATGATCATTTACTAGCTATGATGAAAAGTCAACCATATGGAAATTACGACTCTATCGGTCTAGGCACTTACATTATACTTGATGAAGATCATAGAATTCCAAATGTTCTATAGGAAGAAAAGTCAAAAGATACCTCTTATGAATTTCAGATTCCCAGTGAGAAATCACAAGCATATACCTTGACTTCTGATGAAGAAGAAATAATTTCTGATTTTCTTCTTACTTTGCAAGATAATGTGGAGGAGCATGGACAATTCTTGGACCATGATTTAAATGATTTGTTTGAAATCATTGAGTCAAGCTATATCATTTTTTAAGATAGCTCTGAACCGGTTACAGATGAGCAGAACAACATTGAGAATAAGTTACATATACAAAATTATTGCACTCTTTCAAAATTATCCTTTCAAAAGGTTAAAGTCATGAAAGAGGATGATAATGCAATAGAGCCAGAGTTTGAGGTAGAAGAAGTTAAGTCAATAAAATATATATGTCAAGAGGCTTCCGTTGATAAGCAAATGGTCATTGACTTCTTAGTAAGACATCCCAATATCAAGAGCCGATATGCGAAGAGCTTCCAAGAATAAAAAGAGCTTATGAATGTTGGAAGTATGTTTGACTCAGACTCATTTGAATGGAGGCAAATCAATGTGGCATACACAGAGGGAAATTCACCAAAGCTATGTCCAATTCAATCACTTGTATGGCAATATAAGTTGGCTTGTCATGAAAGAGACTTTAGGAATTCTTCTTTTGACCCAAGACAGAGATAAAGATGTTTCATTAATGTAGTTAGGTAGTTTCCCCTTTTTGTATTGCTTTGTTTTCTTGCTTTGTTTTCCTGTTTTGTTGTTTTCCTACTTTTCTTTTAAATAAGTGTTCTTTGAACACGTAGTCGACAGCTCAGAATTTTCAAAATTTTCAAAAATTCTCCAATGCATTGAATATCTCCCAAATCTTTAGAAACCCCAAGGTACCTTGCACTACCACTTGCATAATGTGTTTATCCCACTATTCCATAGAGATTGAGTAGGATTTGCTAACGTTTATATGAGTTTAATGCCATTTTGAGACTTAATAGGTCAATAAATACCTCTTAGAAAGGGTTAAAGTTTACAAGTTCTTAAACATTATTACATATGCAAAAAAATATCTTGCTATTTGCATTTTTTGTGCTTAGTAAACTTGATTCAGTGAAAGTGTCTCTATTTTGCAAAAGTTCATATAAGTTACCACAGAAAAGATATAAATATGGAGGGGGCACAATCTTCACAATAAGGAGCTGGGATGTATGAATCCCTTGATAAGTTTCTTGTAAGTAAATTGTATGCTTCAGCTCCTGCACAACCATTGAAGACCTATCCAAGCACTAGGTTTCCTGAAGCTGGCCCAGCAAGTGATTCAATGAAAATAAAGGATTATGTGGATGGCATCATGGATCTAATTCTTTAGAGAGCCAGTAGTAAAAATCTTAGAGAGGAGGGAACATCAAAGGTGTCTATAGAGGGCTAGAGTAGGACAATTTGAAACATTCACCATGAGGATATGGACCTCACAACTGGCTCAGTTCATTATCCCAGCTATGCATTCATGCCCCAACCTGGTTGAATTATGTGTAGACTTTTTCCATGCACCTTTATGCACCATTCAATGAGGCCCATTCACAGTGAAAATCACACCATAAGCTATCAGGGATATGTTAACCCTACATCATAATAATACAGCTACATTTCCCACTATTACTAAGATACAAAGAAAGTGGGAAAATATCAACACTCAAACAAGGTTCTTGAGATCTGAGTTACAAATGGGTGATGATGACACTGTGGTACCCACACTCCCTGCACCAAGAGGTCAACTCACATAGGTAAAAGATTTAGTGACAACCCTTAGGTGTGAAAAAGTAGCATTGTAAGAAAAGTGTGAGGAACACTTATTGTAGGTTACCCAATTACAACAAAAGTTGATAAATGAACATAATAGTAATGTGGCTGTACAAGCCTAATTTCAAGCAGAGTAATAGAGAGTAGCACAATTGACACTAGAGCTGGCCAATAGGCCAAAGAGTGTTAGAGTATTAAGTCTGGTAAGGGAGCTATATGAATCCATGTGGAAGAGAATCTCTTTGGAGATTAATCAGCTCAGGCCTTCTCTCACCTTCCTGCTAAATGCATAGAAATTGTGCAAAAAGGTGGAGAGTTCAGTTGTAAATACTCTGGCTACAGTCTCTGAGAGAGTAATGGACTCACAAACATTGCTGTAAAATCTTTATGTTGTAACAAATGCAACATTGTTAGCAGCAAGAATCAATGATAGAATGGTCGCTGCTAAGTGAGTAAATGAGGTTCTCAATTACAATTTTGTATCCAATAGTTGTAAAGAGCTTCTAGATGTCATGAAGGAAGGAATCAATGAAATGAAGTAACATGTTGAAGATCTAGTACAATTAGGTATTCCTTCTCTATTTCTTGATGATGATACCGTGCTAATGGTAGAAGAAATTGAACCATTGCTGTTAGCTAGACATAATGATCAAATAGTTTTCTAGGATCTAAGGGATGATTCATCAGTCTTTGAAGTAGAAGTTGTCTTGGTTCTTGTTTCCCAGCTCAAATTCAAATTGAATTTTACTGTTTAAATTTTGCAAAACTTTTCACACAAGGATATCATTAACCTTGATTTAGCCTTCAATGAATTGCAAAATAAGTAAGGGTTATTTGATGAAGAGTGGTATGCCTACTAGATAGCATTGTTGAAGCTATGATTTTTAAATTTTGATCTCGTGGGAGCCATGGGTTCTTCTTAAGCAAGCCCAAAAGTCCTTAGGGTCGCCAGTAACTGTAGATTAAAAATTTACTCTACATTTCATTCTATTTTTTAGTCGTGCACCACAAAATTTTGCCTTCGCATACTATGGTCTGAGATGGCAGAGTTTTGAAATAGAGCATGGACTCTATTTTCCTTTTTGATTCATTTTTGTCTAAGTGTCAGGGTAAAGTAGAAGCTGACAAGTGTCATCCTTCAAGGCATGCTTTCTCAAGTGGAAAAGCCAAGTGTCATCATCTGAGGCACCTTTCATATTTTCTATGAGTTGGTCGAAATGTGCCACGTATCTCATAGTGACTCAACAAAATGAACCAAGTGTCACCATCTACAACTTCATATCAACACCTGCATTTCATCTCTTTTTAGTGAAAGGTTTTGACAAGTAAGTATCAAGATCAAGTGGAAAGCACCAAGTGGCAGTAGTGAAAGGTCTCAGTTTCACTTTTCTAAAAGTGACAGAAGATGCCATGTATCCCATTAGAATGAGAGCAGAAGTCACCACATGTTGCAATCTAAATTATCTTCATCTTTTCTTCACTGATATAGCAAATATTGTGGTTGGATCCCAAGTTTTGTGTTTGAAACAAGCGAAAGCCACCAGGTGTCACTTTCCATGTAAATGAGAAATGAGGCCCATTTATTTTTATGGTATAAATAGAGTAAAGTAGAGATCACCATGTGTCATCTTTTGCAAGTTTTTAAAAGGTTGCTAACAGAAGTAGAGACCACCACGTAACCCTAAAAGAATAAAGTGGAGATTTCCATGTATCTTTGAATGAAGAAGCAAAGATTGACACCTGTCCATGTGTCCTTTTAAAGTTACTTGGGTAAGAAATGTTGTGGGTCTTATTTCCTTCCAAGCTATTGAAGTTTTGAGGGATCAGATTGTGACAAGTTTCAAAAGTGCAATAGTCATGAGCAAAGACACAAAAGAGTATAAATTTATGCGAAAAGTGTCGTGTGTCTTCGATGGATGCTATGGAACATGACAAGTGTCATCCTCCAATGTCTCCTAAGGTAATAAGAAGATTTTTGAGAAATTGGCTAAGTGTTACCTAACATTTAAGAGAATGGAGCATCTTGTAATTTGTTATAGCCAATGAATTGCCAGAAGATGAAGCATTTCAAAATCTATAAGATATCTTTTGTTAGACACGTTTAGTTAGGAAAGATTTAATTTGGGCCATTAGATTGGGAACAAGCAGACAATCTAGAGTGGATCTGAGGCTATAAATAAGGGTGTAGAGATCACCAAAATTTTAGAGAGAGAATCATCAACTACCAAAGAAAATTTTTGAGAGAGAATTATTGTAAAGAGTCTAGAATTTATAGAGATATGACTAAGTAATATCATTTGCTTTTGTCTCATTTTATTGAGCTGAAAGGTTTACATAACTATACATGTTTTTGTGCCTCTTATGTGACTAGAAAATTGAAACCTATGCCTTTATTGATATTTTATACATCATTTGCAAAAGTAGTATAGGCTATAGACTTTCAGGAGCTGTGATTAGGAATGTCATTTGCTTTTGTCTCATTTTCTTGAGTTGAAAATATTATATAATTGTACATGTTTATATGCCTCTTATATGACTAGAAGATTCAAATAAGAAGATTGATCCCTATGCCTTTGTTGACATTTTTTATATTATAGTAAAAGTAGTCTATGCTGGGAGACTTTGTTTCTATTGTTTCCATCTTTTACATTGATCATGCACTTGTTTTCTCTTAAATGTAAATGAATCCTACATATAGTCTCACTGTACTCAGGATTAAGGTCAAATTACATTTAGGTGCATCACCATAGATTATATTTTCTTTCTTGCATTGTGTTTCTATTAAAATTCCTATCCCTTTTTCCATTATATACTTGATTTAAAGAAGAACCAACTTCTCTAAAATTTGGAGGTTGTTTCAAGATGCAAGTCACACATCTTGAAATTTCCCATTGTTGTTGTTTAGAATCAAGTGCAATTTTAAATCATCACCAGGCACCATACTACTTTGAGATAATATTACCACTATATATGGACTCTAAAACACATTATAATACCAAAGAAAGTCATTCCATGATTAAATTATGCCATACATCTTCTCACAATCCTTCATCAAGATAAGGCTATGCTTTGTGAATACCTTGTCCATAAATATTTGCTTCTTATGAACTTGGTCAATCAATGACCTTATCACAACAAGTAATTCAACATAATAAACAATATATTTTACATGGTCTCTCATATAAATACAAATAAATCACTACTCATGATCTTGTTACATCTCAACATTTTGTCAAGACCTTATGCAGAACTCAAAAACCTACTAGATCATACCTAAGCCATCATTATGACTTACCATGCATTTTCGCAAGATCACTTCTCAAACATCAATGATACTTACAAAAATTTTACATCAATGAAAATTTCAATGTCTCAACACACTAATATGAACACAACTCAATAATATTCCCCTTTGTCATTGATGGCAAACACTCGAACACAATAGATCATTATCATTTCCTCGAGATGGATCTCCCCCAAATAGGTCTTTCTCCCAATAAAGTCTTTCTCCCCCTTTTACATTAATGACAAAGGGTCATATACATTCTCATAAGATAATCCACACATACTCCACTAATCCTTGGACTTGACCACTTATATAACCAACAAGCTCCCCCTTTATCCATGCATACCTCTCTTTAAGATTCTCAAGAGATTTGAGTTATCTCCCCTTAGATCCATGCTCCACCTAGATCATGTCATTTTAAATGACAAACTAGCTAGTTATAATAAATACATATCTCACAAGAATACCATACCTTGAATGAAGATAAATTCACTCATACATGGGCTGCCAATGATGACCAACTTATTTTATGCAACAATTATCCTTCTAGGGACCACATGGCCTTCTCCAAAGGTCATCAAACTTTTTCACATGAATATAAAAACCACTATTGACCTTTGAAGCAAACACATGATCTTATGAAGTCTTTAATCCATCTCTGACTATGATCATAAGAGCTCACAAGTCTTGACAACACTTTTTACCTTTGTTAAAAAGCTTCAAATAGTCTTCATAATCTCATTGGTCTTGTAGACTAATCTATGACTCATATGTTTTCTTGGAACTCATGATAAATATAAATTCTTCTTTATGTCTCTCAAGCCATCATGGCTCAAATTATCTCATAATAATATCCACATAGTAAACTATCAGATAGGTCTATGAGAACTCATTCCCTATTGTAGACCTTATTCAAACAATCATAAAACTCTGTCAAGACTATTATGGCATATCAGACCTCTAAGTAAGATTAATCTAATTAGTCTTGTACTTCACACATTTTATTTCATAAACTATCCACATGCATTATATAATCCAAATGTCACTTTTACATTCACCAAGATCACTCAACTTCACATGGTTCATTTCAAGACATTCCATTTGATGTTCATTGAACTTCACTAGTCTATACAAGTTTATTCACTTCATGAAATCTCTTCTAGGTTATGGAGTCATTAAACCCTCATTATATGCTAGTCATGTCATATACTTCAAACACTTGCATCATCATGAAAACTAACCTTGTCTAACATTGATCATGCCTATAAGGTAAAAACATCTTCTTATATCTATTATATGCCCTTCCTTATCTAGGTATCATCTACTCATGGCCTCATACATCTACACATCTATGATAGCTTCATAGACTCAACTCAACTCTTATATCTTAATGATCAACTTATTCTTCACTTGTAGACCTCTACCTACTTACTTCACCCAGATACCTAAAAAAATCTTATTAAAATGCATAGAACAAGGTTATGTAAGACTCCTTGATGCCTTGACCAAATTCACCCATGTTATGACCTCAACATAACATTAATCAAGAATATTTGAACCTATACCTTTATTTAAACATGTCTTCAAAGTCCTTGGGTTTAATTTTTGACTTGACTTCAATACAATCCTTATTTTTCTTAGTCAATATTTCTAGTATCATCATGTAGTGGTAGACCATCATTATAACTATGATAAACATTTTCATCATCACACTTCAAGCTTGTGATTCTTATGATCACTTTTAGGATTTTAGACCTATCTAAAGGACATAATATACTACCAAGTTTTGGAAGCACAACCATTGAGAGGGGTGGGGTGAATCAATGTCTTAAAAAAATCATTTCTTTCCACTTAACATGATTAAATTTTCAAACCAATATATAGATCAAATAATGCATAGAGAAGTAATAACATAAGCATGAAGCAAGATATTAGGACATGAATACAAGATATATGTGGGAAATACTCATGGGGGATAAAAAATCACTTAGAATACTATACTAAATCAATGGATCAATATTTAGTGAGGCACCAACCCCTAAAGGAGAGATAACCCCTCACTAGTCAACCACCAACTCAACTACTCCTTTAGAAAACTCCAACTTGCAAGCAGGAAATAAACCCCTATGTGACTCAACATCGAATAATATACTTCAATAAAACCTATTAAATATTTCAAATAAATTTTACCTCCTTCTTAACAAAAAACCAACTGAGCCAAGACCAACTTGATCATCTCAAGACACCTTGTTGCTCAACCAACAAATGGTGACCTCTTCCTCAGCTCTATATCTACTCTATCTATTATAATACATTATGAAAACATATTTTATTCATATATGATGGTATATAAAGAAACAAAAGATAAATCCTTCAATTCTCTCAAAATACCTCTTTAAACAATCAAATATGTGCTTCCTTTACTTTCAAACAACCCTCATATGGCTTGATTAAGTTAAATGACCTTGTAATCCACATGTAAAGAATATATTATATGTTCTTAATAGTTTATCTCCCCTCTTATGATGGTCCTAAATACATATTTTTTCTCCTCAAGGTTATATTTTATTATCTTTCACTCTCATTCCTCAACTTGCTCAAATAGGCCTATTATGCCTTGTACTTATACCAATCATTAGAACACTCACACAATTGGTCGGTGAAGACATTAATCCCTTAGAGTCAAAACAAAAACATTTTTAAGAAAATTTTAAAAATAATAATTAATAAAACAAGGATAACCATTAGGTTTTCTAAACTCATTTAGACCTCAATATTATTTTAGGTCTACTTAGAGACCTAATTGCATTAGGTCTATCTTCTCTATGGAAAAATTTGAACCATTATGGCCAACATGACCCTCAAAAAAGTCATAAATCCATTAAAAAACTTATATGGAAACCTTGAATAACCTCATACATTCTCAATAAGTCACAAATCATTGGCTTACCTCATGAAACCTATATTAGGCCTTAAAGACCTATTAGCCCTAATTACCCTAAAAACATAGTCTTCAAAGATGAATCTCAAAACACCTGTAGAAATACATTCAAGGCACAATTCACATATATATTTAAAATTAATAAATTTGGTGAAATAATTAAATCCAATATACACATTATATTAGGCTAAAAACACTCAAAAACACTTCTTCAAAAGGTTCACTTTATTTTTTCATAAAGATCCAAAACATAGTCAAGAACCTTTGACCACCAACATGTGTATGGGCAGTTTCCAACACTCCAAATGCATGTAAAAGCTACCATGGAACCTATAATACATCAAAATAATATTGGTACACATAAAAAATAATCAAAGTGTCATATTAAAATCAAACTCACTAACTCATAGAAAACTATCTATAGCTCAAGCAAAGCATAGATAAGTAATCACATAAACATGAAGCAAGATATCAACACAAGAACACAAGTGGTATGTGAGAAACCCTCATGGGGGATAAAATATATTGAAACACCACTTAGAATAATTTCCTATAAGTAATGGATAAAATTTAGTGAGGCACTAAACCTATAAGGAGCACCAACCCCTCACTAGTCAACCACCATCTCAACTAGTCCTTTAGCAAGATCCAACTTGAAAGGAGACACCAACCCCCTAAGTGACTCAAAACTAACTCAGCCACTTTAAGAAAACTTTTTTAATATTTCAAGGTAGATCTAACTCCTTATTGAAAAAGTAATAACTCATCAAATACTAGATTTATCACCTTAGGACACCTTGTTTCTCAACTAATAGATGGTGACATCTTCTTTAGCTCTTTATCTACTATATCCACTATCATACATCTAGAACACATATTTGATGAAAATATAATGGTTTCTCAATCAACACAAGATCACTAATTCAATGATCTCAAACTACCTCTTAAAATAAGAAAATATACCCTTCTTCTACTTCACTCAAACAATCCTCATACAGATTTATTAGGTCAAATGACCTTGTCACCCACATTTAAAGGCTCTGATATATGCTCAAATAGGACTAGTATGCCTTGTTATCATACCAATCATTAGAACAATCAAAATATTGGCTGGCCAAGATATTAATCCATTAGAGTTAGAACCAAAAAATGTTTAATAACATGTTACACATAAGAATAAATCAAAAAAACATCACCATTAGGTCAACTAAACTCATTTATACCTCAATCTTCTTTTAGGCCTACTTAGAGACCTCATTACATTAGGTCTATCTTCTCTATGGAATAAATTGAACCAATATGGACCAAATGGCCCTCAAAAAAGTGTTAAATCCCTTAAAATACTTAAATATAAACCTTAGTTAACCTATTCCTTTCTCAATAATTCACAAATCACTTGATTACCTCATGAAAGCTTCATTAAGCCTTAAAGACCTATTAGCCTGATTACCCCAAAAACATAGTATTCAAAGATGAATCCCAAGCCACCTTTAAAAATATATTAAAGGAATAATTCACATATGTATGTAAATTTCATGACCTTAGGTTTATCATAATAAATAGTATACATCTTATATTAGGCTACAATAACTCAAAAACACTTCTTCAAAAGGCTCAATTTGTTTTGTCATTAAGCTCCAAAACACAATCAAGAACCTTTGACTACCAACATGCGTATAGGCACCTTAAAACACTCCAGATGAATGTATAATATCCCATGGAACATATAATACATTTCCATAGTATTCATATACTTACAAACTGATCAAAATGACATAGGAACATCAAACTCACTAACTAATAGAAAACTACCTATAGCTCCAAAAACACAATCATGAAGAATGAGATTTAGAAAATCTATGTGAAGAATTTTATGAAATTATAATGATTTTTTATGATCCTTAATAATCCTTATAACATATTTAAATAGATATATTACAAGGTTAGAGATCAATATTGGTCTTACAAACCAATCTCATGTCTTCACCCTACACAGACCTTAATGTGTTAGACAAGTCACTTTGAAAACAAATTTTTGCCTTTTTATGTGCATCACCAAAACTTATATTCAAGGTTTAAAGGTGAGATAAGTCTTAAAAAACTACCCCATGCATTTGGATCCATACCTACTCCACTACAACCAATCCATAATCTCATTCTCACTTTTGCCTAGTTTTCTCATTGTCTTCTCATTAAGCCTAATTAGCAATAAGTCAACTTACATGACCAGTTTAACAAATTTTAGGTTTTAATAATGATTAAAAAATTACATGGGTAAAAATTACAAGTCTCACACATCATCCTCCATCTATTTTTTGACTTTGACTCAAACAATCCTACCTTCTATATAAAATTTATGAGAAACAAGTGTTTTCTTGTAACTTCCACTCATTCTTATGACAAACCAATGCCACCTAGAGAAACTTGGAAGAGTCCTCTACATGTTCCAAATATAAAACTAGGATATTAATTCCATTATAATTCATTTTCAACAATATCTTCAACATCATGTCACTACGAGGGTTTTAGTAGGATTTTAGAGTGGTTTCCATTATTAATGTTTCTATATAAATATCTATCCCTAAAACCAACTCTTAATTCTTGGAAAACATTTTTAGGACCCTTTTCCATCTTTCCCTAAGAGCTTATCTTCCCAAAAAATGGTCACACATTCTAAAAAGCATCAAAAATTTCTTCTTAGGTCTTCATTTCTTCATTTTGCACATATAATAGACCTTCAAAATCATTTTCATTCTTTTTCATTCACCTCATGACCTAAAAACTCATGATAAATCTTGAAAAAACATTTATCAACTCAATACATTCTTACATGATCATAAAATTCTTCAAACTTGATCATAATGCCTAATTCTACCACCTAAGGTCTTAACACTGGTCCATGAGAAGACCACTAAAGAAGAGCATACCTCTTTGGATCACTCTGAGAGTCATGTGACTCATTAAATTCCTTTCTCATATGCTCTAACATTTAATTTCACAAATTCAAGTCCTTATACATCCATATCATCATCATACATCTTCAAGCTATGCTCATGCTTACGAACTAGTACATCTCACATCCCTACTAGGAACCATACTATTTTGAGGTCTTCCTTTCACTATATATGCACTCTAAAACACATCCTCATGCCAAAAAATCTTATTCCATTATCAACTATGACCACACATCTTCTCAAAATCCTTCATCAATATAAGACTAGGCTTTCTGAATACCTTATCCATAAAGACTTATTTCTTATGAAAAATTGTCAATCAATGAACTTATAATAATAATAACTTTAACATGATCAACACTCTCTTTCAGATGATCTCTCATATCCATACAAATCAATAATTTATGATAAGCATGTTACATCTCAATATTATGCTAAGACCTTATGTAGAGCTTAAGAACCTACTAGATCATGCTTAAGCCATCATGATCACTTACCATGCAACTTCACAAGAGCACCTATGGGACATAAATGATACTTACAAACCTTTGACATCAATGACAACATTAATGTCTCACAAAACTAACATGAACATACTTCAATAGATGTTTTCATATTTTTTGTGTATTTACTTCTAACCATTAAGATTTTTTCAAAATATTTATGCTTGTAGGGAAGATTTTGATATTGTAATATTATAAATTTCAAAGTTGGAGTATTGTGTTAAAAATCATGATATTATAATATCATTACTTTTTAATTCATTATATCACCATAATTTAAGTGGTATTGCTCAAAATTTTATGGTATTACATTTAGCCATCATGATCAGGCTAACTATGTTATATTTACAGGGTGAATCATTGTATCATCTTAAGATTAGTGATATTATCTTTATTTCTATGTTATTGTGCTAATATTAGTGATTTTAAACTAATACTCTATTTTTTAGGCAAGTATATGCATTGTGCTAATAGTTTTGGTTCTATAGGAAAACTCATGGTATTGCTTTATGTTTTTGTGATGTTTCACTCTATGTAAAATGTTAAAAACCTGAGAGCTAGATTTGAAAAGCCATTTATTAACTCATGTTTTGCTATTAAGAAAAATGACCCCATAACATGTTTTTAGGACCCAAAAGCCAAGATGAAGACATTTAAAACATTCTAAAGTTAAAATTTGACATTTCAAATTAGTGTTTTAAAAATCTTTTTTCTTAAGTCATTTTTGCTTTTCAAATATTTTTTAACAATGAATGCCAAAGGGCTCAAAACTCCATTACACACTTTATTTTGGTGTTATAGAAATGAAATCTCACATTAGTTAAATACACATAAGAGTATTTTTTTTTATGCTTATTTTTTAATTTTTTTGTTTATCAGGATGATTATTACATGTATGTTCTCCCCCCATCCCCTTTAGGGAACTTGGCTAATAAAAACACTCATTCTTTCCATTTTATCACTTTGGTCCAAAAACATGGAGAAAGATAGTTGTTAAGGCCCTCCCTAAATACATATGACTTGGGTGACCCCAAAATGACCCTAAAGTCCTTCCACTTGTCTTTATTTTCATGTATTTTATCTTGGGAGTGGGAGTTCATGGCCTCCTCTTGGGTTTTATAGGGAAGCATTAACCTGGGAATTCATATACCAACATCATTTAAACCCCACTCCATAGTGGGGTATATAAATTGGGTATGACCCACTAGGATAATTGTTTTGAATGGTTAAAACAAGCTCTATTAGTGCCACTTGGCCTTATAATGTAGGCACAACTTAGACATCTCACTACACTATTTAATTGGTGGATGTAGTGTTTATAAAAAAGACAAGACATTTTCACAAGTTGTTTGATGGAGATCCAAATGATATGATTTCATTTAAAGTTTTAACCACATTTTATACCATTTATAAATGAACAAAAATTGATAGTTGAGATAACCCCACTTACTGTGGACATATTGTTGATGTAGGGTGAGTAGCCAAAATTTCCATGTTATCATACAAACTCTTGAGAGAAGAGGGGCCTAAAAATCCTACTTTTAATGCACTTTTACTTTTTGGATTAACAATTTAAAATCCTCTCAATAGTAAGTATATTGATGAAATGAGATACTACAATGTAGCCTTATCATTTTTAGGATTTAAGATATTACACTTAGGTATTTATGTCATTTTATCCCTTCCTACGTGGTTTTGAGTCTAAACTATTTGTTTATCATACCACATCAAAATGAGTCCTGTTTATACATCACTCATTGTTTGAAGAGGCATTATATTGTCCATTTAACAAAATACCTTTGCCTTAAGTTTTTTCCAAAACCTTTATGTGCGTCACATGATTGAAAAGGTTGTCATTATACTACCTGAATCATTATAAATTCTTGTGCCTTTGAGTCTTGAAACAAGCCATTTGTAATATCTTTAGAGAATGACAACATCATTATGCTACTCAAATTATTTGAAAAGATTTTTTACATTATTTCCAAATTCCAATTTCAAAAACCAAACCACATGTGCCTTTTGGATCTATGCCTAGTACTGTCATGTCATTTATTCTCATCCAGCTTGTTATCTATTTTAAGAAGCCTATTTTTGTAAATTTTAGTTTCAAATTAGCCTTGACAAGTTTAGATCCAAACACTAATTGGTTTATATCTAGGCCTTTTATAATTTTTTCTTAGAGCATTTAGCTTTCACTTTTGGGTTATGTAACTTAGGTTAATTCTTTATTATAATTTGAAAACTATTTGTGTTCCTAGATTTGGGGAAGTAGTCTATCTTCCATATGCCTATTATTTAATGTCTCTTACTAAATGGCCAAGTTAATGTTTAAATATGAATGCCGAATTTATGATAAAGTGTTTCAAATTTGTTAGACTAACTCTCTTTCCTTTTATACCTCATTTTGTTTAATGTCTATCTTTTGTGCCTTTTCCAAAAGATGTAGTAGTACATGTTTTAAGCCTAAATTTTGTGCCTTATTTTCCAAAAGACTTAGTAAATTTTATTTCTTTAGATCTAACTTAGAATTATTTGAAACACTTTATACCTAAGTTTTGAATTCCATTTTTTATTCATCCACTTGACCCTTTTGTGTAGGAAATTTGACATTAGACTATTTTAAACCAATTTTTAACATAGAACACTTTTGGAGATACAACTCCACTTTTTTAACTAGGTAAGACCAAGTTTTAGACCATTTATCCTTGGTAAATTATTTTTACGATTTTATATAAATCTATACCTATCTTTAATAAAAAATTCATTATTGATTTTGATATGTCTCACTACATTTGTAATGGAGCCATATACAATATAAGTTATGATAATTTGGTCACATAATAAGAATTTATTCAAGATCCCTATGGTGATGATGTAATTTTTGAGATGGGTCCTTATCCCCTTACAATAATCAATATAGGTAACAAATTAAATATCCCTTACCCCACTATTTGGTTAACAAGCCTCCATATTCAGAGTAAGAGAAAGAGTAAACATAGTAACTTACTAGCATACCATTAGTTGTAGAACAAGTTCAACAACAACCATATTATGTCATGATGACATAGACATATGAACTTTATTTATTTGATCATCACTTGATTAAAAATAAAGATGAAGTTTTAGTCTGAGCCATAGAGATAAGGTCCAAGTTTCTAGCAAACTTCGCCCACAAAACTTTCCCTAATCTAGTTAGAGTTACTTTCAACATAACTTATAATCAAACCATTGAACAAGTCTCTTTTATAAATCCTCAATCACTCATGTCAATTTCATACTAAGACCCACATATGCTTGTAATAGGAAAGGGCCTCATGGAGGATCACCTTCTAGAATGTAGACAACATATCAAACCTATTTGAACTTAACGTGTAATTTTAATAACATGGCCATGCCAAAATTTCCACTTATTAAGATATCTACTTCAACAATAGTGTAAATCAAATTGATAGGTCAAAACAATCTAAGTACAAAGTAATTTGTGAAAATAACTTTAGTTGGAGACATATTCATTGCCCCATCTATTGAACAAGTGCCTACTACTTCTACACAAAAAAACATGCCAAATATAGTGTATAACATGCAAGTGTCTTCCAATCTAGGACAAAGTGGTTTAAATGCACCAAAAACTAGTCCAAAATAAGTGACTTTATTTAAAAAAATGATTGGTTCACAATAGGAGGGGAAATAACTCTTATGTCCCAACTATAACAAGCTACCTCTAATCCTTAACTATCTGATTCTTCAAGAACATGATCACAAGGACTAAGTAATCAAATTCCAACTAGTGCCTTTTCTTAAAAAAAAAAGATGAATGTTACTCCACCTCCATAGGTGATGACTAACATTCCACAATAATAGGCATAGTCTAATACACCAATTCAATAGAGGCAAAACATTTAGTCACCTCAACAAGAGGTAATAGATGTTTAACCTTACCAAGGAGTGATAAGTATACCTAAATAGTCATATACTAATATAAATTTACAATCATTAACATTATTTAATAAACAATGTATGTATATTGGTTAATAGAAAATGTTAAACACTTTATAAGTGTCTACTCTAAAATAAGTACTTTCACAACTAAGAGGTAATGCTATCTAACAAGTACCAATTAGGCAACAATTGTCTTTTATTCTAAACATGCCACAAATCCAATGATAGGGACTTGTTTTACATGTTACCCTTATTCAAATAGGTATGACTAGTTAGTAGCAAGTCCTTACTCAGCCTTAGTATGCATATTAATTTAACTTGATCCATATTCTTCCATTATAGCCACAATTCCCTCAAAACTAGGCCTATATACCAAATCCAAACTAGAATATCACAACACAACATGTGCAATTTCAACATACTCATCCAAATCCATGGATACATATTATTAGTTAGTTCCCCAAATAAACCAGCATCACATAACAAACCATGCCTATATTATACCCTGGTTAAAGAAATCCATCTTTGGTTACCTAGCCTCCACCTCAAGACAATGTTTCATCCAATTTCTTGCACAAGAAATACAACAAATGAAGGATGAAATTTCCACCATTTAAGAAGGAAAATAAACAAAGAAGTTAAAGATGGATGATGTGCATTCCTACCCACTCAACATGGAATATCTTTAGATACTATTTTCTCTAGGTTACAAACCACCAAAATTTTATCAATACAAGGGTAAAGGAAACCCTAAATCCCTTTTGATATAATTCTTTTTTACTTTCCAAATAGTGGCTTAAATTAACATATACCTCCTACTTTTGTTTTCTCATAGTTTAACAGGATAGGCTTTGGAGTGGTTCCTAAGACTACCAAATAATTTTATATCTAATTTTGAGAACCTTTTAGAAAAATTTGTGCAATATTTCTCCTACAATATAGAACATGAGATCTCATTGGTAGATTTTACTTTGGCCAAGTAGAAAGCTAGTGGAATATTCACAAGATATATATAGTGATGGAGAGCACCTACTAATCATTTCACTCATAACTTACCAAACAAATAATTGTCCATTATGTTTACAAAAAAAATCAATGTGAGATATCTTATCATCTAGAGCTACAGCGTGAACATACCTTCAAAGAGATCATTGACAAAAAAATTATAATAAAAAAATCCCTTATTAACAAATTGATTATCAATCTCACCTATTTAAATCAAAATCCAAACCAAAACCAAGGAACATGAAAAAATCATAAAAAAAAACAAGTCTAAATTCAAGCATTGGCACCAACCCATGTTATTAATTATGAAAAATCCAAGAAATTCAATTACAATAAGAATGTTATTAGGAATGGATTAATCGAGTCACATCATGTAAAAATGGTATAAATATTGTCTACTCAACCCACACCACAAATGAAAATTATTCCTCATTAATAACCCATTTAGCAAGCATAGCCTTTGCATTAACCTAGATCAACCCAACAAATGCACCAATCATTACCTTTTAAAACTCATCATATAAGGAAAAATGTGCCTACTCACTAAGTCTTCAATGACTTTGGAGAACCTATTGAATCTATGTTTCACAAGATAGCCACTACTAACATTATTAGTTAGATAATACCAAAGCACTATCCTTAGGGTATTCCTTATCTAGACTGGTATAGAGAGAATTAGTTATGTGAATGCCATCATGTTCATGGGCATAATCTATGCCATTGTGTGAAAATAAAACACCTTATTAAAAATATGTTGTAAAATGGGGAGATTACATTAGATAATAAAACATCTACATCCAATCATAACTTGGGAATCTACCAAAACCCTTTTCCATAACATAATAATAATCAACAACAATAATAATCAAGGTTAGAATAACAAAAGCAACAACAAAAAAAATAATATCGACATACATGACAATAATAACAACATCAAAAAAATAGATGGAACTAAGGCCAAAATAATTCTAATACCAAATAAACTTAACACAGTTGCAGATGACTATGAAAAAGTTGTAAGTCATATTCGAGGAGGTTTTATTTCAATGATCACCATCAATCTAAGACCAAGTGATAATAGAAGATGACCATTACTAAACAATTCCAATCAACCCATTTATGAAAATGTTCTTTCCTTAACTTGGGACTAGAAATAGGTGCACCAACAAGCAAGGATTAATAATTTTGGACCTTATACTAATAACTCATCATTAACTCATGACCACATAAAAATGCATTGAAAAATAAGACTTATCCTATTTGGCCCCTCTCCACCATCTTATTTTATCAACAATGGTCATGTATCTAATCATGATTGTGTAATCATAACTACCACTTGCTATTGAACCCATCCAACCTATCATTCTAGCTACAAATAAGACATATACCATTGTGAAGGAAAATACATTCAACTTTGTGGAATAAATTTATAAGACACTTGTATAGATATCCATTTTACATTTGTTGGATACATCTACTATCCATGAAAACATCTTTACATAATTCCTTGATCAATTACAAGTTCCAAAAAACATAAGTCCTGTCAAATTCTAATCTTTTATTAGACATCCAGACCTAGGCTAACATTTAACCTTAGAACAATGTGATATGTCATCCCTTTTCCCTCTCCATAAAAATTTGGTGTACATTTAAGTTGTCATAATGTAGTATAAAGTGAAATGTGTCCTCATAGACAATGGGTCGGGCCTAGATATTATCTCTCTAAAGCTCATCAATCATCTAAGATACATAACAATTGATCTCTAGCTAGAAATAATCACTATCAAGGCCTATGAAAATGAAGAGAGAGAATCAAAGGGCATCATTATCTTACAAGTTATCATTGGGCCCTTACCCCATGATACTCTTTGCCATGTGTTAGACCTATACTATCTTATAATTTACTCTTGGGTAGATCTTGGATACATGAAACTTGTGAAATCCCTTCAACATTGCACCAGTCTCTCGATTTCTCTCATTTAGGCATGGAGGTCAACATTAATGGTGATATTTATACCTACAAACATTTCAAACATTTGAAGGCTAAGTACAAAATTTATAACTACCATTTTGGCTTATATTTGATTCCCAAAAAGGACAAATGCAAGGAAATACTAATTGACTCACTAGAGGCCAATTGCATAGACCCAGATAACCTTGATTCATCTTTTCATATGCCACCTCTTGAATATATCTAATAATTTTACCATCTTAGCCAATGGCCCAAGAGATTATTTGACTCATGACACATTTCACACTATCAAGCTTCCATATAAGCCCAAGTCCTATAGAGGACCTAAAGCCAAGACACTTTTGCATGGAATAGAAATGAAAGGGAAAGGGAAAACTTCATAATCCACCTCCTATTATTTTCACACCAACCACTATCTAAGAAGAGGACCCATTTGTTAATGATGAAACTTGGTTATACAATGACAATCTAGATGATTGGTACAAAAATGCCAAATAACCCATTCTTAATAAGATCATAGAGAAATAAGCCTATTAAATAAGAGGCCTCAAACCAAATTAATAGGGCACACAAGAGCCAATTTATATAACTCAGTATAAATAAACCTATGGTCTTGGATTTAAACCACCTAGGGGTGACCCCATGCATCTTATTCATATTATAATACCTATGAATAGTGATGATGATGTTAACATTAAAGCAGAGTTCAATCACAACATTTATGAATACCTTGTTGATGCCAATATATTTGACACCCATGTTGTTTGTACCATTACCCTAGTTACTCACAATAATCCATATTATCTCTATCACCCTCAACTTATAGAATTGGACCAACAAGAATCCATAGTTCATGTAGATGAATTTGACAATGATGAGGCCTTTTGTGACTTTCTAGGCCTAGGAGGTAATGTTTTGTTAGGACACCACAAATAAGGGTTCTCAATCAAACTAGATCTTACAGCCTATTCTAGAGAATGGGTGAACACCCCTAGCCATAAATAAATAAATAAAACATTGATGTCCCAAAGTGAAAACCTCTTTCATATACTTTTGGACTAGGTTAAAAGTAAAGACAAAGGCCAATTTTCTAGTGAAAACTTGTATATGTGCCATTGATGGGGGTGTTCATATTTATTCAAACATAGCTAAGGAGACCACCAATAATGTATTTGATTATGGGTTTGAGTTTATTTCTCAATAACAACATGCCTTTGACCAAATTATCCAAGAGTTTCCAATAGTGTTTGTAACATGGACATCCCTACCATTTAGATACTTTAATTTTTCTTGTTTAGGAGAAATTGAACAACCAGTCTAAAAAAAGGACTTTGTTTTTGTAGGCCAATTAAAATCACTGCCAACCATTCTGGAATATAGATCGACTCTCCTTGTATAATACACTACATAAGTAAACATCAGGACTTTAGATGACCCAAAATGGATCAAGTTGGCCACATCCCTCACTAAGGATAAACATGAAATATTTACATCCATTTTGAGGGAATTTGTTGACATCTTTGCTTGGGCCTATTTAGAAATGCCATTTTTGGACCCTACTTTGGTTTTTAACCATCTTATTATACATCTTGATGCCAAATCTATGAAGAATAAATTATGAAAGATGCATCCTCACATTGTTATATTATTAAATAAAGAGTTATAAAAAATCTTAGAAGTGAGATGTATTCAATCGATCAACTACTCAGAGTAGATATTAAGACTTGTGCTAGTTAATAAAAAGCTATAATGAATAAAAATTTGCACTAATTTCATATATATAAATAAGGCCTGCCACAAGGATGACTTTCTTATGTCAAACATTGACATGATAGTTGACTCCATAGTGGGGTATGAAATGCTTTCTCTAATGGATGGATTTTAAGGATACAAATAGATATGAATTGCACTAGAAGACCAACATAAGACAATGTTTATGACTTCATGGTGGATGTTTTGTTAATAGCTTATACCATTCGGTCTCAAGAATTTTGAGGCCATGTACCAAAGATCCATGGCCATCACATTTAATTATATGATGCATGACACTATTGAATACTATTTCAATGACATATTAGGTAAATCAAATAACCATGCTAATCATATAGCCACACCACCATCAATATTTGAGAGGATTCATTAATACAAGGTTAGATTCAATCTTAATAAGTGTGTTTTTAGTGTTACTTCAGTAAAATTGATATGATTTATCATCTCTCATCTAGGCATCTATGTCAATCCTACCAAACTACAAGCCATTACTAAAATATCACCACCTTCTAATTTGAAGCAGCTCTATAGTTTTCAAGGAAAGATCCAATCTATCAAATGCTTCATTTCTTAGTTAGCTAAAAAAATTCATCTATTTACACACTTAATAATGGTGTCACATTTCACTTGGATGAAGAATGATATAAATCCTTCAAACACTTAAAGGAATATCTTGCCAATACACCTATTTTATTACCACTTATTCTAGGAAATCCATTCCTACTATATCTATCTACCATAGACAAAGACCTAGGGGAAATTGTAACTCAACATGATGATAATGGCAAAGAACATTCCATTTACTATCTAATCCATACATTGGTCATGTATGAACATAATTACACGCCCATTAAAAAAGTTTATTTAGTTGTGATCTTTGAATCCATAAGATATGACATTACATGCTAAAAAACAAGACTGTGGTTATTTCTAAGGTATATATGCTCAAGTATAAACTATAAAAAAAATTTACAAGGCTGCATGGCTAAATGAATCATACTTCTTAATGAGTTAGAGGTATAATAATTCAATCAAAAGGCTATCAAGGGACAAGTAATTAAAGATCAACTTGTTGAAGTTCCCCTTGAAGATATCAAAAATTTAACCTTTCAATTCCCATATGGTTACATTATAACCATCATTGAAACACCTATTGAGGAGAAGAAATGGAAGTTGTATTTTTATGGATCGTTCACCTCACATGGCTTAGGGATAGGTCTCTTCTTTATTACAACACTAGAGGATCTTATCCTTAAATCATTCTATATCAACTTTCTTTGTACTAATAATATGGATGAATATGAAGCAATTGTTGTAGGGATTTTTTAGGTAGTACAATGGAATATTCAACTTCTCAAGGTTTATGGTGATTCTAAATTAATCATCAATTAGGTCATAGACCACTTTTAGACCAAAGATGAAAAATTATTGCCATAAAAGGCCATGGTTGACAATCTCAAATAGTAGATTACCACCATAAAGTTTAAACATATATCAAGTACCAGTAATAGGATAATGGATGACATGGACACCATTGTCTCTTTGCTTTCTCACACAAACAAGGAAAAATAATATCAATTGCTCATCAAAAATATTTTAGCACCATCTCATGAACATTCAACCATTTTAATGATTTTTGATTTTTTTGGTTCCATCTCTATATGGTACTTATACATTTTTACCTACCTTGATCACCATATCATGCCACCTAACCTATCATGTAAAAAGTGAAAGCCTTTACCCACCACTCATCATGATATACCTCACTTAGACTAACCCTTTACTATAATAACTTTGATGGATCTCTAATTCATTTTTGAAATTTGTTAGAATGAAGTGTTATGGGAATTTCATGAAATAATATGTGGAGCCCACACAATCAATGTCATCCTAGCTAAAAATATCCTATGTACAAATATTATTATCTAACTATGGATGTAGATGCATTTGCATATGTTAAAAGGTGTGATAAGTCTTAAAGGTATGCCAATCTAATTCATGCCTTGGCCAAAATGTTAAAAATAATTATTACACCATGGCCATTTTCTACATGTGGATTCAATCTCATTGGAAATATTAACCCAACCTCCTCTAATGGCTATAAACACATCCTTACCATTACTGAATATTTCACTAAGTGGGCTGAATTTATACCCCTCACCTACATGACTAGAAAATAGATTTACAAGTTCATATTTATCCATCTCATCTTCCACTATGGTATCCCATCTAAAATTAAATTATATAATGTTATATCTTGTAAGAGGAAGGATGTCAAAACACTTTGTACCAAGTATAAAATTCCTCAACATTTTTATATTATATATTGCCCACAAGGAAATAGCCAAATAGAGGCATCTAACAAAACCATTTTCAAAATCCTTAAAAATATTTTCAATATTTTTGTCCATAATTGGCATCTCCAAATATTACATGCCCTCTGGGCATATGGCACTAATTACCATGCGCCAATGGAAGCCACTCCATATTTATTAGTTTATGGGACTGAGGTCATTCTTCTCATTGAGGTCAAATTACCATCCCACCTTATCTCACTAAAACAAATCTTAGATGATGAAGAAAATTTCATAGCTTTCCTACAATATCTAGAGTTACTTGATGAAAAATGAATGGCCACTATCAATAGCCTTCAAGCGTACCAAAATAGACTTCATGGCCACTATAACTGGTGGGTCAAACATAGATATTTCAATATTGAGGATATTGTTCTCAAAGAAAACTAAATTTTAGAAGAAAAAGAAGGGAAAGTTCAAACCCAATGAGATAGGTCCTTCTACCATTATTGTAAATTATGTCTCTAAAACATACAGGTTCACTACACCTGACAAAGATGAAATTTAATAGCCAATGAACATTATACACCTAAAGAGTTACTTCATTTCTAGAGGGACATAAAGTATTTTCTATGAGGCTTATTTCCATGGTACCATAATATTGGCATTCTTATTTGTATCATACCCTATACCATTTTATCATACCTTTACTATCAACCAACATTATTTTTACCCTCCCTACCTAACCCTCTGACCTTGGTTCTATTCCATGGGTTCTTAAATCACCTTTAGTGAGAGGATTTAGACCAAGTATCAACATTTTATTTAGTAATTTAGATAGAGGATATATTTTAGACCAATTTGATAGTGGTTGACTAGTTGTATCATTCATCCCTTGTGTTGTTTCCTTTTGATTATTCCTAATTATAATTGCCTTTAGGTAAATCAATATTTTGCATCATGCTACTAATTATAACCACCTTTAGGAAAATTAGTATCATTGACCTATGCCATTATTTCCTAATTATAATTGCCTATGGTTAAATTAATAACAACACCTTTATTATGAATTAAAGTCCCACTTTACCATTCCTATGTTGTAATATGTCATTTGCCTAATTTGCCTATTTTGAAAACTTGTTGCTACTTAGTCAAATTTATCCACTTTGAGGTGTAACTATTGTGACTTGAGGTCCCATTGGGACTATGAAAGCAATTCTCAATTCATGTTGAGGTCATGTCAGTCATCTTTTACCATGCTCTCACCATTTTTTTAGATAATTCTAGGTTTAAATGCTCTTACCATTTTTAAATTTGGATCTATTACTATCTCATCATTCTCCATTGAGTTGAAATACATAGAAAATTATAAAATTTTCTTAAAATGATCTATAAAATCCTAAAAATTACTGAATCAACCACTTTTTTGATTTAAGGATTTTGGGACCCCTAAATTTTTCAAAATAAATCACTTGTCATTTAGTTTCCCTATCCTTATTTGGCCCAATCCTTATGATCCCACCATTTTTCAAGTTCATGTTATGCATATTATGTATCCTACTTTGATATATTATTGACTTATATGATTTATCTCATGATCTCATCATTTTATGAGTTCATATTTTGTGCATTATGTATTCAAATTTGATAAATAATGACTACTAGGCTTCATCTCACACTCTCTCCATTTTATGAGACCATTCATATATTCCTCTAAGTAATTAATCATATTTTCTCGATCATCATTATCTTCTACCCCATATCCTGGGAGAACTACATTTGTTCTAAAGTTTATGTTCGACCTTGTGTCCATAGAAATATGTAGTAGGTAGTGTCCACTTGCCTAATGCATCTGGAGTAAGCTCAAATAACCTTTACTTTTCATCTATTCCCCCATTTTGTTTCTTTGTTTTATTGTCTTATATAACCTAGGGGAAATGATCATCATCTTTTTTATTATCTGTATGTGATAATAATATGATTAACCATTATTTATGTTTATTTCATATTGTTTGGAGTCTTTTCTTCAACTTTTACTATTTTGTAGTGATGTTTGTTTGTTTGTTTTCCTATTTGTTTGTTTTCTCTATTGTGCCTTAACTTAAAATCTCTACATTCATTGGGTGATTTCTTGATTATTCTACTTAAGTCCATCCATATTCATATGTCAACATTGTCATCATGGTTTTTATCATTGGTGCATTGTTTTCAATTGTTTAATAGATTATGTGTCAGTCCTTATACATATTAAGGCTTTATTATCATGGTGTTTTATATCATGAGGCATACCATCATGTGCTAAAGCAAAATTTAGCTTAGAAAATATTACAAGTAGTACAACCACATTACTTCTCCTTGACACCTAAAATATTCTCAATCTATCCAAATCATTTCCCAAATATAGAGTAAATAAATCACAAAAAAAAAAAAATACTTTCTAGTTATGACATGCATATCTATACTACCAAGTTGCCCAAATTCATCTTTATCCTCTGTATTGGATTATTCTTAGTCTATGAGTGTAGATTAAGTATGCCATCCACCTTTTCTAGTTTGTCATATTGCTCCCATTATTATGCCAATGATTCTGACTACCTTTGGGTGAATCATTGTGTATCATCCCACCCATATATCCAATTATTATAACTACCTATGGGTAAATAATTGTATTTAAATATATCTACACCCATAGAGCCAATTATTATAACTAACTATGGGTAAATCATTATATTTCAATCTATCTAGAGATTAATGATTATAATGACCTTTGGAAAAACCATTATTTTTCTCTACCCAATAGGAGAACATTTTCTTTTTGATATTCCTTATAAGGACTATTTCAAATAATTTGTACTTATACCTACTCAAGTGGAGTGGAAGAAATTTTCTCCAAAAATAAGTTTCATATATTTCAAATAAATTAGACTATTTCAAACCATTTGGGCATAGATCATTTTGAATGAATTATACTATTTTGAATAATTTGGACTTATACCCACTAAAGTGGAGTGGAGAAAATTTTATCCAAAAATAATTTTTCTATATTCCAAATAAACTGGATTGTTTCAAAGCATTTGGTCATAGATAATTTTGAATAAATTGGGCTATTTCAAATAATATGGACTTATACCCACTAAACTGGAGTGAAGATAATTTTCTGTAAAAATAATTTTTTTATATTCAAAATAAATTGGACTATTTAAAATCTTTTAGGCATAGAAAATTTTGAATAAATTTGGCTATTTTGAATAATTTAGACATATACCTATAAAGTGGAGTGAAGAAGATTTTCTCCAAAATTAAATTTTGTATATTCCAAATAAATTGGACTATTTCAAACTATTTGAGCATAGATAATTTCAATTAAATGAGATATTTCAAATAATTTGAACTTATATCCACTAAAATGGAGTGAAAACTATTCTCTTCATAAATATGTTTCCTATATTCCAAATAAATTGAATTATTTCAAACCATTTGGGAGCAGATCATTTTGAATAGATTTGATTATTTTGAATTCATGGCACCCTTCTAGGCCTTGAGAATGATCATTGATCCTTTGAAGTAGCTTCCATTATTGGGACACATGGCACCATTTTACTAGCCAAATTATGGACGAAAACATAATAAATAATTAACTCATCTTTTTAATAAAATATCTTCAGGATTATTTGTTGTTCATTGGGAAGATCTTCATGAGCATGTGTCAATATATTAATAGATCAACTTGGGAAATTTCAAGATAAACCAATTGAGTATCCACTTGTAAGGGGATTAGATTTAAAACTTGGACTCAATTCAATACTTTCAAGGAATCTTCAACTATAAATCAAATTGCATTTAACCATATCAAATTAATTCTAAATGAGAATCAATTAATTTGACATAAGTCAAACTACATTTTAAATAGTTTAGAATTGATTTGTATGAAAGTGATGATAATGTTTATTAATAGAATTATAGTTCAAAATAAATAAATGAACTTGAAATAATCATAACATAGTGAACTTACATCTTTCTAAACATTGGTTCATAATTGCTAGCATGGATTTTTTTTCTTTTTCCCAAGAATATGATTATAGAATTCATTTTGATTCTCCAATATTTTTCATCTTTTCAACTTCAATTTATATTATATATAATTGATGTAATATAACTCATTTCCAATTTTTGATGTGTAACATAATTCTAAGAATTACAATCAATGAACAACATGTTGGCAATTGAAAAATCATCTCCAAAGGTCCCTTTAAAAATAAATTCATCCAATTTCTTTATGTTTATATGTAAGTGATTAGAATATCTTTTCCCCAAAAAAATATTAAATTTGAACTTGTGTAACCCATGGTTTGAATGAGTATCCGCAATTTATTATCCTCTATCATTAAGCAAATGCCAATGTGAAAAAAGATTGTTGTGTCATCTTCAAAATTTCTTTGGAATGATCTCAAATGTAGTATGACATATTTTATATTTTTTAATCTTCTTTTCTTCACATATCTTTCATTTTCATATCTTTTGTTTTGTGTAAAATAAATAATAAGTCATCCAACCCCAAAATCAATAGTTTTTTAGAAGTCAGTTTTAGCTCCTCCTTTGAAATGTCTACAATTCATTAAAAAGAAATGAATCATTTATTAATAACATTATATTATAAGAAATATAACATTGAAATTTTCTAACAAAATACTTTACATGTTACTAGATTGTTCGTTGATGCATTTTTTATTTGTATTTCATATTGTAACATATAAACATAATGCATTTCATTTGATGTATTTTTTATTTACATTTCCTTAAATCTTATAAATATTCATATAAACATATATAAAAATAAATATATGCTCAGGCACATGTAACTATACTTGTTATACATGGATGTTCTTATAGTAATGAAAGTATCAATTATTCCTAGGCATACAAATACATATTTATATGTTTATATAGCCAATCACAACACACAAAATAAGATTTACTCTTCTAAGCCAAAGTTTACTATCACTAATTTAAAATGAATATACACATTACTATTTGAACCCCCTTCATATACATCTAATGAGATGCATTAACTTATAAATTGTCTAAATAAATAGTAATATAATTGTTTCTAGCATAATATACTTTGTTGTTTTTTATTGATAAAGATCACATGGATACTCTGCATCATGATTTATTGTGTTGAAGATATAATATAACACATATTGTGTTATTTTAAACTAGATATATTAAACATGTAAAAAATATTTTAATGGATAAATTAAACATGTAAAGAATATTTTAATGGGTAAATACAACCACATTCAAATCTACACAATAATAAATTGAACCCACACTTCAAAATCCCAAACTGATGCAAGTCTATTTTATTATCTTCTACAACATCTAGTCTATAAAGAAAAATTCAATTTTAATGTGTTTAAATAAATAAAGGTAATTAGTATATTCTATACTTGTATCAAATTATATAATTAAACATTTATTGAAAAGTGTTTTCACCATTTTTTTTATGTTTTTGTAGTTTATATGGGTGCACTTTTTCATTGAATCTTTAGTTATTTATTCCCTTCAATGTATTATATAATTTAGTAACTAAAAATTCACATCATCAATTGTTTTGATATTTGTATTTTTAAAATGTTTCTTGTTGTAGAGTTTTACCTTTTGTTGTTTTTGTGGAGAACAACCTACAGAGTTGTGTCATGGATTATTATGTTGGAGACACAAAGTTTTAGATATGTGTTATGAATTTTTTAATTAAGACATAAATATATGAATAAATATTTTTTCATAATTATTAATAGTTGATAAATAAAAAATATATATAATTAAAAAAATATACATGATCTTATCTTACCTTATTCAACATGCAATGTGTCATGTTCATTGATATGATTTTCTATTATTATTTTTTATTCACTTGCATGCATTGCCATTAGTTTTACACATCGAAAAATTGCTAATCTATTAGGTTTAAAAAATAAAGCATGCACATCAAAAGATTGTTAAGATGTTATATTTGTTACATGAAGCATGATTATTAAATAAATTTAAAATGTTATGTACCTAGTACTAATCAAAATAGTTTTTCTTGTATTGGTTGCTCTAAATTTATCAAATAACTTTTGAAATATAACATTAAAATTTGTTTTTTCTTTAGTTTATGTAATGCAAGATAAATTTCTTTGTAATTTTTTACAAAAACGCACAAATCCATGTCCTATATATACCCCCAACACTTTACATGTATTTGAATTATTAAAAGTAGAGATAAGTCTCTCCCTAAAGAAGTTATTTAGTTTATTTTTGAATGGCCTTCCTATTTTATATGATTAAATCATTTGAAATGTTGGTGCATCTTTATTGATGTCAAAACGTTTCTCTAATCTACTTTGTTGTGAATGGAGGATAAAATATTAAACCAAGAAATTAGTGGGATCATGAGAAAAATTGATACCTATAATATGAATCCAATTTAATCCATCACTATCTAGACCCCATCGTATGACACCCATTTCTTACATGTAATGGAAATCACTAACACAGATTCTTGAGAGAGGCCTAAATGCCAAAAAAAAGTTTTAGTTTGTGGATGATGAATACATTAAAGGTACTAACAATAAATTTATCAATCAATGCCTAAAGAAATAGGCAAAAATGATATTACTTATAAACTTCAATGATATTTAAAATATTAATAATTACCAAATCAAATTTCACACCAATAATGAATATTTCACTGAAATCTTCTAAAATGGATGGCCAGAGACATGGAGGTCCATAATGGTTGCTAAATATTTCTATATATGTCTTAAGAAGATAACCTCCATCACTATGTAGATATTTTTTGAATATTATTAATAAATCTTGAGATAATAATTCCTAGCCTTTTTTATTTTTTGAAACCCCTTCATTTAGGATACACAAATAATCAAACCTTTTCATAGAAATTGTATAATACTCCATTACCTCTTCAAGTGTGATTTTTTTGTCTAGTGGTAGTGTCAAATCATGTTTGATAAAATAATCTACAATTTTTGATAATATGTTACTATTCATCTTTACCCTTTTGCAAGAAGCATCCATGTTGTTGTACCTACGGGTTTTCAAGAAGGAAATAGATCCTTTTTCCAATAAATATTCTAGTTCTATTTTTAGTTAGCCTAAAAGCCCTTGAATATTTATAAGTATTGTTGTACCAATCAAATATAAATATTGTTTATTTGAATCAGGTAAAGTACCACTTGAAAACAAATCAAATGCCTTATCAAAACAATCCCAAATGGGTTGTTCCATGAAAAGAAGGAATTTTCTCTCCTACAGTTGTGTTGAATACTTTATTTGTGTTAATAAGTATATATCTTATTCATGTATTTCTTCCATATTTCTTTCCCCATGTCAAGATTTTTCCAACCTATCATTTGGATAAGGTCACATGTAGATCAAACTCTTTCTCTAAATGAAGCCTTATAAATTGTTTTGTTGGCTTCATTATATTGGTTACATATTTTGTGCACAATATGGAATAGAGTACAAGTTTTTAGTTATCTTTCCCTTCTAACAGAACATTTATTTCTCAATGATAGTGAATTGTATTACTTCTCTGAAAGAATTATCTATTGTGATTTAGTTGTGTGCTTGCCATCTATAATTTTAAACCTTACAATTTTTTTCTCTATCATATCTTCTAAGACTTCCTTTGATTCAATAATACATAGAGGGTTTCTTGGATAAAAAATAATTAACAAAGCATCCTTCATTATAACCTCATTATGTTTTATAAATGAATGAATTTTATCATTCACCCCTATTTTAATCATATTTTTTATTTTGATATTATCATCCCCCAATTCACAGAGCTCTGTAAGAATGTTCAGGGCATAATTACTAGAGGAAATATACCATGTAGAGAATTCACTATGAGTCATATTAGAAGTTTTTGTTAACAAAAGTATATAAACCCTTTGTTTTATCTTATTTCTATCCACTGGTATGAGTACTTGTATATCCTCTTTCAAATTTTCATACAAATATGTTGCCCTTTCTTGTCTTATTTTCTTCAATGTTTTTTGTCATGACTACAGGGTATCTTAAATGCATGTTTGCATGGTGGCAAGTAGCAAAAGTTATTACCCCTTGTTCATGTTTTCATTTTAAAATATTTTGTATTCTAATGACTAAATTATCTCTGTCCATCAACCTAGAGATTTGAATATTATCATAGCTATTCAAATGAAACCAAAAAGTTTCACAAGAAAGAGAAAAAATATTTTCTGTCAATTGCATTTTACTGTGTGTAAATTTATTGATATTAGCAATGGATCCATGAATAATTCCTTCTTCTCTATTATATCATTCTAGCTAGAATTGAAGGGAATTTTCAAGATCATCCTTATCACAAATAAGGATTATTCTAATTGGACAAGATTATTTTCCTGATGTAGTGCTAAATAAATATATATCTGCATGTATGTTTGGTAGACTAAACAACTCAAAATACCAATTAGTAAGAGGAATTTTGTCACCACCATAAAATGGAAGATGGTTATGTGGAATTAATTTTAATTTTGTTAGGTTAAATGATACTATATCCAAATTCTCTTAGAGTGAGGCCTTATTCTACCTTTTAAGTATGGGAGTTCCTTTCTCACCCAAAGACATTCGGTCAAGCACTTAAAATGATTTAAATATTGACCTTTTGTAAAATTCAAGTTACATTTTGAATCGATTCATGATTTTTTTGTGATTAAGTAGTGATTAATTGTATATCAATAAATGTTAATTTTGAACTAAAATATAAAATACATATTAAATTTTCATAATTGTTTTGCTAAATTTGGTCTATTTCAAGTCTAAAAAGAAATAGAAAAGAATGATAGGGATAAGTGATTAGAATGAACACGAATTGGTTTTTGCATCATATCTAGAAATTGTGAGCACTTTCCTTTGGCTAGGAAGGACTACCTACAGATAAGAAATCATTACCACAAGATGTTTGTTAGTAGATAAATGAGTGGGCTACCAAGCTACATGCTTATTCCAAGAAGTGTGAAACCTCTTTAGAGATGGTAGTCCACTTTTGAGATACAAACAAGTAATAAATAACTAAAAGAGAGGTAAAGAGAGAGTGAAAGAGAGATAATATTACTATTATTCACAACCTAATTATAACAGAGAGTGACAGGGTGTAGGTAGTGTATTTTGTTTATATTTTAGAAGTTTTTTGGGTAGGTTTTGAAAATGTTAAGGAATCCAAAGTCACTGATGTTGGTAGTGGAGTGACTGATATCAATTATACTATCAAGGTTGATAGTGAAGGTGACCGATGTCGGTTAGGCTGCCAACGTTGGTAGGGGAAATAATTGCCTAAGAGCTTGTAGAAGACTTTTTTAGGTCTAGGAAATGGTTTTTATTAGGTTTGGGAGGTTGGAGAGAGAGAGAGAGAGAGAGAGAGAGAGAGAGAGAGAGAGAGAGAGAGAGAGAGAGAGAGAGAGAGAGAGAGAGAGTAGTTTGGGTAGATTTGGTTAGAACTTTGGTGTGTCAATTCAAGGGGAACCAAGTAAGGAAACTTTGTAACTCCCTCATGGGGATTCAGTTAGGAGTATATAAATTAATGAATAATAGATATGAAATGATAGTAAAGTAAATACTTAAAAGACCTATAGAATAAGTGATGTAATTAGCTATATGAGTCACTAAATGATAAGTGTGAGATTGATGGTTCCTATCATGTAGTTTAAACCAATGGCTTAAATAGAGAGAACAAATATGTGTTGTTGATCCTCAAGAGATTAGTTGCTAATCATGATTGACTTATGCATGATGATAGCAAGCTAGGACATTGAAATTTGAATGTTGAGAGCTTGAATGCAAGTAAGAATGAATTTTCTTGATTTTTTTTTACTTGAACTTCAGGTTGGATTTTGGCTTATATCACCAATGTTAGCCATGGGTTGACCAACATTAACAACCCTTGAATAGGTAAAGCTTACTATTTTTGGACTAGTTTCTATTGATCTTCATGCCAAATGTGGCACCCATTACAAAATGGTAAAAATAAGAGGTTAAAAAGGAGGTAGTTGATTAGGAATTTAGTTTTAAAGTGAGAATAAGTCTTGGGTAGTTAGGATGAGGGGACCAAGTCTTGAGGTGACTCATCAGGTGAAAATTAGTCATAGGGTGAGGTAGATAGGTAAGGTGGAAAAAAGGGGTTTTTAATTAACTTAATTAAGTATTTTAAATAAATTATATGTGTGAGGGGTAAGAACATGGGTTAGGGAGGTTAATTGTTATTATTGAAAAATGAGCTAAAAGGGGTTTTGACACAGGGAGTTACACACATATGTGTGATGTAATTTTGGTGTCTACATTTGCCCCTTCTTATCTTGTAATTTTTAATAACAAATTTTCAAGACAAAAATAGGATTTATATGCTCTAAGTATTGGATGAGTTATCCACCTCAAAATGGGAATCAATGGAGGAGAAATCAAAATCAAGTACCTGTTTGATTAAAAGGTAATTGGGTGAGTGGTGAAGAATTGAGTATTTCTTTGTATGCATATACTTCTATGAGATATATTCAATAAATTAAATAACAAGCAAGGTTGAGGAGGACTTAGATAGAAATAACCAAAGCATATCTTGTAAGTGATAGATGATAGGTCAAAATATTCAAAGTTGTAGCTCCAATGGTTGATGTGTCCCAGGTATTCAAGGTAGGAAGTGCCCTTAGAAAAAAAAAGGGTTGAAGGTGAAAAGATGAGTTTTGTTTCCATCCCAAAAACCTAATATACATACGTATGCATAATAGCCAACTATAGAGAAATAGCATAAGTGGTCAAGACAAGTAATGCAAAGTTGGTGTAAAAGGGTCAATGAACAAGGAGATGTTCATGATATCCAATAAAATTCATCATGAGTGAAGATTTAAGTGATCTCTAATGGTGTTTGTCATTATTAGGGATATATATGTGATCTCCAAATTGCCCCACAGTGTGGGTAAAGTCTATAAAGTTGGGGTTACTTTTTTGGGGAAAACATTATTACAATGGTGCTAATGTCGATGACATTGCCAATATCAATAATAAATAGTGTTGATGTCAACATATTAGGGAAACATTACTAATTTCACTAGGCATAAGCACCAATGTCAGTAGATTAGGTCAAGAATGCCAATGTTGGCATCTAACCAAACCCAATAAAAGGGGGTTTGGTAGCTGACCAAACTCATTTGTAACTTGTTATTAGAGAAAAAAATAGAGATGTGAGAGTGACTGAGATAAAAGAGCAAGGAGGGGACCCAATAAGAGGCATACCACCATAAGAGGTAGTTGTGCCAGCCTAGAGGAGATGGAGAGATGAGGTAAGATCCTCTACTAGTTATTTTGAAACTTGATTTGGTTATTTGTAGTTTTTAGGCTAATTTAGAGGTGGGGGTATAGAAAATGTTAGTAAAGGGGTATAAACTAGGGTAGGGTAGTTTTAGGATAGGTTAGAGGGAATTTAGGGTAGGTTTTTAGGTGAAACTTTTAGTTTTAGGTTTTGGTCATTCAGCCCTAAGGCCGAACCAGTCACCAACATTGGTGAGGCCCATCGACATCAACTAACATGGCACCAAGATCAAAAGGTGCCTACCAATATTGACTAACACTTATATTTAAAAAGCACTGAAATTAATGTTAAAGCTGATGTCAGTGACTATGAATAACTAGAAAAATAGTATAAAGGGTCAGTTTGGATCCCTAGTGGAAGTAGTCAACTATCTTAATTGCTAATCTAGCCTTAAAAGAACCCATGTTGACTAAGTGCTAACTACATAGCCTATTTTAGGGCCTTAGACCAATTTAATTCTCCTAGATCATAGGAAAAAGATCTAAGGTATGGTTAAAAGGTGTGTTATGGGAAATGGGTAAAATGGTAGGTTGAAATAGGTCAAGTGGCTTAGGGCTTAAAAGATAGAGCATAGTGTCAAGGGTCAGGGATATAGGTCATGAGGCCTAGAGTTGTGATAGGTAAGTAGGCCTAGGGTAGAGAGAGAGAGAGAGAAGAGGAAGTAAATCCTAGGGTAGAGAAAGAGAGGTAGTGAAGCTTAGGGTAGAGAGAAAAGAGTAGGGTAGTTAGTTAGGTGGGTAAATGGCTAAGGAAAGGGAAAAGAGGTAGTGATAGAGTATATTAAATAGGTATGTGACTTGATTTGTGTGTGTATGGATGTAAGCAAGGATGGATCTAACATTATAGGATCATCTATCAAGGCTTTTGACACATATGATGAGGGATGCCCCTCTAGATGAGTGGGAACACATGGTAGCCATGGGGTTAGGAGGAGTGTGATGATATTGTTGAGTCACTTGAGATGTGAGCCTTATGATAGCTTTGATTTAGAGGTGGGATTACCCCAGCAACACCTTACATTTATTGATTGGAGAGTTGATAGTTACTTAGGAGGATGTCTATAAGATTTTATAGCTATCACTCTAGGGTGAGGAGCTCTTTTTATGCTCAAGAGAGGAGCATGATATCTACATGGTAGCTTTGTAAGGTGACCATGCTAGCAAGGTGACTTATCATTCTATGAGTTTCACCTATGAGCCACTATATATGGCTAATGAAGAACAACATCAATTGAGCATCCTGATGATGAACAAGATCATGGTGTATGCATTATAAAATATAGATGGTAGTAGATTTTTTATTGCATTGATAGGTGTGCTTGCACAGATGGTTGAGTAGTAGACTATTTTTGCATGGGGTCCAATATTTTTAGCATAATTATATAGAGATTTATGGGGTTTGAGACTATGATGATGATGCATTTTGTGTGTCAACCATCTACTACATTATTGGGCATACAAGCACATCATAGTGACATGACCATTGGGGTTACCTACCATGATTCTAGCTAGTTTTAGGGTTGGTTTTAGATGGTGGAGAGATGGCATGGAATAGACCCAAATGGACGGTAGTGTGTGTGACATTACCTATTATAGGCACATGATTAAGGGTTTGATCCCTATGGATATTTTATGGAGACCCTACTTGACATACTAAATTTTTAGAGGATAGGCACAATAGCTTGTTCATTTACAAAACTCACTATGGGTTAGGGGGAGATGAGCTGGTGAGTTGGAGATGGTACTTGTGATATGGGTTAGAAGGTAATTTAGTCTACTAGAGGATATATCACCTACTTTCCCTTGATATAAGAGGGATGACATAGAAGCACCCCTACCATTACCCTAAGAGATAGATGGACCAGATTTTAAGGAGCTAATAGTAGGGGTAGGTATTGGATATCTAGTGTGCATAATAATATATACAACTTGGTGGGTAGGTTTACATCCCATAGTGGAGGTTAAGAGGCTACCACTAGATTTATAGGGGTTGGTGAGAGAGAGGGATGCATCCATATAGGCATGAGATGTAGCTTTATAGGCTAGAGATAGAACATAGGCATATATATTAGCCTTATAGGGGTAGGTTATGATGTTTTAGGGCTAGGTTGGGGCATTACAGGGCCAAGTTGTAGCACTACAGGGTTAGGTCAATGTTTTATAGGGTCAAGTGATTATAGTGATAGTAGATAGGGATAACTTGAGAGCAACAAGTCAAGTTTCTCCTCATCCACTCTAGGGACTAGTACATGATGGGCCATTAGTAGGTGTTATGGGACTGCCATAAACTATATCATTGGTGAGATATACTACTACCCTAGATAAGATTGCCTTTTATGAGAGTGCCATCAAAGAATTTTGATAGATTTAGTGATATTTTGAGTATAGGGAGTAGGAGATATATATGTCACATGCCATAGCTTTTAGCTCATGTAGACACAGATGGGCTGAGAGTGGTGACGACATTGCTTCATCACAACCACATGGAGATCCTTAATGATCTTGAGTGCCAGATTTTTTCATTTTTGATTATATTTATTATACGTACATTGGCCTATGAGCTGAATATGTGAGATGTATATTTTGAGAGAGAGATGATATTATGACAATGTATTGATGGACATGTTATTGATCCTATATATATGAGATGTTTATTTATTTGTGATTTTGAGATGTATTTATTATGACTGTGATGAGGATATTGATGTAGATGATGATTATTATTTAATTCTAAGTTAATTTTGATGTTAATGTTGACCATGTTAGTTGAGTTAGACTAGCCTTTCCCATATATGTGATGGCATATGCATAGTCAGTTTGTTAGTTTCATCTAAGCATTTTTCCATATTTTGTGATGGTGTATGCTTAAATGAATAAATTGGTTATGTTAGTTTAATTAGTTTTTTTCCATATTTGTGATGGTGTATGCATAAAATAAATTGAGTAGGGTTTGATAGTGTTGGTATGACATTGTTCTTCATCTCAATAGAGAGATCAACATGTGATGTGGATGGGAAAATAAAGACATAGAATGTTCGAGCACTAGCAAAGATCATAATTAGAAAATAAATAGGCTCAAGAAAATGAGCCTGTTTCATGCCTTATATCTTTAAACCATTGTGTTTATTAGATAAGCATTGTGTTTACCCCTTATTAAGTGAGCTTCAAAGTCCCTTGAAAGAGTATGAGGCAAAAAATGGTAAAATTAGGGAAAACATTTAAGTATCATAACTTACAAAGTGGGGATGATATGCCTCATACTGTGGGTGACCCGAGAGCTACCATAGGCAAGTCCATGACTTCAATCTTCTTATTTTTTTTGTGTATAAGCTGATCAATGTAGAAAGCCTACTATAGGATTTTATATGGGTTAAGGTCATATAAAGATGATCAATATGAGAAGCCTTTTTTATTTGTATTTCCCTCTGAGAACAAAGCTCTGCTTAGCCATCCTTTAAGGGAGTGGTCTAAGCATTTGTTTTTAAGTTTAAATAGTTGTCCTTCAAGGGAGAAGTATATTAATAGTAGCAAAGGGAAGTGACGTAGCTATCCTTCAAGGGATTAGTCTACATTGAGAAGCATGACCTGAGAGTTTATAACTTGTCACATATCCCATTTGTTTTTTGTTTTATGTTTTTAATCATGGAAAAGACTATAGAGGCTTAGGAGTTTTCCACTTTGAGGGAAAAACCATACAACTACATAAGTTATTTAAGTGTATAAAAGTAAGGGTGAAGAGGAAGGGAAATGAATGTAATAGGGATGCTCAAGGGATGAGCTCAAATTAAACACAAGGTGAAGTGATGCTTGTTTAACAAAATAACAGTCATAGGTGTAAGGCATTTAAAGAATCGAGTTCTAACCTTCCTTTAAGAGAAAAAAGTGATATGTTCTAGAGCCATACTTGTGAGTTATGATATAAGGTCCAATCTAATTAGGATCAAACTTACCCCATTTGCTTTTCTCCATGTTCATCTCATGTTGATTTTATTTTAGGATGAGAACTCCTACATTGAAATATCACTCTTTGAATTATTTTTTATAAGTGTGTTTGATATGTTCTTGATAGATTTGGAGGAGGTTGAGGGCTATGAGATGGTGCTCATAAATTAATTCAAGTTGAGCCAAACATTCTTGATGAAAATCATCATTAGTAAGTATGTCTTGTAGAGAAATGTGAAAAGAAGCAATCTAGACTTCAAAAGCCAAAATAGCCTCCATCCCATATACCAAGGAAAAAGGTGTAACACCCATAGGGGTTTAAATGCTAGTGCGGTAAGCCCATAAAGCAAAATGAATATGTGTGTATCAATCCTTGCCTGTATCATTGACTACCTTCATGAGAATTTTGTCAATATTTTGTTATAAGCTTCTACCTATCCAATTTCTTGTGGATAATATGGTGATGAGAAGCTTAATTTGATCCCAAATGTATCACAATGACTTTGAATAGTCTTGTTTTTGAAATATTTTCTTTTATCTATTGTAATTTTAAGAGGGACACCAAAATGATAGATGATGTGATGGTTGATGAAGTCAATAATGTTGTCAGCTTTAGTGGAGATGAGAGGGATGGCCTCAATTTACTTGGTGAAGTATTCAGTGGTAGTAATGATAAAATGATGATAGAGGGATGAATGAGGGTTAATCTCCCCAATTATATCTAAGCTCTATTGGGAGAAGGGCCAAAAGTCCTTGGAAACTTATAATGTATAAATTGGAACATGAAGGAGGTCAGTGTGTTGTTGAAACCTAATGTAACACCAAATGTAATTAGCATAGTCTTTATGAAGTGAGGGCCAATAATAGCCAAATTGAAAGATATGCTTGAAAACTACATGACCATTCAAATACCCACCACAAATCTCATCATGGACTTCTTTAATGGTGAAGGAAGTCTCAGTACTAGTGAGGCATCTAATAAAAAGACCATCAAAACCTCACTTATATAGAAGTCCACTTAGCATAGTGTGATGAGCAACACATTTTATGAAGGCATCTCTCCCATTATTAGAGAGACTAAAAGGGGTAATAGAGAAGGAAATATAATTGGTGAGTTTCTTGTACCATAAGTCATGAGGGTTAGTTGTTACATTTCCAACAAAGAGGATGTTAGCTGATACATAGGAGGGTAATATTAAGTGATGCATGGTAACATATGTTCTTGAGAAAGAGGATCAAGAGGGTATGTGTGAATCAAGTGAAGCCATCATGTCAACAAACTTGTTTATAGATCGAGGAAAAATTTATAAGAGATAAGAGTCAAATGATCTTAGTAGCATATCTACACCATGTTTATACCACTGTAGATTTTTTTTTGCATAGGTAGGAACCATTAACTTGGTTAACCACTAGCTGAAAATCACTAAAAATGGTTATGGATTTGATACCCAAGAAGAGATTTCTTTGAAGTGCTAAAATCAAAGCCTCATATTCAGTGATATTATTAGTGCATTCAAAATCTAGTTTCAATGACAAAGGCATAGGTTCATCATCTAGAGGAATAAGAATGACCCCCACATACCCACCATATTTACATTTAGATTCATCAAATAACATCATAATTTGATAGGATATGTCATAAGTGGAGAGCATTGTAATGGATTCATCAAAAAATTTGATGTTTGAAAGATGATTGTTAGGTAAAGGGGCAACAACTAACTAGTTAGTGATTGTTTATCCCTTAATAGACTTTTGTTAAATGAATTCTAAGTCAAATTTGGAAAGAAGCATAAGCCACCAAGATACACATTGGTTGTGATATTATTTGGAATGCTTGTATTTGAGGGGATTAGTAAGGGTGACCACATAGTTTTTGTGATTTAGAAGATAATCACAAAGCTTGGAGGTGGAAAAGACCAATGTAAGGAAAAAAAATTTAGTACTGGTATATCAAGTCTCATAATAAATAAGTGTGTGGTTAATGTAGTAAACCACCTACTCTGAACGTTGGTCATTTTGATGTGTAATCATAACACCTAGAGAATGGTCTGTTATGGAGACGTATAGGTAAAAAGGCTGATTTTCCTTAGGTGGAATAAAAACTAGTGCGGAATGGAGATATTATTTAAGTGAATCAAAATATTCCTAAAATTATTTATTATAATGGAAGTAGACATCCTTTTTGAGGAGATGGTGAAAGGGTTGGTAATGATTTGACAACTGGGAAATGAAGCGATGAATTGACTGAAATTTGCCCTACAAGCTATAGAGTTATTTTATATTAGTAGGTAGAGGCATCTCTAGTATTTATCTAACCTTAGCAATATCGACTTCAATACCATAGAGATAAATGATAAAACCTAATAGTTTACAAGAAATAACTTTAAAGACACATTTCTTTGGGTTCAGTCGAATGTTATATTGAAGGAGATGAGAAAATATGGTTTTGAGAATTGTCAAGTGGTCTTGACAAATTTTAGACTTGCTGAGTAAGTCATCCATGTAATCTTCCATAATTTTGTGTAGGAGATCATGAAAGATATAGATTATAGCCCATTGGTAGGTCACACCAGCATTCTTCAGGCCAAAAGGCATGACTTGATAGTAAAAAGTCCACCATGGGGTAATGAAGGTTATCTTATGTTGTTCCTAAAGAGTAACCAAGATTTGATTATATCTAGAGAAACCATCCATACATGATAGAATCTCAGGGCTTGATATTAGATCAACAAGCTAGTTGATACTTGGCAATGGGAAGTCATCTTTTAGACAAATGAGGTTTAAATCATGATAGTCAATGTAAATGTGGATTCCCTTGATCACTTTTGTGATAGGAACAATATTGAAAATACATTATGGGTAGTTGATGGGTTGGATAAAGTTAATAGGAAGGAGGAATTGGAGCTCTTCTTTGACAAGGAGAGAGATACGAGGATGCATCTTATGAAGCTTCTACTTAATAGGTTTACATCTTAATTAGTGATAATGTTATGGGTGATGATAGAGGGGTCAATACTAGGCATGTCATTATAAGACTAGACAAAGGCTTTGATATGGTAATTAATAAATGTGGCATAATTAGCTTGCTTAGAATAACCCAAAGATTGACCAATCTTAAGGATTTGAGGGTTATCATGAGAGGGAAGATTAATGTCAATAGCTGATTTATTTAACATAGTTTGTGTTTTAGATGGGAGTAACCATTGGATATAGGAATCATCCACACCCATATATGTGATAATTTCATCATCATCTTGGCATTGGATAGTGTTAATAGTGGGTGAGTCTTCATCAATTATTTTAGGATGAATGAGAGGAAGGGACCTTGTTTCCTTACCATAGTAATAGGTGAGAGGCCCCAAATGGATGGCATTTATTGAAAAAAAAATAGGAGGTATAGATACCTTATATTTAGTAGGTGATGGTGGAGAAGGAGAGTTTGGTTCTTCAATAATTAGTTCATGGGAAGTTTTAATGAGTTTATTTAGTTCATCATATCTCACTCCATGCCTCTTTCTACCATTTTCAATGGTTTAGCTAGTGGGATATTCAATAGGCATATGGACACCTTGTTTATAAAAACCAAAACTAGATCCTTTCTAAGAACACCTATAGAGATAGGTGTGATGAATCTAGGGTTACTCAAAAAAGATAAGTCATAGGTAAATGGTTGTAGTGAAGAAGATAGATTGCTGACAATGGGAGCTTGATCAATTCCCTCATATGTGAAATTAGTTTGAAGGTTAGGGGGGCATAAGGGATTAACATCCTAATGTAGGGATCATAATTTGGGTACATGTGAAACCTTTCATACTATTGTGGAGTATAGAACATATTGAGCATCAACAAATGATATTCACTGAGTGACAGACATTGAAAAGTCTCCTCCATGGGATCCTTGTCAGGAATTTATGTTGTCAATATTTGTGTAGCTAAGGGAGAGGAGCTTGTGGAAGCTTTAAAAGTATCATGTAGGGAATATGATGTTATCAATGGAATGAGAACATCATTGGGACTATAAGTCATGTTATATGTTTTAAATAGAGGTAGGTTAACAAGTATAACATGTACTTGTCCATCATGTTCAATCTTGACACAACAATGCAAAGTTGAGGGTACACATGCCATATCACATATCCAAGGTCATCCAAGTAGTATGTTATTTTGGAACTCTCTTTCCAGAACATATAATATCTCAATAATGGTGTAGAGATCTACATGGATATGTAAGACAACAATGCCCACCATGGTAGTTGTGGAATCGCTAAAGGTGCAGAGTACCATATTGATTTGAGACATGAAATTATCATAAAGGGCTATTTTTCTATAGGCATAGGTGGAAATAATATTAATACTAGTTACCCCATTTATCATGACTCTCTTGACATGAGTTTAATCAATATATGTGGTAATAAAAAGGGTAGAATCTTGATCTTTAGGGTGTTGAAGTGGAATTTCCAAATCACTAAAAGAAATCAGGGAGATGGAATTAAGGGAGCTGACCAAAGATGTAAGAGGTTGGGGATCATATGATTATAACTCAATAACTTGAAAGGCACTAATAGAATCTTGATGGTGTTAGGAAGAGTTTTAGATTAACTCATATAAAGACATTTTCATAGGAGTTTGGTGAAGTTGTTTCACCATTAAACTTGGAATAACGTCTGAAGATGTTTTAGGAACACCCAAGATGGAAATATTAGGATTATGAGGAGGAGTGTCTTTGGTGAAGGGATGAGCCCAAGGAGCATAAAAATTTTCCTTAGCTTTATCCTTTTGGTTTTATTACTGTGTGGACACATTAATTGTGTTAATCTAAAATGTAGGTGAAGGAGGTGGTAAAGGGGTTACAACCACATCTTTGGGTTTGAATTTAGGTGGAATTTTAGGAGGCACTATGGATTCCAAAGGTGGAATAATAGAAAGGTTAGTGGGAGTATCATTGAAGAGATTATTGACATCAAAGTCTTATTGAATGATTACTGTGAGGGCTTTACAACTCTCATTATTGTGTCCAAGTGAATGATGATATAAACACACTTATGTATAATTGAACCAACATGGCTTCATTCTAAGAGGAATATAAAGCTTATTGGGAGAAATATTTATTATGGAATATTGCAATAATTAATGTAGGAAAAATATTTGAGAATATGCAAGTGGACTCACACTTGTTGTGCTAATAGAAGTGGACACCCTTTTTTTAGTATTGAAAAGGTAATTTTACATGGTGATTTTTTTGGTGATGGTGGAGTTACATGTTTTGTTATCACTTTATTAGTGTCAGATGTGAAAGGCCTACTAGATGGAAAAGGTAGGAGTGGAGGTAACTTAACCTTTTGTTTTGCTTGGGTGAGTAATATTCCAGCTAAAGTAGAGGGGTGTGGTCCCAAAATAGATGGTAAAGTTGAGGGTTGAAGAAGGGATCGATGAGATATAGGAAGTTTAACATTTTTATGTAATTTAGGCCATGAAACTCCAAATTTTGGTTGATGAGTTAAATCTAATTTCACCTGTGGATGAATTAAACTAGAGACAAGGCATACACCTAAGGGCTTGATCTACTTTAATGTAGTAGATTCCTATGAGGGTAAGGGTTCTGAATTAGATGGCTAAAATTTAGGTGCTTTTGGTGAAGAATCTCTAGTGTTATCAAATATTTTGGTATAAAGGGTAGTAAGAGGGTTGGTGGTAAAGGTTGACATTCATTGTGTTGGATAAGGAGTTTTAAGCCGGTCCCAAAATGCTGCATATTCTAGCTTCATGGAGTCAAGAAATTCTAGACTTTTCACCAAACATGAGAAGGGTTTATACTAAGCTAACGTATGCCTTATGGTTTTTTATTTAAAAGGTTGAGGTGTTTGGGAAAGAGGGAAATTATTGGTTCTTTCTATTTTAGGCCAAAGATGAGAAAGAACTATAATGGGGTCCTCTTCGAAAAAGATGAGTGAAGAGAAATGGTCTATCATGGGTGGAAGAGAGGTAGATAAATAAGTTTCCTCAAGAGGGTAAAGCATATGTATTATGGCTCCCTCAACATGTGGGTGAGGCATAGGTAAAGTATGATCCTCCATAGGTAAAATTAGGGGTAAGAGTGGTATAATTGATCTCTCATCTATTGTGGGAGTAGATAATACTGACTCCTCTAAGTGCAAAGGTGGAGTGGATGGGTTAATAATATCTATAGGTAGAGGAGAGGTAGGTGAAGAAGGTTCCTTAAGAGGGTATAATATATGAATGATGTTCCCTTCAACATGTGGTTGAGGAATGGGTAGGGTGTGGTATTCAAGTGGTAAGAGGATAGGTAATATTGGTGTAAAAGGAATTATCATTATAGGCTCCTTAGGTGGAAAAAGAAGTGGTAAAGGAGGCTCTTCCTCATGAGGGAGTGTAATAGGTGAAATAGGTTCTTCTACCTAAGGAGGAAGAAAGGGCAAAACAAATGTCACTAAATTTGGGGGAGGAGTTGATGAAATGGGTGTCTCTGATTGAGGGGAAGGTTGAACTAGAGGTAAAGAAATACCATATTACCCATATGGATATTATGATCACCTGCGTTAGTTATGGTCTAAACAATATTTTGATTCAGTGAATGGTTAAGAAAAGGGTTTTTGAACACATCCATACTTTGATTAGGGGGTGCATTAGGATTATCCAAGATGAGATCACCTCTATCAAGCATGTCTTGAATAATGTTCTTAAATGTCTTACAGTTATTATAATTGTGGCCTTTAACTCAATGGTAACCATAAAACACATCTTTCTTGTACCAAGTTGGAATAGGATGGGAGGGGTCAAACTATATATGAGGTTTGATTTGAGGAAGGGTTATGACACCTTTTTGCAATAGTTTTTCCAAAATGGATGTGTATGACTCCCAAATGGGAGTGTATTATCTTTGTTCATATCATTGTTGGAATTTCATGGTCAAAATTTGGGAAGTTAAGGAATTAGATTGGTTTTTGGTTGTGGAAGAGGCTGACTTAATGACCACTATGTTGGTATAGCCTTTAGCTTTTTATTTAGGAGAAGTTTTAGAGGAGTCATTTGATTTAGAGTTAAGATTTTTACTATGCAACTTGACTTTGCCTTCATCGATAACATGAACCTTGAGTTTCTATGACATTGTAAAGGCTTCATTAAATGTGTAAAATGTTTTTTACCCAGAGTGTGGATGAGATGTACTTAGTAGATGCCTTTGAGAAGAGCTCAATAAGATAATGTTGGGGTAAGGAGAAGGAGAGTTGATTGATCAAGACTCTCTAGTGAGTGACAAAATATATAATAGAGTCATCATCAAATTGTTTGATATAATAAAGATCTATTATAGAAACCTTCTTAGAAATGTTAATAAAGAAATGGTCTAGTAATATTTGTGTAAGTTGGGTAAATGAGAATAAGGAGTGTTGAGGTATAGAGCTATACTAATCCAAAGTAAGACCTAAAAGAGACATAGGGAAAGTATGAAGTAGTAACTCATCATCATGCCCTATTAAATAATAATCATGTCTAAATGCTTGTAAGTTCTATTATGGGTCATCTTTAATCTAGAAATTAGTAAATTTAGGGAGTTCCCATTAGTTTGGATAAGGGCGAATAGGCACAGAAGGATGGATGCATGCATTTCATATATTATCATAAGATAACACTTTATTTGAACCAAAAATGGATTTCTCTAGATTATACATCTTATCCATCAACATTTTAATGAGGTCTGGAGGGGGTTTAGTTTAGGGGATACCTCCAAGATTATAAGGAACCTGATAGGAAGTAGAGGGAGTGTATGACATAGATTGATAAGGTTATGCTGGGGTAACATAAGGATAATGAGTCATAGGTTGGGGTGCATGAAGAAAAGGGCCTTGTCCTATTGGGTTAGAGACTATGCTTTGGTTGGTTATTTTTATTTTAGGTTGGATTATTGGCATGGTTAGACTGGATGAAGGGTGAGTTTTAACTCAAGTAATTATGGGCATAAGGGTAGATGGAATAGGTACCAATAAATTCTAAAATGAGGTAAGACTTGACTAAATTGGTTATGGTTTTGAAAGTAGGGAATTCAAACTAGGGTTTAGGTGGGATTGGGTAGTTGACGATGCTAAACTTTGGACATTATTATAGTTGGGTTATTCATCAAAGTGGTGGTTTGGGTAACCATGGGGAAAATAGTGGCGGTAAATAAAACTAAAGTTTTCTCCATTAGAGAGTTTGGCATACCATAGATTGGGTCACCGAAGAATAATGTGTTTGGCTCATAGAAAGGTAATGTTGAAGGGCTACCACATTGCAATCAATAAATTCAGCAAAAACTTGATTTTCCTCAAGCACAATGGGAATTTGGTTGGGTCTGGGAGTATGTTTTGTATCTAAATTATGCTCCATGATAGAATTAAAAGTGAGAGGGGAAGGTAGAAGTGGTTGCTGACTTGCGTAATCAACAAGAATTTTGGCTTGAGATCATGTCAACACCATACAAGAGGAAGTATAAATAGTATTACTACCCTATATTAGTGATAGAATAAGGAAAAACTAAGTTTTAGTGTAGGTAAGTGGGTTATTTCAACTTGTTATTTTAAGCAGATGAAATTTACACAGTTAGTGATATCGGTCACTTGACCAATGTCGATAGGAAAAGTTTGCTGATGTCAATGGATTAATCGATGCTAATAGAGTTAATTCATCTTGGTCATTGTGATATTTTGGGAGATGGAAAATATGATATTATAGAAAACTAGAAGTTGAAACTAGGTAAAAAAATGGATGTAAGAGGTCTATGTAATAAGTAAGAACACTCAAAAAACTTGAGATAATAGGTTATACAAACTGAGTATTAGAAACATTATTGATTTTGTGAATCAATAGGAAAATGTCCTTACCAAGTCTAAAATATAGAAGGCAATAGAAAGGTAGAAAAAGAACATACAAATAACAACTGTTAAGTCCTAGAGATTAATTTTTAGTCATCTTGGCTTATGACTTTATCAGATAATGAAAAGAGAATTTGGTTATCAAAGGTACTAGAAAGTAATCTAGAGCTAGTTTCAGGTTAGTTTTAGTGCTCAAGAAGAAACCAATGTTAGACCAAGTACATGGCTTGTTATAAGAGATTTCTCTCTTCACTTCATGGACCTAGAGTCAATCTAAGCCACTTAGCCACAATATACCTTTTGTTTAGAGTTTATACTCTACCAGAGAATGGAGTGGGTTCTCCCCTTTGTGGTAAAATCCAAGTAGGATAGCTAGATAGGGTAAGGTGATCCACCAAGTGATGAAATCTCAATGGGAATTTTCTAAGGTGAGTTTATATGTTTGTTTGTGTGAATGTGATTTGGCTGTGTAACATAGGTACACTATAATTTATTCATAATGCTTGTAATTAACTAGGTGAGCTAATATGAAACAAGCAAACAATGAAATGCAATAAGTTTTAAACACAAATCTAAAATATTTAGATTCAAATGAAAACAAAGATTAAAATAAGAGTAGAGAATGTAATTCACTATCCTAATTTACATGCATGAAGAAGTAAAGAAGAGATTATTTTGAACTTGTAAAAAAAATGATAAATTTCTTTTAGAGGCAAAGAGAAAAGAAAGAAGAGAAGGAGAAAGTACAAGAAATGAATTTTTCACTATAATGAACTTATATGAATGTTTAAAATAATAAATGAACCCAAGGAAAACTCTAGGGTCCCACCAGGTGTGCCAAAAATCTTTTGCTAAATTTTGTCTATTTCAAGTCTAAAGCGAAATAGAAAAGAAAGATAGGGATAAGGGATTAGAATGAACCTAGATTGGTTTGTGTGCTATATTTAGACATTGTGAGCACTCCTCCTTGGTTGGGGAGGACTACCTACAAGTAAGAAAACACTACCACAAGATGTTTATTAATAGATAAATGAGTGGGCTCCCAAGCTACGTGTTTGTTCCAGGAAGTGTGAAACCTCCTTAAAGATGACAATCCACTTTCGCGATACAAAATAGTAATAAATAACTAAAATAGAGGTAAATAGACAGTGAAAGAGAGATAATATTACCATTATTCACAACCTGAGTGTAGCAGAGAGTGACAGGGTGTAGGTGGTGTATTTTATTTGTATTTTAGAAGTTGTTTAGGTAGGTTTTGATAAGGTTAGGGAATCCACAGTCGCTGACATCGATAGGGGAATGAATGATATCAATTATACTAATGAGCTTAGTGGTGAAGGTGACTGATGTTGGTTAGGCTACCAAGGTTAGTATGGGAAATAATTGCCTAGGAGCTTGTAGAAGGCTTTTTCAAGTCTAGGAAATGGTTTTGATTAGGTCTGGGAGGTTGGGAATAGTTATGACAAAGAGAGTATGGTTTGGGTAGATCTGGTCAGAGGTTTGGTGTGTCATGTCAAGGGGAAACTAGTAAGGAAACTTTGTAACTCCCTCACAGAGGTTTGATCAGGAGTATATAAAGCAACGAATAGTAGATATGAAATGATAGAAAAGTAAATACTTAAAAGACCTATAGAATAAGTGATGTACTTAGTTGTAGGGGTCACTAAATGATAAGGTCTCTATTGATGGTTCTTATTAGGTAATCTCAACTGATGGCCTAAACAAAGAGAACAAGCAGGTGTTGTTGATCCTTAAGAGCTTAATTTTTTTATCATGATTGACTAATGCATGATGACAGTAATCTAGGATGTCAAAAGTTAAATGATGAGAGTTTGAATGTAAGTAAGAATGAATTTTATTGATTTCTATTGACCTAAACTTTAGGTTGGAGTTTGGCTTATATCATCGATGTCGATGATCTTATCGATGTCAGCCATGGGTTGACCAATGTCATTGGACCTAAAATAGGTAAATCTTACTATTTTTGGCCTATTTTCTATTAATCTTCATGCCAAGTGTGGCACCTATTACAAAATGATAAAAATAAGAGGTTAAGGAGGTAGTTGATTAGGAATTTAGTTTTGAAGTGAGAATAAGTGTTGGGTAGTTAGGATGAGGGGACCAGGTCTTGAGGTGAATCATCAAGTGATAATTACTCATAGGGTGAGGTGTCCAGTTAAGGTGGCAAAAAGGGGTTTTTAATTAACTTAATTAAGTATTTTAAATTAATTAAATGTGTGAGGGGTAAAATCATGGGTTAGGGAGGTTAATTATTATTATTATTATTACAAAATGGGTTAAAAGGGGTTTCAACATAGGGAGTTACACACGTGTGTGTGTGATGTAATTTTTGTGTCTATAGTAATATATACATTAACTCTCACTTAAACTAATAACATTTTACCAAATTAAAAATAAATTATATGTGCACTAGCCAATATAATCTAATGGGCAAAGGAATCCATAAAAAATTGTTTCAAAGGAGAAATATGACGGGAAAGTATGTTTCTAATATGTGTTAAATTGCCCATCAATAGGTAACTTCAAGGTATCTCCTAGGAGATACCTTTCAATCATTCACAAGAGTGAATTTTTATTACAAGCCATATCATAGGAGATACCTTCAAGTTAATCTTGTTTGTATTAAAAGTGTATTTCAAGGCCCTTAAAGGAATATCCTAGTAGACAACTTAAAGGTTGGTGTCATACATTCAAAAGGACATTGAATGTATCTCCTAGTAGACAATTTAAAGGTTGGTGTCATACATTCAAAAGGACATTGAATGTATCTCCTAGTAGAACTTTTTTTCACCTTGAAAGCACTATTGGGTGATAAATTTATAACTTTAAGGTCCTTATAATACTTATGAGAGCATGCATTAGTGATGATATTCCAAATAGAAAACCACACATTTTAGGTCCTCCTACACACATGAAATTCCCACCTCAATTCAGTTTAACAATTTTACCTATTACATTAATAATTTTAGATCCAAATAATTACCTCACTATATGAGTATAATTTTCCTTTACCTTGAAGGTCATTTTAAGATCTTTAGGGTGTCTCTTAGGAGATAACTTTAAGTTACCCATGAAGGTATTGCAAGGCCCTTTAAGGAATCTCCTATTGGATACTTTGAGATTGAAATTATCTAGTGTTATTGAGGTTTATAATATCTCCAAGGTATCACCTAAGAGATACGTTCAAGTTACCCATGAAATAATCTCCTAGTGTATACCTTAAACTTGAAATTTTTGAATGTTATTAGGTTTTACAAGGGATTCAATGAGATACCTTTCAAATAGGCACAAGAGTGTATTTCTCCTTCAAGGTATCTCTTAGGATAAACCTTTGGGCTAGACATCTGAGTTTTCATATATCAAACTTTCCCAAACTACTTGATTATGTGTGTGTAATTGCTACTTGTAACAAACATTGGTTATAAAACACTTGTCCATGGAGAATCCATCTTCAAAGGTAAATATTGAGACCATAGAGACTTTCTTTTCTACTCTAACCTTCCCCTATTTTAGAAAATTCCTCGAGTGAAACTTTTTAAAGGAGATAATTTCAAGTCACCCATTAAGAATCCTTGATGTTACCCTTAAGGGGATAATTTTAAGTCACCCATTAGGGTATTAAAATGCCCTTGAAGGAATATCCTAGTAGATAACTTAAGTTTGAACTTTCCCATTGTTATTATGGTATAGAAAGGATTCAATGAGTAAATAGGTGTTTTAATTAAAGAATGTAGTTCACAATACATAGATTATTATGTATAAGGTCTTCTCTAGATATTATCAATGGGTAAAGGTGTCTTAATTACAAGATTAAATATGAAACCCATTAAAATTATAGACCTCATAATATCATAAAGAGAGAGTTGAATAAGGAAAATACATCATTGTATCATTTGATATTGAACAAGAATTACACTCATGAGTGTTGCCATACCTTCAAAGAAATACAAGGCCCTTGAAAGGATTCTCCTAGGAGATAATTTGAAGGGCATTGCCATGCATTAAATATAATGTTGAAAGTATCTCCTAGGAGACACATTCAACATGCACATGAGTGGAATTTTCCTTGACCTTAAAGGCACTACTAGGTGATAACTTAAAGGAACTTTCTGGGTGTTAGTTTTATTCAAAGGAATTGTATTTAGGATTTGGTTTTTAGACATTTTGATCAGGCTTTCTTATTAGATTTTGGTCTTTGTGTTTTTTCAAACATTTTATCTAATGGATTTTTATATTTATAATTTGTACATGGGGATTTTTGTCTTCAAAATTTTTTGTTTAGATTTTTTGCATGAGACATTTTGTTTGAAAAAATGTTCTTAATGACATATTTTATTAGAGACTTTGCTCTTTGAGTTTTTTGTATTAGCCTTTATGTTTGGAAGATTTTTTTGGATATTTTGTAGGCTTGGTCTCAACATAAAACATGAATCCTGATTCTCAGCTATCAAAAACCTATTATTCTTGGCCAATAAAGAAAAATACTTCCTGATACTTGCTAAAGATACCCACCAACTAAACTAATGAGATTTAAACTATGAAAAAAATATGAAACATGTGAATATTTGGAATTTATAATGCATGAATTGGAATTGAATTTTAAAGGATATATACATGATGTGTATCCATTAATATCTTCACTGATCTTGAATGAATTTGAACTCAGCTACTAGCTTATACAAGAAAACCCTTATCTACTTGTGAGATTATTGTAAGTAAACAAGTGACTAGCAAAAAAGAGAATTTTTCATAGAATATGTAAATAAATTACAAGCACTACACATAATTGCAATGGAATCTTCATCAAAGGAATTTAGGGGAGTAATTTTTCCATCACCATTATCTATTAAGGATTTAAATGAATTCAAGGACATAATTTATGATGCCACCATTTTCAACAATAAGTAAGAAAACCAATCTAAATTATGGGATGTTGTCAATTCTATTGACATATTTTCACTAAATGGAAATCTATCTCCCTTAGAGTGACTATTCATCATAAAATTTCTAGGATATAAGAGACATATATTACATTCAGTTGTGGCTAAGCCTAAGGTGATTCCATGTATCAACCTCCTTTACACAAGATGTTTTTTTTCACCATATGGATAACCAAATGGTTATGATGTGTATATCTAGAGAAAATTTTTAGAGGTATTTGTCACTACCAACACCAAATACTTAATTTGACAAACACAAGCTAGTTTTGTGGAATTAGGATAATACTATTAAAAAGGTGTTGACTTTATGGCTTTTCCCAAAGAAACCATGGTGTATAAAGGGAATAATCCCAATCCAATAAATAACTTTAGGATGGGAGTGAATATTTGAATCATGATTCTCAATAGGATCTATGGAATGCCTAGCATTCATTTCCTTAATTTAGATTGGGTACCATTATTGCATATGATGTTAACTAGTGATGCAATGTTTGCCTTGGGCAAAATTATAAGCTACCAGCTAAGAAAACATATCATTCATAATGACAAATGGCCCACTTCAGAGGGACACTTCTATATGATGTCATATATTTTGGATGTTTTAATGGGAATAGTGTATAAATTCATTGGTGAGCTATAGAGCTCGAACACCAACTGTATCAAAAATTGCATTTGCAATCATTTTCCATTTTTTCATATCTTTGCTTATACCAAGAATATGGTGATTATTTTTGAGGATGTTTATCCTCAAGTCTAGAAAGTAATCCATGGGTCTTTAATACCCAGAGTTAGAGAAAGCATAATGATGACAATATCTAGAATAGGTGATTATTTTTATTATCTTGACTACATTATTATTATGATCACCAAACACAAGTTTCATCAATTTATCCTTCCAAAATATGCACCTAATAAATTAGTTAAGTAAGAAATTTATTTCCATCTCTGGTGGAGAATTGTGAAATATTTACTCAAAAATAAGATGAGTATTGTCTATGGGCACCATATGGTAATTGGTAGGATGGTATACATAATGATAAAGTACTTTAGAGATGTGGGTGGAAAAATAAAGAGTTATAATTTTCCCATAATACCATATAGGGATTGGGATCCTAATGGATACATCCAAAAACACATTCAAGTACTCAGTATTCCTTACCAACACATCTATTATGATTATGAAATTTTATTCAAGAATTCATAGAATGATGATGAGGTCTTAGAAATGGAAAGGGTTACCATTTTGAAGGAGGATCACTTCAGGGTGATTTAATAAGAACATTCAATCATTGTCAATGAATTTCATGATATAATGCCACTCTTTTTAGGATGGACATCCTTAAACTTTTGGAAGGACCAGCCCATAGAGTAGTCTAAGGAACAAGGAGATCCATAATATGAGGTTCCTTTCAAGTTGAAGGCTATCATGAATGAACCATGGGTGAGTGAAAAAAATTATAGGGGAGCTCAAGGAGACCCCATCAATCTATATTCCTATGATGAGGAAGAGAAAGTACAAAATCCCCCAACTACCAATACTTTTCAAATGCATGGGTTTACCCCCTAGGAATAAGAGTTTACATATTTAGGGATAGCCATATAAGAAGAAGCTATCTTAGTTAATCAAGGCTCCTCTGTATAACCTAATACTACTATTTGTTACAAAAGGAAGCCTAGAACTCCCCCCATAAGTAGTATTATAATAGAAAAGTCTCAAAGCTTTCCTATAATAAACTAACAAATAGTAGTGGAGGAATAAAAAGAATATTTTGATGAAGAAGAAGAGTTGGAAAAATCTAAGTGTTTGAGCCTCAAATCCAATAAGGTTAAATCACTAATTGTGTAAGACACAATAGGTAAAAAGGCTTTGACTTTAAAAACCACCTACTCACTCTCTTATTCTATTCTTATTTTTAGATTTGTGCCAATTTATTAAGTGTTAAAAACTCCCAAGGTGTAAGTTGCTACTTCCACTCCTGATGATCCATTAGCCACTTCCTCTTTCTTGTATTTTACTCTACTCACCCTAATAATTGAGAAGGATGCTACCACTATTGTTTTGCCTTCCACTACATTTGATCCATATTATAACACCATGTCATCCACTTCCAACATGGCCACTTTTAGTATTCCTTTTGGTACTACCACAATTATATCATTGAAAGGGAAAATGTAATCTAATAAGATCAAGAAAGCCATGGCTATTCCCTAGCTCCATGTCTCATCCACTCAAATCACTCTCGCAATGCCATCCACCACTCCATCTTAGGAAACCATTATCACTATCTCAAGAAAGGGAAATAAGGAAAAGACACAAGTTATTATAGTCCATTCACTCCCCTAATATATAGGTTTGGATTGGTCTAATATTATTTGGCCTTCCTTGCCTAACATGATTGTCAAGGCAATAAAGAAGTTGAAGATGTTGTGTTAAAAAACATAAAAGAAATAAACTTCAACCAAATGATAATTCCTCCATGGGTCATTGATTTAAGTTCCAAGACCTCTCAAATGCCCAGCTTCAAAATAACATATCTCCCATCTATTACAGCTCTGACAAGCCATTTTGGAGTATTCAGAGGGTAAGGAAGAGGAAGCTAAAAGATGATGTCGGTAGGAAATTAATTTTTAAAGAGAGATAAGAGGTATTTTATTTAACCAAAAGATAAAATAGACAATTGGGGTAATTCCCCTATAATGAATACTTTAAATATCTAGTCAAAGCACATAATGATGCCATGGTGGTAATTCATGAAGGTACAAAGATGGCTAGACAAGAACTGGAGGAAGAGTTGGATTGATTAAAATAATAGAAGAAAATATATATGCTAACTAGTATTGAAAGTGAGGTCCAAGAGGAAACTTTAAAGTACTACAATTATTTTGAGGCATTAAAGTTTATGCGGGCTGAATTAACTCCCCATGTTGCCAATACTCACAAATTATTTAATTATTTGAAATTTAACAAGAATAAATTTAAGATATTAATTGTTTACACAACTAATAAAGATTATATCCATCTATTTCTCATGAAACCATTAGAGGCATCCAAGGCACTCAACTTGGTGGCCATCAAGATAAAAGAGGCTAGGGAAAGGGTGATTGTAGTTGGGGCTTTGGTCCCTAAATATCAAGAGTCAGAGGCCCTCATTCTCCAAATTTTTAATGATTTGAAATTATCCAAAGTAAAGGATGTTATAGGGAAGTTTATCAATAATATGAAATTTGATCAACTTATTTAGGAGGCTTCAAACAATTTAAGCAAAGTCTATAAGAACTACCATTAGAGGACATAAAAGCCAAGTTGAGATTTGCTAGGAAGAAGGTGACTAAAGTTGAGATCTTCAAGATCAACTTCCAGATGACTAAAAAATAACATTCAAAGCTAATAGGATAGTTTAATAGGGTACAAATACCCCCTCTTTTTAATTTGTACATAATCTAGCAACAACATGATGTATCACATAAATACTAGCTCGAGATACAGGTGAAATGAAGTAGACTCAAGATACCACTTCTAGTTCAACATCAACAACCATAGTTAAAAAAATAACTAAAGTACATGAAACCATAAAAATGTCAACATAACCATGAAGGAATAACTTTTCTCATGTAAATTTATATAGCAATGTATATTTCTATATTTATAGTTTTCTTATAGTTAAAACCATATTGTAAAGTTACTTATTCATTTTTGTAAACATCTAGAGTTGCATAATTTTTGTAAAGGATAACTTAAGTTATTAACTGTAAGATAACTCTATAAGGTTTTATGATGGTTATAACTAAATTTAAAACTATGACATGTAATCTATGTTTCATGTACTTTTAGGATGAGGTGACCCCTTCCCCATGTCTATTTAAACACATATAACCCACAGTTTTGAAAGGTTGGAGAATTTTTAATATTTAAGAGCAAAAGCAATTTTAGCTGTCAAATCATGTGTTTGTGTATTTTATTTCCATTTTTAATTAGTATTTTTTTTTTTTGTATTATTAAATACATAATCTATGATTGAGTTATTTCTTGTCTTGATTGATATGTTAGTCTTAGATGTGCAATAGTTATTTATATGTATGACAACACCCTTCGATATATCTACTAAAAAATTACTTCAAGGGCCTTATAATACATTCATAAGTAATTTAAAGGAATTAAAAATCCATTGATATAATATCCTAGAGATAATTTGAATGGTATTGTCATACATTTAAGGGAACATTGAAAGTATCTTGTAACAAATACCTTCAACAAGAACAAGTGAAATTTTCATTTGCATAGAAGGCACTAATAGGTGATATTTTAAAGGCCCTTATAATACCTTTAATTTATATCCTAAGAGATACCTTTTAAACATTCAAAATCTTGAATTTCCCCTTTAAGGTATCTCCTAGGAGACACCTTTCAAATAGGCACAACAGTGGATTTCTTCTTCAAGGAACAAGTGGAATTTTCCTTTACATGTAAGGTACTAATAGGTGATATTTTAAATTCCATTGTAATAAATTAAATCTATCTCCTAGGAGGTACCTTTAAAAATTTAAAAGAGTGGATTTCCACTTCAAGGTATCTCCTAGGAGACACCTTTCAAATAGGCACAAGAGTGGATTTCTCCTTTAAGGAATAAGTGGAATTTTCCTCTACATGGAAGGCACTACTAGGTGATATTTTTAAGGCCCTTGTACTAAATTAAAGGTATCTTATAGTATTTACCTTTTAAACATGTATAAGATTGGATTTATCCTTCAAAATATCTCCTAGGAGATACATTTTAAACAGGCACAAGAGTGGATTTCTCCTTGAAGGAACAAGCAGAATTTTCATTTACATGGAAGGCATTATTGGGTGATATTTTGAATGCCCTTATAATATATTAAAGGTATATCCTAGGAGATACATTTAAAATATGGATAAAATTAGATTTCCCCTTCAAAGTATCTCCTAGGAGATACCTTTCAAAGAGGCACAAGAGTGGATTTCTCCTTCAAGGTATCTCCTAGTAGATACTTCAAGATACCCATGAAGGTATTATTTTTGAACTTTTTTATTTTGTAACCCAAAACCAACTTAGTCTCTTTTTACATGGAGAAGTGTCATATGCAGTGATCACTCATCCATAAAGTTCTAAGCTTGGTCATGCATCTTTTATCCTTTGAAAATTATTGTGACCTAGTAACTTAAAGTATTTTTTCCACTTGGCACCCTATCAGAACCTTCCAAGGATACTATTGTTTTCTAAAGTCTCATGACCCCACAACCTTGTTGCATCATGCCACTTGGCACCCATTCATAGAATTTCAAATCCAAAGAATATTTTCAAAGTCCTTAACCTAAAAACCCAATGGGAATGTGTCACTTGTCATTAAATCATTGTTTTTTAGTGCAAAAATGAGTTATAACCCAACTGGAGCATGGCACATGGAACTTGATCACAACCTTCCAAGGCCCTCATTACTTTCTAAAGTACTAAAACAAAATGATCCAATCAAATCATTCCACTTGGCATTCAATCATTCCCTTCACACCCTTTCATACAAGGTGTAATATTAAATATCTCAATACTTCAATTATATGATAAAATAATTCCTAACAACTAGTCACTTAAATCTTTGATAGATGAATACTATGTGGAAACCACCTAAAAGTTGGAATCAATAGGCTAAGGGCACATGGACCCTTATCTTGTGTCATTCCCATGCCTTTTTTATTCGAATCATGCTTCATGTGATGAATCCTTTATATCTCTCCATGTGGTATCTTTCAATTCATAGTAAGCTCTCAGGTGGTGCCTTTTAGTTTCAATTGGTCAGGAGAGTGCCATAAATTTCTCTCATGGTAAATTAGATCTTTCTTTACCAAGTGTCTCCCTCAAAAAACACTCTTATCTTTCCATGCTAGCTATCTCCCTTAGAAGAATTTTGGATAACTTTTGATAACTTAGTCATAATTAGGCCCTAAGAGTACCTAGCTAGATCCAAGGTAGTAGCCACATGTCAAAAGGTGGAAATATTTATATTTAAATCTAAAATTGATCATAAATCAAAGATAAATTAAACCTAAATTTGAATTTTGGTGGAATTAATAACCAAAATAAATATTTTGATATTGTTTCAAATATATGTAATGTTGACAAGCTCACCACTAATACAACATGAACTAAGATTACCATCAACATTACATTAATCAAAATGATCTCTAAAAAATATATGTAATCAAAGATATTTCTATTTTCACTTTGAAATTATATGTATTTGGTCTCTCTATTGTCTACACTCTCTTAGTTCAATAAATCTCAAGACATTTATAAATTACACTACCAACCACCATTTTCAAAGATTGAAAGTTATAAAAGGATACAATAGGATGTTGATTGCTACCTGAATATTATAAGAAATGGCACAAGTAGGTCCTTATGCTCTAGGTAAGAACATTTATTTTAGGAATGATGACTTTCTATTCTAGTATGGTACTTCTTCATCTTCAAAGACACTAAATTCATTCTCGATGCCATATCATATGCAACATGTACTACAAAAACATATATTTCAATGTTGAAGTAGATATGGATATTGATGAGAATGAAACCATGCATTATATAATCCAACTAGCTTCAGATATCCTTTATCAATGCATTTGGTCTTCATAAGGTTGTAGTTAAGCCAAAGATCATTTTATGCGCTGACCTAGTTTATGGTATCTTTGGGATGTTGAGACGTGAAGCTGATATAAATAAATAAATGTCCCAAGGGATCCCTATTATTTTCATAGTAGGGATAATATTTTATAAATATTATTACTTTCCCTCCCCATAGATAGAGCATAACCAGGTCATCCTTGACAACTTTTATGAAATAAATTCCCTAGAGAAGGTCTTGGCTTCATGGGTGACTAACCTAATGAGAAATATTCTAATGGATGATCAAGGAAAATTTCCCATCCAAAAATTTATATAGGGATTTAGAATTATCCTATCCCTCTTGAAAAAATATTTAGAAATCCACACATTGCTTATGTAGACAATATGACTATTTCATTATTGTAAATCATCCTAGAGGACCAGTAAACTCCCCCACTTGGGGAAATTATTAGCAAGAATTTGGTATATGAAATTTAGGACACCTATAAGAATGGTTCCCACTTATTCATGATGATCTATTTTTTGGATGTAATACGTGAAACTACTCAGCTAGGCTATAATTTATGGTTTTGTAAGACACAAAAGGTTGTGCCTTAGCTTTTCTCTATATTACTCATCCATTAGTTCAAATGCAACATAAAAGTGATTACAGAAGAGTTCTACCTAATTATCTACAAGTTGATCAGTAAATGCAAGATATAGATGGCCCCTTTAGAAGTAAAGAATAATTTAAGAGAAATGGGTAGTTAGTGGTTGTATCTAGACTACACAATCAACATAATATAGGGGGTGATGGTGGCTCCTCTTAGATTACCAACATATGTGCCAACAAAGTTAGCCTAAGAAAAGATGGCTTATCAACTTATTTATAGAGTTAATATAGCCTTAAAAAATAATAAAAATATATCCCCCCATAAGGTTCCTTACAAACTAGGGGGGACTAGAATTATAAATTGGCATGATGTTATTGTAGCTACTAGGCATAGGGATTCATACCTATTACCTAAGGATGACTTCAGACCATGGGATCTTAAAAATGTCATTTCCAAACATATTTCAAAATTCAAGAAGGATGTGGTAATGAAGTACAAGCATCAAGAAGAATTTCATGAATAGATATATAAATATGCTATGAATAATGAGGTGGTAATCTAGAATCCTTCAAGGAAGAACATAGAGATGGGAATCAGACTAGATAGAGAAAATAAGGAAGATATTGCTAGGTATCATCCACCACCAAATCATGGGAACATGTTTGATGTTGATTATGAGGAAGGATAGGAATAAGAAGAAGAAGATAATGTTCCTCTTGTTATAAATAGGCCATGTAGACCTCTAAGAATTACTACTTCAAAAATTCAATACGTGCCTCCAAGATTTGATCAAGGAGGATATGGAAGTCATCTTGGCCCCTCCCAAGGGTCCACATTGATCTCTACATCTACTATGGGAGCCATTCTCCAAATCTTGGATCCACCTAACCCTACTACTATTGACCTTGAGGATTTACAATAAGAAATAAATCTCTTTATGGAATAATTATAAGAATTATTTGAGGGGAACATTGATAAGGCTTATAAGAGGAATAAGGATACCAAAATGACTATGATAGGAGAAATAACCCTCTATCAACCTCTCAAATGATTATTGATACTACTAGCACACCTAAAGCTACTCTTGGAGATCAAAATCTCAATGTATGTACATTCTCATTCCCTTACTTCCTAATTGCAATTACATCTTCTTTTGCTTCTACTTTTACATTTTCCCCTCCTACCATTGTTTTCCCATTGGCTTCAACATCATCAGCCTCTACATCTACCACTACCCAATCCTTAATTAACACCATTATGGGCCAAATTATTAGTTCCTTAGGATTTACCATCCCCCACTTCATTTACCATGCCACTACCAATATATCATCTTTATCAAGCTCCCAATGCACTAGTGTTGGTTAGGCTACAGATTTTACTCCCTCCTAGGTAATCACAATAAGTGCATCACTTTATATTGTATCCCATACATACACAAGGCCATTAATGCCCATTTCAAAGTTGTTCACCTTTCTGAAGCCACCTTTTCCTAATTCCCCATTCAATATTACTATAATTACAAAGGTGAATGTGTCTCCCAAACTACCTTTATTTATCATAAACATGGGTTCTACAAGATCTCTATTTGACACAAGTGGGAAAATAGACCCCAAAAACTTGCCTCACATCCTTGATACATCCCTAGCATCTACCTTGACACAAACACCTCCATTATAGACACCTCCAAGAAAGACAACACCTAATAATACTGAAAATGGGGTTAGAGATATTATACAGGCAACTAGACAAGAGAGACTACAAGCAACCCTCTTTGCACCATAAATTGGGATAGGATTTGATGTTGCCACAGGCATAATGAAAAGGGTGGTGAGAAGGTAAGTTGATCAACCATATTTTAGGTTATTTATGGCCCATGAAAGTGAATAATCCCTCTTCACTTTGACAAGGAAGAGGAAGGTTGGCTCTAGTGAGGTGGATTAATATGTAAAAGACCCTATATCCATAGTCTGAGCCCACTTAAAATATAAAGTGGTTTTGATGAAAGACATGAAATAAGAGATGAAGAGACTAAGGGAATATGCCTTTCCTATAGTGCTAAAAAACACCATAGTTCAAATAATTACTTTAGTCCTCAATGTCTTCAACCTATACAAAGTCATGAGGAAGAGGCAAGAAGATGAGACTCTATAATTTAATATGGTTATTAAATTTGACCAAAAACTTACACTCTAAGATGCTAAGTTGTCAAACCTGGCTAGAGTTTCAAGGAGTAATAAGTTCCCATACCTAAATATTTTATCCCTTGAAGACATCATCCTAGCATAGATCATCTTGATGAATAGAAGATAGATATTGAAGAGGTGGTTAGATCAGGTCAATGTTGTAATTACATCCTTATAAAATACAAAATTCAAGATTTCCCTCTTGTTAAATGATGTTATGGTCACTAAGGTGACCAATCCTGATGGCACCTTCATGTGTGATTAATAATTTAGGGCCTAAATGATGGTATTTATCACCAAGTTCCATTAGAACATTACTAAGGCTAGGATAACTACTAAGGTAATGAACATTGTGTATTTTTCCAACCATAGTTTAGAGAGAGTTGGTGCCATTAAAGAAGCACTAAGGCATGTACTTACATAACATGGTAGGTTTATTCAAGAAATTCCTGACCTATTTCAGCCCATGATCTTGGATTTTAGTCAAATTAACTAGGATTACTTAGCATGTACCAAAGTTTGGATGAATTAAGAGGTAAAGAAACACAAGTAACAATAAAAATCATCTCAACAACCTCTTCTAGGACCTTAAGGAATATTTAGTTTCATTTTGTAGCTTCACATTTAGAATATTCCATTATAATTTTGTGACATTTTAGCCACTTGGATATAATTGGGTGCCTTTTAATGGGCCCACTTGAGATTGCATATAAATTTTGAGGCTTATATATAGGGGTATTCCCCCTCATTGTAAATCATAAATAGTTGTTATAAAATTAATACAAAAGAGTGAAGGATTCAAGAGATTGTCTAGATGTTTAATTGTGTATTCTGTGATTTTTGATTATCATGTTTTCATAGAATTAAGGGTCTATTTTCTGTTAAATAATTTGACAATAATATAAATATATGCATCTATTAGTTTGATTTTAATATTAGGCTAACAAATCTACTAGTATTTAGACTCTGGTTTCATCTTATTTGTAGTTGAATATGCTTATGAAATTTAATGTGAATGAGTAACTTGTGTGTAACATGTGCTTTTAGATATATGTATTTCCTTTCCTTTGAAGCTTTGACTATGTTCACTTATATTTGAGTATTACACTAATGTTGGTGAATGCTAATTTTCATGTTATTATCATAAAAGCTTAAATATTGATACTTCTAGCCCTCTAAATAAAACCTTCTATTCTACCTTACCCTTCCTACCTTGGATCTACCCATGACTTAATTTATTTCATCCCATTAGATATTAGTCACATATGACAAACACTATAATGACTTATTCTACCATGTGGAGATGATTCCTCCCCAGATGTCTACCTTCCAAGGGCTAACTCCAGCACATCCATTGCTTTCATAAACATAGCCCATAAGGGGTTCTTTAGATAAGATATGGATTAAGCAGATGCAATTAGCTACAAATATATACAAAATACACCATATATATAAGGTTATATATATAATGTGTTAAATATATATAGTGCTTTATATATATATATATATGTATATATATATATAATATATATATATATATATATATATATATATATATAAAGTCTAAATGTACTATAGTTTTGATTTGAAGTCAGAAGGTTTAGCTCAAAAGACTAGTGACTTAGCTCCAAATATTGTGAGATATGCTCAGAAGATTGATAGGTATGATCCTAAGATGAAAAATCATGAATGGAAATAATCCACCTCCATCATTTAGAATCAAGATAATGTCATTAAACCACCAATGTTGTAATCCATAATTTGATGTGATGTTGTTTTAAAAAGATCTCTAATATATTTGATGTGATAATATTTTTAAAATATCTCCTCCAATAGATTTGATGTGATAATTTTTATAAATTGTCTTTTCAAAGAATATTGATGTGTTTATGTTTTAAATAGAGGTTCATTTAAAAATATTTGGTATGATGTATAGTTAATTGTGATTATTACTCCAAATACTACCAATAATGACCTTTATGACACATCCTTAGTACTTAATTAGATAAAGCAGATTACCATTTTATCTCACACAGTCTGAAGAGATAACCATAATTTTCACCATCATTATTGTCATAATCACATCATCTAACATACTTTTCTATTAATTATTGAATTGTTTCTACCATTAATTATTTTGTCGTATCTCTATAACCTCTTATTTACCCTATTCCCTATGAAAATTCTAGATCTATGTTTTTATAATATAGTCAGATTTGTAATTAAATAATGCTTGCTCTGAATATGGGTTGGAGAAAGAAAAAGAGTGAATCAAAATTATCTGATGCATTACTATAAGATGAAATCACCATAGACATTTGAAATAATAGGTTGGTTGAATTTTTAAAAAATGTTGTAAGGATTCCATGAAGAAATTATGCAAGAAATTTATGAGAATTTTGATGGAAATCATGATATTATCAAAGGGAAGAACATTCTAGTAAATCCCTTTGTAATCAGTGCTCTATCTAAGATTACTAAGGATGGAGGAGTTTCCTTTGAAAATATCAATTTTTTTGACCTGATTTATATGTTTATTGAAGGAAATGAGACACACCCTAGACTGGCCAAATCTCCCCAAGGAGTGGCCAATGGAATTTTAAAATTCTTCCTCAGCCTTGGAAAAATGTTATTTTATAGATAATGAAATATATCACTTTTGATGGTTAGTTTATAGTAGTGGGTTGAGATGTCATGAGACTCTTTATTCACTTGAGGAAAGGATCTATTAGATAAGAATATAAGATTAATCTTCCCTCTTTCCTTCATAGTGCTTTGATTAATGTTTCTTAAAAGATAAGAGGAGGTGCTGGGTCTACCCACCATCATGGGCTAGTTACACTCATTTTTCAGAATTATTTTCTCACTAAACTAAGGGGTGAAAAAGCTTGGTATTCTTTCTTCTAAAAATTTTCTCTAGTTCCTACCAAAAATACATCACACCCTTCCTCTCCTTCCACTAAAATTTGGATTGGAGAACCCACAGTTCAAATTGAAACACAACTATCTCCATCACCATTTATTATGAAGATATTATGTTAGAGATCAAAGAGACAAATGGGAATTTCTTTACACCCCCCTCATCATCCTCCAACTAAACTCTAGTGCATTCACCAACTTATCCTATAGGAATAAGAGGAAGAATATGTATAGGCAATAAAAGAAGTTATATTTGTAGAGGGAGCAATAACATAAGAAGTTATACCTCAAAAATTAGAGAGTCATTTTCCTCTATTGTTTATAAGGGTAAGGCACCCTTGATTTAATAAAATCCATCTTCTCCACATTTTGTCAATGAAGAAAAATAATTTCAGCATGTCATGGCTATATCACACAATTAGGAAATAGTCATACTTCAACAAAAAAAGTTAGATGTTCTTCATTCAAATATGAAAGTTAAGGACTTGATGATTTCTAATTTAAAATAAAGGTGGGATTTTTTTTTACTAGAGTTAGTGAAAAAGAAATAATTCTTCAAGGAATACAAGTTGAATAGACAAGGGTCCATAATGTATTATTTTCATTGACCCAAGAATTGATAAATTTTCATAATTCTATTTCTGTTAAGGACACTCAAATTACTAATTTGTAAAATACCAATTTTGATAAGCATAATCTAATTAATAATCTAAGAGAAAGTATTTTTGATAAAAATATAGTGCTTACCCAACATACTAATAGAATAATAGAGATCACTACTCATAATTATAAGTTACAAGCCTCTATTCAGGCCATACAAATAAAAACATGAGAAATTGTAGTTTAGATAGAGGGCCTAACAATATTTGTTCCCTCTTTCCTTGTTCTATTACATGAAACAATCTCTATTTGGTATATCACCTAAAATAAAATTCAAAATTTGAAGGAGAAAAATGCCAAAATTAAGGAGGAATATCATAATAAATTGGTAGAATCCTAACTACAATTAAAAAAAGCATAGGCTTTTATCCAACACATTTGTGAGAAATTATTAGCATGCAAGCAACCTTCATTAGTTTATGTTCTTTTCTTACATGAGCAGTTTTATAAATGCTAGATTCAATTAATTTATCTTATTTTTTAATATATCATTGAATATGAGCATGTATTTATGTAATTTTTTCTAAAAAGCACTGAAGAAAGCTAGGATTATATTTGTGAGTTCTATACTTTCAATTTGTTGTTAAGAAATCAATCTAGTTTTATGATAAATTTATTTGTTGGAGAGATGCAATTGCATACCTTTCTCTCCACTCTAAGGAACCATATTACATGGAAATAGGCCAATAATGGATTGATGGAATTACAAGTCACCATTGGGTTATGCATGAGGCCATAATTTCTAGAAGCAAAGAAACTTATTTCTATTTTTTAGCCATTGTATCATATGTTTATCAAGAACAAGTATCATGAGCTCTTGAGATCTAATATTGTTGATTTTAGAGATTTTATAAACCACCATCTTGTAAATGTTATCAATTCAAGTCTTGCTAGGTGGGATACATTACCTATTGATTTGAAACATAGGGAAGTCCTCATCCCCACTAATATTATATGGATATTAGATGTATGAATTTGAAGCCTAGGTGCATATAATTTTTAGAGATATTAGATTCTTTCCAAGGAGACACTATGATTAGGGCCATCATTTTGAAGTTTATGATCTGAGTTAGAGGTTTGACTTAGTAAATTTGGATTAAGAATCAGTCAACCCACTTCTTTACAAGACTTACAAAAGGTAAAGTGTGGGGAAGAAATGATGAGAATTTAATATAGCTCATCATAGTTATATAAAATATCCATAAGGTTTTGCCTTTGGTTATATATTTTATTGCATTTAATAGTTAAATTATGATCTAAGTAGGATATACATGCAATTTATTCTTTGTTTGTATATAATTTTTTGTTATTTATTTACCTTGTTATTATGTCTAATTGGGATGAATAACATAGTTTTGAGTACAATAACACATCTAAAGGATGGGTTTATTATGAGTACAACAACACATCTCAGTGATGGGGTAATTTTGAGAAGGCAACATATAGTTTTGATAACTATTTCAACTATAATTTTGAGGATTTAGCAAGCGAGATTCAAAGATTGAACACACTAAAAACACTCCAAAGATGCTCCAAAATTGTTCCAAAGATGCTTTGGGTGTGCTATGAATACATACACATCATGATTTGAAGAAGTTTAGGAATGCTTTAAAGACCTGTATAGGGTGCTCTAAAGACCTATATAGGATGCTCAGAAGATACCTAGATGTGCTTTGAATACCATCTAGATCTTACTACTCTAAATATTAATTCTACATATATCTATAAATAGACTTTCTATTTTTAGATTTCTTATTTTAGATATTACCAGTCATGGTAATGGCTTAAAATAGTCTAGATATATTTGTATCTTTATTTTGTAAATTGGATAAATATCTTCAATTTAGATTAGTTATTTTCTATCTATGATTAGTTGAGTCAGTTCTAATGCCTTCCTAGAAGCATGGGATCTAACATTTAGATTGTCTATATTTTTAATAAATATATTTAGGCATTAAGATCACTAAGATTTTGTATCATATGAATAGATGTTGAGATGAGTTTAAATACACGTCTCCTTCTCATTTTAGGGATTTTTTATGTTCCTAGTTCAAATTTATGGATGCTTATGTTTTGGATGTTTAAGTTTTAGATGTTTAAGTTCTAGATGTTGAAAGTGTGAATGATTAATAAACATTTTATATTTAATTTCCTTCAAACTAGATTTGGAGTTCCAATTACTATCTTTAGGATTTAGAAAGCATAGAAAAAGTAAAACCCCCCAAACAGTGAGTTGTACAACTCTAATACCAAATGGTCTCATTACAAACAACCATCAAACACTACCCTAGTTGAAAATGACACCAATCTATTAATTAATTAAATAATAAGTATAATGATAAAATATCATTAGGTTTATCAATTAGGCTCTTAGTAAAGTACTCTAAACTATTGATTACCAAAAAAAAGGGGTTAGAAAAAGGATAAAGGGATGGATGAAAACAAAAATAAAATTTTATCATACATTTTTACAATTTAAAATCAAAATAATTACAAATAAAAAGAATTTAAATTTATAACACAATAAATGGTATCAAAAAAGGAGCTATAGATAAAAAGATATGGCTAAAAAACCAACATGTAATTGCACATAGTCACATCAACACCTTCATAAACATGGAAAAATGGAAGACCATTGAACAATATATGAGCAAAACCCATCATATCTTATATTTCCATAAATATATTAAAAATACTCTCAAAAAGGTATTTTTAGTTTTTTTAAAATACCAAAATAACCCCTATGACCTTTCCTTTGAGTGTTTTCTGGTGAAAAGTTGGTTGAGTGATAAACCTTCCTAGAAGGGTCACTTTGCACCATCATAACTTTTCACTGTAAGCTTATACAGTTGCAAAAAAAAATGCATTACCTTTTCATACCATTAGGGTATAATCATACAAATTTTCATGTAATTTAGAATCCATTTGATATTTATAAAATAGGATTTAAAGGTGCTCACTAGGTAGATTTAACAACTAGGAGATGTATAAAATGACTAAGTAAAAATTAGTACAAATGCTGACTTTCATAGATATACATACTGCAAATTATATCTAATGTGTGTGAACTATCTTTCCTATTTAAATATAATTACATTTATCTAGCACCATGGTAAATTTTAATAATATTTTACCGCCTTTACCACTAATAAAATGAGCTTGAAATGTGTGCATTGGCCAAATTTGAAAACTGGAAACACAAAAAATTGACAAAGTCAAAATTAGTTTGGACACCAATTTTCATAGCTGTGTATTTTTCATGTGAGAATGAATTTATGAGACTTATTTTACCCTCAAATTATTCCCCCATTTTTATATCATCATATAAAATTTTTAAGTATTTGGACTTGATTTGATCCTACAAAATGGTGTTTGAAAAGTGCTATGCAAGCTAATTTAGCACTTGGAAACACTAAAATCTGCTCACTAGATAGTGTTCATGAATACAATATTTCAAAACCAATATTATCAATGAAATTATTGATATGTGGGAGAGATTACCTATTTATTTTAAGCTTAGGTAAGTATTTAACCCCACCAATATTAGATAGAGTCTAAGAAGAGCCAAAGTAGTTCAACACATAATCACTTAGCTCTTAGAGGAAAGAGGTTCAAATGTCTGGATTGGGATGAGGTTTATGCCTCCTATCATTCATTTTCATCTATCTCTATATATGTTTTGGATTTATCAAATATAATTTGAGTTTCAAACCTAATTATATAGAATTTTTTAAGAACTTGGATTCTTACCAAGGGGCCATCATTTTAAAGTTTATGATTTGAGTTAGAGGTTTGAATCATAAAATTTTGATTAAGTATTAGTCATCCTACTTCTTTAAAAGATGACTTGAAAAAGGTAAATTTTGGGGGAGAAATGATGAGCTTTCATATATCTCATCATAGTTATATAAAATGTTCATAAAGTGTTGCCTTTGGTTATATATTATATTGCATTTAATAGTTAAAGTTTGATCTAAGTAGGATATGAATGCAATTGGTTCATTATTTGTATGTAATCTATTACTAATTATTTAATTTTTTATTATTTATAAATTATATGAATAACTTAGTTTTTAGTATGTTAACACATCCAAAGTATGGGGTAATTTTGAGTAAACAAACACATCCCAGTGATGAGGTAATTTTGAGAATGCAACACATAGTTTTGACAACTCTTTTAGCTACAATTTTGAGGATTTTAGAAGTGAGATAAAAAAATTTAACACTCCAAAGACACTCCAAATATGCTATGAAATTGATTGAAATATGCTCTAGATATGCTTTGAATACATACACATGATGCTCTAAATAATTCTAGGAATGCTCCAAATACCTATACAGGGTATTTGAAGACTTGTGAAGGATGCTCTAAAGATACCTAGATGTGCTTTGAAGTCTAAAAAAATTATGTGAAATACATGCTACTAAGATAAACTAGAAGCATTTTAATACAAAAAATTAGTTTGAAAAAAAAATTAATTGGATGCAAATGATAGCTAGCAACCAAAAAAATAAGCAGCCATACAAATCTTTAGCCCCTTACTGCTTCCTACCCTTCAAAAATTTATCCCTTAATAGTAGATTCTATTTTTAAGGTGCAGATATTTTATAAGAATTTTCTTAATTTATAATTATGTATGGGAACCCTCTACCCAATAATATCTAAGCATGAGGGAAAAGTTAGCCACCCCAAATAATAATGCTATCTATTATTTAATCATTCATTTGTTAAAGTTTATGACACGACATGAGGGAAAAGTTTACTATCTAAAAAAAAGACTTTTCAAATTATTATAAAATGGGAATAATTCAAATAAAATAATAATAATTTGGAATAGGCCAACAAAATACTTTTCAACTGTCTAAAATGGAAATAATTCATGGTATCCCAAAAAAAGACAACAAATGAACAATGCAATAAGATAGAGATTGGGTGGAACGATTAAAAACCTATAACATCATGGCACTTATCGACTATGATATTTTCTTACAGTTAATAAAAATTTCTACTTTCCCCTCACATTCACCATTTGGGTCCTTATTGAATACAAGTAAGCACTAAACCTTCCTAATCTCTGCCATTTCATTATCTCAGCCATTTCATAAAAAAATCTAAGTCTATCTGAATCTCAATGATTTCATAACTTAAAATGGTAAATAAAAAATAAAATGGTCATGTAAAGCCAAAAAAATCACACATTTTAGATATAGTAAAATAATAAATTAAATATATTGAATACCTGACAAGAAGGTCCTATAGAAATGACAGTGAAAAATGGGGTCAACACTTCCACCACTAATGCCACATTTAACCTAATAGTCAATAAAAGAATATCTTTTGGCCTTATAAATGGAGAGATAAAAACTAAGAGAAAATAATGGAAAGATAAAAATATAAACTTAACTCTAATTTCAAAGTGTGCAAGAATTTTTAATTCTATAATAATTTAAAAGTTTATATAATATTTGTAACATATAAAAATATTTTAAAAAAATATTTATATATTTAAATATACTAAAAGTTTAAACAATGTACATTATTTAATAAAAATATTTAAAGATTTAAACATAAATAAAAATAAATAATAAACTCAGATAGTTTTTGAATATATAAATATTTACAAATTTTGATTGTTTATTATAATTATTCTTATTTAAAAAGTTTATCTATATTTATTCATTAAATTACATGATTAAATTATCTAATAAGGATTTTAATCCTTATTTTTTAGCTCCCATAGAATACCTTTGAGATAATTTAATTCACCAATTCAAATACCTGTGAGAGCGAGTCACCTTTATTGAATGTACAAACTAATATTTGGAGATGAATTCGACCCCAACATGGTACTTAAAATAAGTGACATAAAATTGTACCTAATAACTCAAAGACCTAGACTTGTGAAAATATTTTTTGGGTTTATCTAAATTATGGTTATGTGAGGATATAATCAGTCTACACCATACCAATATATAAACATTAACTTTAATTAATGACAATAAGGTGTTATATCTCAATTTAGATTTAGGTTTAAAATTTTGGCCAACACAAGTAATTTAGCTTTGAAGCACAATATTGGGGTCTAAAATATGTGGCCAAATCACATCCATGTAAAATTAATTTAATTTAAATAGGAAACTATAAGACAAAAAAAATTACTCCTCTTCAAAAAATATTTCAATACAAGGATCACAAAAACTTCATTTATCAAGATTATATAAATTATTTTACTAATGAAATACAAGATTTAATTATATTCCTTGGAAATATTTTCAAGGTAATATTTACTATTAACTAGTACATCTAAAGATGTACGCATCTAAATTCACTCACTCTATTTAACATCACTAATATTATTATTATTCGACACTAATTTCACTTATCTAATTTATCCCCTTTCATCTTTCTAATTTATCACCCATTTATTATTATGTATCTAACTTCCCCCTTCATTATTTATTATATAATAACCTTATCCATCCCCACCAATGAATTAATTATCCTAAATCCCCATTATCTTATCCTAATCCCCACTTATCTATTATTTGAGAAATTTAAAATTCCATAACCCACCTACCCACCTACACTAGCCTATTCCTAGGCTCTCCTACACCCCTAGTCCCTAATCACCCACCCAATCTATATATAATCCCCTAGCTAATCTTACTTAGTCTATAGGAGGATTCTATAATTCTTCAATTCTAGTGTCCTCTCTATTCTCACCCCTCTTCTCTAGAAGCATCTAAATCTAGTGGCTTCCAAGAATAATCCCCAACCCTTAATCTCCCCAAGACAACTTTGAATCTGAACCATTTATTCTTCCCTCATATTTGTATTTAAAAAACTCCATTCCTCCATTATATATAACTATAAATCATCTAACAAATCCATATCCAACTATTAAAGTGATCAAGAGTCTCCATGCCAATCTAATACTTCATCAACAGTCCATGATCATACCAATATAATGTTAAAATTTTTAGTCTAAGGTAATCAATCCAATCATATTTTTTTCATATTTCATTTACTCATGAGTTCGATCATTTATCTTTAGGATTATAATGCTGATTTTAATTGTGAATTCATTTGTATCGCACATAGTTCTAATGATTCTGGATCTTACTTAAGTAGTTTGATGTTTGAATATATTTAGATTAGTTTCATGATATTAAATCCATTAATATTGAATTTCCTACTACAAAATAATACATCCCAAGATTATCAACACCATTTTTAGCTACTTTAGAACACTTACTGTATATAGACTTTGCATTTATAGATTGTATCTAAATGTAGATTTATATGATTTAAGGAATTTCATTCTAATAAAATAGAAACATACTCATTTGGGAATATTTTTAAGGGTATTTCAATGATTAAATTATACATCCAAAGATGATCAATTCCATTTTCAACCACTTACTCATTTGGAAATAATTTCTAAGGCATTTTGATGATTGATTGGTCCATTCTATGATGACCAAGATCATTTCCATCTATCATAAGGACATCTTATATTTATATAGTATATCTATAAATAAATTTTAATATATTATTATATACTAGACTTGAATCCTTTTATATATGTTTTTAGATATATGTTTTTCTTTGAGACAAAATCTTGTAAATCAAGGTAAAGGAAGCAAGGTGTGGATTTTTTACAATCCTCATTACAAATGATTAAAGTATTGGTGGAAAATAATTATCTCATTGAGAAGAATACATAAAAGGTATCCAAATTATGTACTCGATTCAAAATATATCTTGCATATCCCTCTTTCACTAGAGGTATCATTTCATCCCTTTTCACCTTACTTTACGACACCAAAATTTACTACTTATAATAAAAAATTGGGTAACCTTGAGCATGATCAAGAAATGAAAATCCTTGCATTAAACAATCTAGTAAACTTTGGGGCCACTACATTAGGCTCATCCAACACATGAAAATTTAATATCAAGTCATCTTACAAAGTTAATCTAAATTAACCAAATTGTGATACCAATCAAATAGTGAATATGATGGTGCCAAAGTGAGCTCTATTAAAAAATGCATCACCCAAAAAAATTACTATATTCATAAAGTCTTTGATATTTATTATGAACTAGTTGAGTGGCAACTCATATATCTCATTACACCTATAATCAACCCCTGAGCATATTTTGTCAATCCCTGACTTATATGAGTCACAATAAATTTCACTTATTGGGTCTCCTATAATGGGTTTTGGATCACATCTAGGGGATCATCAAAATTATAAAATGTTCAATAATCGACTACAAGACATATAATGAAAATTATAAAAGTTTAAATATGGAAATAGAAGGAAAATTATCATCATGGAAATTTTAAACCGATGTCAATGATTTATAAATAATAGGCTCTCTCATAATAAGTGGAGTTTCATCCACATTTTTTGAAGATGTAACATAATCAAATTATCTAATAGGGATTTAAATCCTTAACTTTTAGCCGCCCTAAAATACCTTTGAGATAATTTAATTTACCAATTCAAATACCTATGAGGTCAAGTCACCTTTCTTAAATTTACAAACTAATATTTTGAGATGAATTTGACATCAAAATGGTAATTAAAATAAGTGACACAAAATCATATCTAGTAACTCAAATACCTCTTAGGAAAGGATTTTGTGTGCTTATATAAATTATGGTTATGTGACAGCATAAGAAGTCTACCACAAAACACTTACTATATGTAGTATTTTTATATATTGACTTTCCATTCATATATCGTATCTAAATGTAGATTTGTATAATTTATGAAATTACATCCCAATAAAATAGAAACAAACACATCATAATAAATTATACTTGATGTTTCTCCTACCATGGGTTTTGGATCACATCTAGGGGATCATCAAAATCAGAAAATGTTTAATAATTTTCTAGAATACCATACAATGAAAATTGTAGAAGTTCAAATATAAATATAAAAGTAAAATTGTCATCATGGAACTTTGGAACCGATGGTAATGATTTAGAAATAATAGGCTTTTACATATTTCATACACTTTTTTGAAGATGTAACATTATTAATATTATCTTTAAGGTAAACAAGTGGTAGTGGTATAATAGTAGGCATATTCATTGGAATAGATGGTGTCTTTCAAAAATATATGTCCACTTCAAATTTTTATCATATTTCTAAACCCTAAATTTTTCTTGGTCACTTCTAATTTTTTTAGCACTATTTTAACAAAAGAAATTTCTCCACTAAAATCACCAAGACAAAATATGATCACCCACAATTGAGCTCCTTATCCAGATAATATAGATACCCCCTGATTGAAACCAAAGGAGTTGCAATTTTGATGTAGAGATTATGCTAAGAGGTTTTCTCTTTACATAAAGAATGCAAGCCATCGTAGACTAATGCATTACATGGTGATTCAAATTCTGATAGTTTTCACCCATAGTTACTTTAAATGAATTTATTTTAACATTATCATGGGTTTGGAGTAACTAGTAGGTTTAATTGTTGATTTACACTCTTTCATTTCACATAACCTCTCTTACCAACACACACACATAAATTATATTAGTTATTTTTTATTTCATATGATAAAATCTAGCTTGTATAGGGACCTGGAACCACAACAGTGCATTACATAAGTATAAATAGGCTAACTAAAGATGAGAAACCAAAAACCAAAAAATAATACTTAAAATGGAAATAAAAAACATGAAAACATAGAAGGACTAGGAGGAAGGTCCCTCTTAAGTGTATTCAACTTTAGTAGTGTCCTTTACTGGGATGGTTGGTTTATCCTTTGAAACTTTAGCCTAAGTATAGTTTTTGGGGCCTTCAACCACTTCATCAGGGAGGATAATTCTAAGATGCTTCTTACCTTTTACCTGTAAGGGAGATTGTTAAGGTGGGACTCCTTTGGGGGAGCCTAGGATGGATTTTAAAACCTTAGGAGAAGTCAAACCATGTGTCTAAAGGGGATGTGTAGAGTGAAAAAAGACCTAGATATTGATTTATCCTATTTGTGTATTATATTCCAGTCTTGGATAAGTTTGGCTAGGCCAAATCCATCTTGTTGCACCTTTGAGTTAAAAAATTTTAGTAGATTTTTGTTTCTTTCCAATTCCTCCATAACCATGGCCTTCCCTTTCTAGGCTGATTTTGTAGGGGTCCCTATTTTAATTGATTTTGGTTTGGGAATAAATAATAATCTGAGAGGGAGCTCATGTAGGAGGGATTGAGATAAGCTATATTGGGGGTGTAGTTGGAAGGCTAGTGGGATCCCTTAGTAGGATCCTCCTCAAGGGATTATTCTAGAGAGTCCCCCTTAGAGGAGGAACCCCCATGGGGAACCTCCCAACCTAAAATAGCTTAGTCATGCTTAACAAGGAAGAGGATTGGATTTTGATGCAAAATGGGATTGGTATCATTTACTTTTTGAAGCAGGACCATGTTCTCAATGGACATAAGTAAGAAATAGGGAAACCTAATTTTATACCCAATGAAATTATTTAGAAAGAGAAAATGGTGGGAGAATATTAGTGTATATTTATGTTCTATCACCATATATCGCATGATGTGAAGGTCAATTTTTGTCTAGTAAAATGAGAGGTTAGCCTATGGGAACCCTTTCTTGTCCATTTGCATGAAATCATTTGTTTTTAAGAGTCATTGCAAGCCATCTTAATTTTTTGACTGGTCCTTGAATTCTTTAGCACTAACACATGACATATTGATGGATTCACCAATGAACTCCTTTGAGACATTAATGGTATTGTTTTGTATAAAAACCTTCTACTTTATATAAGCTACCATAAAGTCTCAAGAAATCTCAATGTTATGCTCAATGACCCATTTCATAAATTTTGTGAGGCCCCCCTTTTTGAGCTTCTTCCAAACTTTCTTTTGCTCATGGACCTCCTTGCAAGACATTGGTTCCAATCAATCCCTATCACCACCCATGCAGACCAAGAATGTAGAGTCAAACTAAGAGAGATGAAACTTATGGATGGGGTAGAGATGAGTAAGACACAAATGGGTGGGAAGTCCTATTGAGAGCTCATAAAAATAATTTTGACCATTTTTTTGAAATGATTACAGATCAACTTAAATAATATTTACCTCATCATGGTGAGATCATGCACATGTGGAGGGATGGATTTTTTAATTTGCACTGGTACTTCTATTATGGATGGCATTAATGACATAGGGATGCTACCTATAATGTTATATTTTTATATTGACATTATCTTAATTATTAAATAAATATTGGCACATAATATATATCATAATATTTTTAAATATTAGACTGATTAATTATATATTAGTATTTAATATATAAATTATATATTTTGTAAAAAATATTTTAATATTAATAAATATTATTATATCATATAATATGTATGTTAATATTGTTTATAAATCAATATTATATATTATATATTTTAGTATAATATATTCAAATACATATATATTGTTAATAATATAGAAATAATACTATATTTTTAACAAAATTAAATGAATTTTATGTATTTAACATATTTTATAATGCCATGTAACATGAAAATGGTCTTAGTTTTTTCTTCATTTAAAATTCATGTATGAGTGGGAGTCAAAAATCTGCTAACATGTATATATTTATGACAATTCACCATGTGTAGTAGATGAGGTAGATTACTTTGAAGACCAAATCTATCAAATATTAATAATGTTTTCTAGGAAATGGGAATTAAATTAAAATTTTCAATCATATATCATGAAGGTTAAATCACATGATATGAAAAAATTCATTTGGTGTTGCAAATGACACTTGAAATGGGATAGTTGGTAGTAAAGCAAATGGACAATCAATTAATTTCAAGTAATGTGAATGATTAATTTTGTATCCCTTCAAATTTGGTTATAAAAAGTCCATGAAAAATTTGTTAAATTACATAAAAATTATATAAATGAATCTCTGTACTACTTTACAAAATGATGATTCAAAAATACGTGGCCAAATCACATCCATGTAAAATCAATTAAATTTAAACAATACACTGTAAGCCAAGCAACTTTACTCTTTAAAAAAATATTCCAATACAAGAATCATAAAAACTTCATTTATCAATATTATAGAAATTATATATCTATATATTGTTAATAGTACATAAATAATATTAAATTTTTTACAAACTTAAATGAATTTTTACATAGTTAATGTATTATATAATGCCACGTAACACTAAAATAGGCTGAGTTTTTTCTTCACTTAACATTCATGTGCATGAGGGGTCAAAATGTGCTCATGGGTATGGATTTAAAACTCTACGGTGCTTCACCAAGTATGCAATAGATGAGGTGGATTAATTTGAAGAGCAAATATATATAATATTAATGTTTGCAATGAATTAAATTAAAATTTTCAATCCTGTATCATGAGTTTTAAATCATGTATCATGAAGTGATAAATTTGGTCTTGCAGCTAATAATTGGCAGGGGACAATGGGCAACAAAGAAGATGGACAATCAAATCTCAAGTAATGCAAATGATTAATTTTTTATCCCTTCAAACTTGGTTATAAAAATTATATGAACTATTAAATTACATATAAATTATACAAATCTCTATTGTACTATACAAAATTATAATAAAATTTTAGTTAACCACAAGGTATTTAGAGTTGTGATTTCAGTTAGTCATCCATAATTTTTCTATTAAACTTATTCAAATTAAGTTAAAATTTGTTTAGTGATAATGAATATCTAGTATAGTTATTAATGATGAGTTTATTTTTCCACTCAAATCTTTGGTTTATTTCTCTAGTTCATTAAGACCATAATGATTTCTTACTATCTTTAATTTTGAAATATGATTGTGAGATATGTTTCTTGATAGATATTTTTATAGATGAAGGTGTTGCACAGTGAGATGGAGAATGGTTCATTAGTTTCCACGGACAATATTGGTTCTTTTTTGACTCATGTATACTGGTTCATTAGTTTCCACGGACAATATTGGTTCTTTTTTGACTCATGTATACCATAACTTTGTTGGTATTTTTTGGTAATGCATAGTTACTAAGATGCATGTATTCATACACCTAGAATCAACTATATTTTTTTCTTTCTTATAATGTTAAAAACTCATTATTTCATATAATATGAATTCATTCTCTCCAACTATATATGTGTATCCAATCATATTTATTTAATTTAATTTTGAATAACTTTTTTAATAAGTAAAATAATCCTAATTATTCTTAGTAGTGTATATTTCAAAAAAATAAAAAATAATTTAGGACTGAAAATTAGGCAAAACAATCCTACAATTTCTCAACATCACCCCTAAAAAATAATCAACAATCCCCCAACATGGGACCCCTACCTTATTATAGATGAATTTGATTAAATGATAACATTTTAAATTGATAGATGGGATCCTTATGGAGAGAGGTGTAATTTTTACTATGATAATTCTAAATTATTAGAGGTTAGTTTGAGAAATAAAAATGAAAAAAAAATTCTCATTATTCATTAATCCAAAAACCAATGTGCCAATTATAATGTAATTCAAACATTTCCCAATCCACTACTGCCACCATTCATTGATGAGAAAGAATTTTTGGGACTAATGGTGGATGGTTATGATGTCCCACCTTCTAACAAAAATGAGGTTCCTTCATATTTTTTGAGGAAACTTTAATTCAAGTTTAATACTCTAAATTAAATTCTTTATTAATTTTATTATTAAGAGTTTTAGGGACAATAAAAAGGCTTTTGACATGATAGGTTGGGTGCATATCATGTGCCTAATTAACCTATGAGAATCCCTATGAAATAACCACTTTATTCTAAGACAATCCCATATATAATTAAGGATGTTATAGAGATTGACAATTTACATGCACTATGGGCACTTACTAACACCCTTGTGTAGCATATGAGCCACTTTTCCCATACTGATGTTTATGGTGGTGTTTCTAATTGGATAGATGATATGGTTTTGACCCCTGTTTCAAGAAATGTGATGGCTAACTATCATTGTGCATTTTCACAGACCAAAATGTGGATGCCTCAAAAATGTCATTTTGGGGCCATATTTGATGGATTTATTATTAATATTACATTTTGGGGCCATTTTTGGAGGGTTAATCACTCATACAATGTTTTTGTGATGTTAGTGAAAGCCGCATTAACATAACACTCAATATCATAATCTTATCTTCTACAATTTTTAGTATTTGGAAATGGAAAATATATTGGGCCTAATCAATATTGTAAGCCTTGTGTTGACCATAATTTTAAATGGGATTACTTCCTAGTATAATTACCTTTTCTGCTCATTTTTTATTTTTTGAAACATACATTTGGTTTGGAAATCTTGCCTACATTTTTGAAAGTATCTTTTAAATTTGACTTGTAATTTTTTTTGTTAGAACTATTAAATTATAAAACTATTTAAAATATAATAATTATTTTACATAATAATAAATTATAATAAATAAATAAATTAATTAAAATAATATATATGTAGTTTTTTAGGTTGTAATAGGAAACAATACCATATTTTTCCTAACTAGATTATGAACCATCTTGTAGCTCATATATTACTAAAATTACTTGGTTGATGTTTATATATATAGAGGAAATTTTGAATTTTATAAGTTATCATTTATATAGATGCATTTATTTTTATATATATTATAAAATAAATTTTATGATATATTTTTTATTTCATTGTTGACCTCATTTGAGACTCCTTTATTTATACGGGTAAGAGTAGACATAGGTGTTGTTAATGTGATTTAATTTGTGATACAACTTATTGAGGTGTAAGTTGAACTTGTAAATTATATTTAAGTGTAAATATAGATTTGTTTTAATAAATTTCTTGACATAAGAATCCTCATGTTCACATTTTCTATTCCTCTAAAAATTATGTACATACATAAATACATTTGACCTTGTTGTAATTATTTTGTACATATTATTATTATTTGAATTTTATTATTTTATTGAAATCTGCACAATAGATATAATCGTAGCCTCAAATTATTTGATTATAAGGCACACATAATCTAAATAATCTTATCACATCCTTAAATATTTATATCTCATTATGTCATTAATCATATAGAATATGGTTGGCCTTTAGTTGATTATGGATATTTTTTATGGGTCACATATGTCCACCATATCTTCTAGTAGTAGTATTGAGAAACTACAATAAGATCTTCAATTCCCAACTAATGGATTCCTATCATACTTTTAAATAACTAGTGATTGTGTACATCATATACTTCTAGGTGTGTTAATTTCTTGTATTCACATTTATTGAGAGGCATGGAAATTGGATGGATGCAACATGGAGTGATAGTATGATTTTTAATAATTTATATTATGTGATGTATTAGTTCATTTTATTATAATAATAATGCATATGGATGAGATTTACTAAAAAAATAATTAGTAAATGCTACAAAACCATCTAGAAATTGTTGTTATTTAGAGTCTTAGTCAAATGAAACAACTCATATTTAAAAACTATAGTTAGAGATCTACACTTTTAGGAATTATTGGATAAAACCTAGATAACTACCACTATCAATGGTTTATGGTCAGTTAATTCAATATCAAGGGCACATGAAGTAGTCAAAATTTAATATTAAGTATGAAATATGTTTCTAAACATTTGATTATTATTCAAGTGGAATATATAAACAACTATGAACATGTATACCAAGTCATTAAATTTTATTTAAAGGTGGATTTATACAAAAATTGTCATGGTTTATTTTGGGAAATGGCAGAGGGATTTTTGTTATTCCTATGGTTGGAGGATAGAACCTTATCTAGATTCATATATATTTAGACTTGTATAAAATATTCAAAATATTTTCAATGGAATTGTGACAATGTTTAAATATTTTTATCAGTATGGATTTACTTATTCTATTTATCACTTCTTGAATATGAATAAGGATGTTCCTCTTTCACATCCATTAATCACATAAAACATTGAGTGTACATTGAGTGGGAATATATATCCATCCCTATTGATGCTAACTTCAATTAATACTTTGAATCAAGGTGGGGATTTTCACAATCCTCATCACAAACAATTAAAGCGCTCTCACTTAAAATAACATCTAAAAGGCATCCAAATATGGCCAAGTGGATTCAAAATATGTCTTGCATAACCTTCTTGCATTAGATCTATCATTTAAACCCTTGCCACCACACTTTGTGGCAATAAAAGTTCTTACTTTTGAGAGACATGAAGGGTGACCTTGAGCATGATAGAGAAATTAAACTCCTTACATTAAACAAGACAAAGTATGGAGCCACTACAATGGATTCATATAATACAAAATTTAAGATCAAGCCATCTTAAAAAGTTAATATGAATGAACCAAAATGTGATACTTATCAAATAATAAACATGACAGTGCCACATCGAGCTGTATTATAGAATACACCATGCAAAAAAATTACTAGATTCACAATATGTCCGCCATATCTTCTTGTGGTAGTATTTTGAAACTACAGTAATATTTTAAATTCCCAACTAATGGCTTCTTATCATAATTTTAAATAACTAGTGATGTTGTACTTCATATGCTTATAGATGTGTTAATTTATTGTATTTTCATTTATAGAGATGTGTGTAAATTATATGGATTCACCATCAAGTGAAACTGTGATAATTATATTATGTGATGTATAATTAGTTCATGATTGTATTATAATATGCATATGGATGAGGTTTACTAAAAAAATTAACTATTCAACGCTACACAACCATCTAATAGTTGTTGCTATTTTGAGTTTTAGTCAAATAAAACAACTCATATTTACAAGCCACAGTGAGAGATCTAAACATTCAATAATTCTTAGATGAAACCTAGATAACTACCACTATCTGAATGGTTGTGATTATTTAATTCAATATAGTAGTTAAAATTTAATATTAAGTATAAAATGTGTTCTTGATCATTTGATTATAGATCAAATGAAACATATAAACAACTCTGAACATGCATGCCAAATCATTAAAATTAATTTATAGGTGGACTTTTATTAAAAAAATTGGCATGGTTAAATGGTAGAGGGATTATTTTTATTCCTATGGTTGAAGGATAGAACCTTATCTAGATTTAGAGAGATTTAGACTTCTATAAAATAGTCAAAATATTTGCAATAGAATTGTAACAATGTTTAAGTTTTTTATCAATATGAATTTACTTCTTTTATTTTTCTCCACTTGAATATGAATAAGGAATTTAGTAAAATAACATTACTTTCAAAAATGTTTTATTTTATGAGGCAAAAACTAACCACTTTGGAAAAACATTTAAACATAAATTATTTAGTAAAAATATTTAAAGATTTAAACATGATAAATAAAAATAAATAAAAAAACATAGTTTTTTTAATATAAAAATAATTATAAATTTTTATCATTTATTATAATTATTCTTATTAAATAATTTTATTTATATCTTTTAATTTACATGATTAAATCATCTATTAGGGATTTGACTCCTTGATTTTTAGCCCCACTATAATACTTTTGAGATAAAATTCATCAATTTAAATACCTATGATAGCGAGTCCCCTTTATTAAATTTACACGTGTGACTCTATCAATTAATTTAAGTAATGTAATAACATAATAGACATCTAACATGGTTAGATATTAAATACTATAGATACCAATATAGAGGACATTCTTGTTCCACATCATTTAATCACATCAAACATTGAGCATACATTGAGTGGGAATACACATTCATCCCCCTTGATGTCAACTTCAATGAATACTTTGAACCAAAATGGGGATTTTTAAAAATACTCATTAAAAATGATTAAATAATTAGAGGAAAAAAATTCTCTCATCGAGAATAACACCTAAAAGGCATCCAAATATGGCTCAGTTGATTCAAAATATGTCTTGCATAACCCTATTGCATTAGAGGTATCATTTCAACCCCTGCCACCACACTTTATGGTTCTGAAATTTTATACTTATGAGAAACATGAAGGGTGATCCTGAGAATGATATAGAAATGAAAATCCTTGCATTAAATAATCTATTAAATTATGGGGCCACTACATTGGCCTCATCCAATACAAAATTTAAGATCAATCCATCTTACAAAGTTAATCTAACTGAACCAAAATGTGATACCAATCAAATAATGAACATGGTAGAGCCACATCAAGATGTATTATAAAATGCACCACACAAAAATTTTATTAGATTCACAAAGCCTCTAGTGCTTCTTATTAATAATTTGGTTGAGTGTCAACTCATATCTCTCCCTACACTAAGGTATAGAGATTGATACGAGAAAACATCTTCCACATGGATATTAATATGATGAGAATGCATATTGTGATTTTCACCATGGCCATATGCATTATACTAATAGATGATTTTCCTTGTCATATAACCTTGAGGACTTATATGATTCCTAAAAATTTTCAATTGATGGCTCTTATACCATAAGTTTTGGATTACATACAGGGGATCATAAGAATTATAAAAAGTTAAATAATATGCTACAAGACCATATAAAAATGAACATTATAGAATTTCAAATGTGGAAATAGAAGTAAAATTATGATCGTGGAGCTTTGGAACTAATGGTAATAATTTAGAAATAGGCTCTTGCATAATATTAAGTGGAGTTTCATCCACATTTTTTAAAGATGTAATATTAATAGTTTCTTTAGGAGAAACAAGACTATGGTGGTATACTTGAGAATGCTTCATCACTAGGAATAATAGGCATACATGGAATAGATGGCATCTTTGGAACATATATGTCCACTTCAATTTTTTTATCTAATTTCTAAACCCAAAATTTTTCTTGGTCATTTTTAATTTTTTTAGTGCTATTGTAACTTTTGGTTCCCAATTGTACACCTCTTACATTTGGCTTTGCACACTTGAAAGAAAAATGGAAAATAATGATGAAAAACCCAAAAGTATGTTGTTGTAGCTAAGGAAAAGTTTAGCATCAAGACTAGACCAAATGTATAAAATGACTAAAAGGCACCTACAAAGGGTATGGTTAGCTCCCTTCTTCTTCTGGTTCTACCTAAACCAAGGTGAGAGTACCTACAGGGTAGCTTGCTCACATGGAATGATTCTACAATTTAACCTCGATGGGGATTATTAACACAAAGAGACATGAATCTAACTAAAACACAACCAAAATTGCTTAGTCTACCCAAGAAGGGTTGTAACATAGAATGGGCAAATGTTCTAAGTCAGATATAAGTTACTAAAGACATATTTGAAATTTATTGAAAACTTAATTCTAGAGAATCTTTCAATAATAAGGGGTTGAAAGGAAGACTGCAATACTAGGATTCAAAGCAAAAGATGTAGACACATGTCAAGTATGCAATATTTATGCATCTATAGGCAAATAACACTCATAATATGTAACTAGGTATATTATTTATAGGGTAAGATATGGTAGGTTAAGTTAGATGGTTAAAAAGGAGGGTGGCATGTTGGTAGTTTCCAAATAGTAGGGTATCTTTCAATATTTCATGAAAATATTCCTTAGCAAAGATGAAAAAAAAATCAAATGCAAGATAATGGAAAATACCAAATGATCCTTGAGAGACTAGAACATACGCTGTAACTAATCTTTCAAATGATTTTCCCTATCAAATCCATGAACCTAGGGTGTCCTAACAAGTTATTCAACAAACTATCCTGAAGTAATGCATAAAGAGTTTATAATCTAAATATATACTCAAAATGGCAACTAGTAGTGAGCACAAGCCCAAATATCCAATCAATAATTCTTGTAAAACATGTCACCACACTTCATTTACATGAAACAACAAATAACCACAAGCATTTTCATTAACTTGAAACAATGATTACACACATTAGTATTCAAAATGATGCCATTGAGACAAGCATGGTGAGATTGATCTTTTGACAAGGGAACACAAACATGCTCTCAAATCTTGCTAATGGTTGTACAAATACAACCACCTTAGCAAGGGAGATAAGATCTACACACAAAATTTGACCAAAAATATTTCTACAAAACCTAGACTTAGAGAAAATGAACACCCAAAACAATGACTAATAGAAAAAGCCAACCAACCCTAAAATAAGATACAAGCCTTCTATTTATACATTTTAATCCTAAGACTATGAGTCACAAATTTCAAAATATAAAATCATCAAAGATGCTTCTAGATAGAAAAATTTTATTACCACACCTAAAATTTTCTTCCATTTGCAATAAAATCATGGATCTAACTTTCTCTATAGGGAATGATGAAGATTATACAACAAACTATTTGATTTCTTGACTAGAAATGTTGATGAACATGAGATAGATGGTGGAAATTTGTGATGGAGGTCAAACAAGCCATTTAACATCATATGAAATTACCTAAAGATTCTCTTGACCATGAGCTAGAGGGAATAAATCATTTCAAGAGCCAAATAGAATTTATCCTCATGTGTAACTATTTGGAGATCCTCTCCTACTAATCGAATCTTTTGGCTAGAAATCCTCAACTTTGTGCATGCCAAGGAAAGTCAATTACCTTGTGATTATTATAATTGTAAAGCTCTAACTATGATTAAAATAGAAAAGATCCATAGCTGTTATCTAAAAATTATGATTTTGAATGGCACATAAATCTTCCTTGAATTGACTCAATGCTTATGTGGCTCCATCATGACATTCTACTCATTAATCCTTGAAATTATATTATTTGTCATTTTAGTACATACATCATTTCCTTATTGGTCTTGAGCCCTTTAAATAATCCATCTCAGCTCACACCATTAGATCTACTCTCTCTAACAAATATACACCATTGATTTTTGAAAGAAGCTCATGGTTTAATCTATGGCATGCAATTGTGTCACTTATCTCCTCTACACTTAATGATAACTCTATTGAAAAGTATAGCATCATCTTGCATTTTTTATTTCATAGGCATAGATCTAGTGAAGATAATAAATCTTTATCCATAGGCCCTAATCCTTTGCTTTATGTTTCATCAAATTTTTGATAGGGTCCTACAATGATCACACTTGTCTCCATCTTGATCCTCATGGGTTTCTTTGATTATTTAGCTTTGATCATGCACCATTAGATCATCCTACTCTATGTTAACATGTACCATAGATTTTCATTCATTTGAAATCAAATTTCTAATTCATGGGGCCTAAATTTGATGTTCATGTAACCATCCTATAACATTTGAATCCTAACAACTATTTGTTGTGGCTTAAGTTTAATGTCTGCACACCTATCAAAAAACACTCACAATATAATCATACCTATAATTTGGGTAAATTTATTTGAAACTTTGCTCATTAGGACTTTAATTTTCTTGTTTATACTGAACCTTTAGTCTTTAACATTTATGTCTTTGGTAGAATTATAGCAATGTTTTTATGCTGCAAGAATCATTATAGGATTTTTGTTCTTAGCACTTTTGATCTTGGGCCCTTTCTTTATTGGAATAATTATTTCAAACATTTTGTCTAGAATAATTTTCTCCAAGTTTTTGAATTCACTCAAACACTTCTCCTACAACAATTTGGTCTTCATTAGGACAATTATTTCAGACATTTTGTTCGAGACAATTTCCCCAAAGAAATTAAACTTTGCACTTTTCTTGAAGAAATTACACTTTACACTTTTGCCAAAGAAATTGAGTCTTTAGAATTTTTATCTTCAACAGAATACTTTTTTTGAACATTTTACTTGAAATAATTTCTTTGAAAAAACTAGGCTTAACATTTTTACCGAAAGATTTGAACTTGACATTTTGCCAAGATAATTGACTTTTGTTGGGCCTTTTACATGGGAAAAATACCTAAAGGATAAGTAACTTTCAAACTTTTTTCATGAGTAAAATGCCCAAAATAATTGACCCTTCATACTTTTGTATCAGACAAAATGTCTGATGGAAATAAACCTTCAAGATTTTTTTTGTAGCTACAATGTTTGAAACAAATAAGTCATCAAGATCTTCATGAACACTTTGGCCAAAACAATGAATTCCTTAATAATTTTTTGTGTGAACACTTTTCCTGAAAGGAAAAAGTCTTTGGGATCTTTTTTGAGATAAAAAGTCCAAAAACTTATTTTCATTGGGCAAAGTGTTTACACAAAAAATCCAAAAAAATTATAAGGGCCTAGTACATACGCTAAGTAAAGACCAAATAAAACTTAACCAATTTAACATGAACTTGAAATTTTAGTGAACATTTAAAGATAAAAATTGGGCTAAGGACTTATGCATTTAAACTTGGAAAGGTCCCAATTAATTTCATGCAATTTTGGGCACTAACACTAGCTCTCACCTAGGGATGCACACCCCCTATAGGTGTGTAAAGAACCCCAAAATGTAAGACCATGTTATAATTCATTGGGTTATAAATTCAAAATTTAAAAAATTGATTAGAAAAAACTCATGAAATTTCAATGAAACCTGATAGACTAATAAAAATAGATCAGGGGGATCTAAAAATAAACACATGACAAAAAATGAAAGGAAACTATATAAATATGGCCTAAGGCAATGGGGTGACAAAGAAATAAAACACTATACAATATGTACATAGTGTTAGGCTATGGACTCATTCAATAAAGTTTTTAAAATGTCTACCATTAATTGGTACATCTAATATTTTACCATCCAAGTCTCTCAATAAGAATGTATGCTCTCTAATATGGCAATCAATAGAATAGTGACCGATCCACAAGGCTTCAAATTTTCCATGCTTACCCTTTTCCTCATGCTTAATTTCCCAAAGTAAAACTAGATCACCTATTTATAAAGTCCTTGGAATAACCTTCCTATCAAATATATTCTTCAACTTCTCTTTAAACTTGAGGTGTCTCTCATGAGCTTGTCTTTAAATTTCATCAAGCTCAATAATCTGGTTCATCATGCTTTCATAGTGGCTAATCCACTCATCATACTCTCATTACAACATGATATGATAGGTGATAAACTATAAATTCATAGGAAAAATTTCTTGAGATCCATAAACAAGATTAAAAGCGATTTTTCCTATAGCTCTCTTAGGTGTAATCCTATCAACCCACAAGGAAAACTTCATTTGTTCACCCTAATTCTTCTTGTTTATTTCCAAAGTTCATCTAATGATCTTGAGAAAGTTTTTGTTACTATATTATGCTTACTCATTCCCTTGAGGGTCATAATTGGAAGCATATGTCGATTCAATCCCATACTCTTAACACAATGCCACTAAAGGTTTGGCTTTGAAGATCATGGAATTATCAGTAATCAATTTCATAAGCACACCAAATTTATAAATAATCTGATTTAACAAGAAAACCATAACCACCTAGTGTGTATCCTTCTTTGAATGCACTGATTCAACCCATTTCATGATTTATTTGGTTACAACTAATATCCATCTATGCTGAGTGATTGACTAATAAAAAATTTCTCCAATGAAATCCATTCCCCATTATTTTAAAGGGCCCTCAATCATCATAGGTTACAAGGGAAGAGAACCAGAAGCATTCATCCTCCTAGAAAAGTTCTAACATTTATTGTATTTTCTAACATTTTGAGAAACATATTTGAATAGTGATAGCCACCAATAACTAGCTCTTAGAATTTTATGAGTTATAACTTTAGGTACAAAATGGCCACCACATACTCCACTGTAGAAGTCTTCAATTAGGTTAATAGTTTGTTCTTCTAGCACACATCTTAGGAAAATGCCATCTAGATTCTTCCATGCTAGTCTATTCTTAGTCAAGAAGTATTTTTGGGAAATAATCTTAAGATTTCTCCTTTGATTCTTGTCCAAGTCATGGGGACAACTAAGATTTTTTAAGTAGTAAACAATATCTCTATACCATAAAGATGCGTTAAATTGAATTAAAGAATCATCAACATTAAAAATAGCACTATTTACCTCAACATCTTTAAAATTGGTCTCAGCCATAAGTTTGGCTAGACCCATCCCTCTTACCAACTTTATGGTTTGAATATCCATATCATAATCTTTTAATTTTTTAACCCACCTACATTTCTTGCTATATACTTTAGTCTAAGTCAATATTTCCATCATAGTATGCAAGACATAAGCAACAATCTTTGAACTCAAAATATAAGCCCTGAACATTTTGACAACTTTCAAGAGAGAAAAATATTGTTTTTACATAATGGTATAACTTAATTAAGTACCTTACATAGCTTTGAAAACTTAATCTATAGGCTACTTGTGACCATCTCCATTATTTTACAATAGGACAACATCAGTAGTATTGTATGATGTAAAAGATAATCTCTGAAATGGCTTAGTGTAATTAGGGCTAGTGAAAATAGGGGAAAATTTCAAATCTCCTTTAATTCCACTAAAAACTCTCATGACCTTCTCCTCCCATTTGATGATCTAGCCCTTCTTTTACATGGAAGTAATAGGAAAAGTAATATTTGCAAAATTGGACACAATGCTCCTTACAAAGTTAATTTATCCAAAGAAAGACTAAATTCCTTTCTTAGACTATGAGATAGGCACTTTGTCAATGGATTTAACCTTTTCAGTGTCAATCATGAAACCATCCTTAGACACTATATGTCTCATCAACTTGGCTTTTTATACTCTGAAGTGTCACTTTTTAAGATTAAATGAAATGTGAAACTCCCTACATCTAATAAACACTTTCCCTAATGCTCTAAATGTTCTTCTCTAGTCTTAGAGAACACATTAATGTCATCTTAATACATAGTAATTAAATGATTAATTATCCATATAAAAGTGACATTGATAGCTCATTAAAATGTTACACCAATATTCAATAAACTGAAAGGCATCCTCATATATATATATATATATATATATATATATATATATATATATATATATATATATATATATATATATATATATACACACACACACACACACACACATATATATTTGTGTGTGTGTGTGTGTGCGCGCACCCTAAGGCATTGTGAATAGGATCTTGGGTCTCTCAGATTTATTTACCACAACCTAGTTGTACCCTAAAAAACCATCTAATGTGGAAAACATCTTTAATCTAGTAACACTCTGTAGCAAGTTCTCCATATTGGGTAGGGGATAATTATCTTTCAAATAATCCTTGTTTAAATTTTGGAACTCCACACATAAGCGGATGCCATCAATCATTTTACACATAGGGATTAAGTTCACCATCCATGATGAATACCTAATGGGCTAAATGATTCCACTATCCCTTAGCTTATTTAATTCATCCCTCATCTTGTGGCCAAGATGGGGTTAATAGGTCTTTGTTTCTACCTAAAAGGCTTGCTATTAGGCTGTAATGAGAAGATGTGCTATAATAGATCTTCCTTATAAAATTTTAGATCAAAATAGGACCATTGTTAGAGAGTTATCATGGTGAGTGGATGTAGTACTTTGATAGCCTACATGATAATGATAAAGTGTGTAATATACTTGTTTTAGTATGCTTGAAGTATGATTGGTTGATCTTCTACTTTGGCATGGTTGGAGATGTCCAGGGATGAGCATAGGGTATTGATGATATGCAATAGGTCCCTAAGATGTTGTCTATGATTTGAAATCTTGTCTTTAATAGTGTATTTCATCTAGATGATCATATTTTTCATCTAGACACTTTAGGTCTAATGGCAAAAAATCTAAGTAGGTAGTTTGATGACCACCATTTCAATGTGGGAATGAGACAATAGGAGTTAGTCATATGATTATGATCATAGTATTCCATAATTATTATGATATATATTTCAAGTTATGTGTCAAAGCATGGTCAAATATATGAGGGTGTAAAGTTGGCTTCTCTATCAGAATTCATTATTTCCCATACTTAGCCAAATTTGCATATGGTCAGAAAGACTCAAGTAAGAAGTTTTATGATGAAATATCTCACACATGTGGATGTTTTAGGAGAAGGTGATCATATGATTTTATTCAATTTTGAGCCTAGTTTATTTACACTAAATTCTAGATCATCAGATGAAGTGCATCAAAAGATATACATACACAAAGGTGGGTTCCTAGGTAGTTTGATTGTGTTTTTCCATAGTAAATTTTGTGCATGACAAGAAAATCTGAGTAGGCATTTTGATGATGTTATATTTTTCACGTGTGAAGGTGTCAAGAACAACTAATCATATGTATTTTTTTAATTTTTTATCCTCATTTATTTGTGCTAAATTTCAATTCATATAGTAAATCATGATAAAAGTTATGTAAGAGCAAAGTTAGTCTCCCAGACAAATTCTAAGCATGGTTGGTTCTGTGATAGAAATTTTTGACAAGGCATTTTAATGGAATTATCTCACATGCATGATCTAAGAGATTTTTATATTATGATTAGATGATCCTATGTGAGAAGATCATCAAGTCTAAATTTGAGATCATGCATCTGAGCACATGTTGGCCATTTTTGGCTCACATACTAAAGCTTTAAAGTAGGCTGAACATGGAAAAGATGAAGCATCCAAGTAAGTATTCATGGTTTCAAACCTTCACAAGATCAAGCAATAGTTCAAGCCCAAACCTATAAGATCCCACAAACTAAAAGGGCTAAGTATAAAATCTCTTATTCGGTTAGGTCTTTACTTGTTCATTCTTTCAGATTTTGTATGGAGACTAAGTGAAAGGTAAATTATTTTGGGCCAAATTTAAATCTATGTTTTAGTTTCCTTTCAAGAAAATTATCTACACAATTTTATCAAAGGAATTTTTCCTTTTTTGACTAAGTGTTCTTTCTTCAAAATTTTTTTTGCCTTCGGCTTTTCTACAAATATCGAGAAATTATTTTAGAAATTTTGTTTAATATACTTTTGAAAAGTAATTTTTAGTTCCTCAAATTAAATGGCACTTAAAATTTTTTAAATATATCTTTTCTCAGGGAAAAGGTTCTTTTCAAAAAAATTTAAGGGCCAAAACACTTTTTCTAAAGGGTCATTTCCATGCCAAAATGTTACATTATGCAACAATTTTGAAGGATAATTTTTTTGAAAGGGGAATTTTTGAGAGCTTCAAAGGGTGTTTTCCCTTTGGAAAGGGAACTTAGTAAAAATCTTGTAGACTTTCTATTTCGGGAAAAGGCTTCAAAAGTAAAAGTCCTAAGCAAAACCTAAAGAAATTAGGCCCAAAGGAATTAGTTTGGGAAAATTGTCTTAAGGAAATAAGATTAGAAAAAGGGGTCTAAGGAATTAGTTCGAGAAAAGTGTTTGAGAAAAAAATTCCCAAAGATATAGGCCAAGGAATTTTTTTTGAGGAAATAACTTCAGGAAAGGGCCCAAAAGGATTAATGACATTCCCACAAATGTCAAATTCAATCACAAAAGATAGCCATTGAGGTTCAAATATTTTAGTGACGGTTTTGTGGACATATAATATGTTAATGAAGACATCAAATACAAGTGTATAGATGTTAAAGTGAAGCCTTAGAAAATAGATTTTTGGGTTAAAAAAAATAAGATCGATGACTCACATTAAATCATGTAGAATATCTAATGGTGAGCGATGATTGATAGGTTAATGGGCTTAGAAAATCAATGGCACATGTTCAATCACAAATTTAGATCAACAGTGAGTGGGGGATAGAATAGGTATTTCAGACCTAGTATAGATCAAAGGTTAACAACTCATCAATGAAAAAATACCAGGCATCGAGTAGAGTATCATCTATTATAACTATAGGAAAACCAATAATTTAGATTGATTTTCAACCTATGGTTAATTTAGGTTCAGGACCCAAACCATAGAGAAGGTATGTGATTAATGAAAAAAGTGGCTCGAGCCATGATTTTGACAATTCACTACTCAAAGCACACATGGCATGGCTCTATCAATTTTAAGATATGAAGACCTTTTCCTCATAATGAATCTAAGTGGAAGGTATGATGAGATTCATATAGAAAATTTTGGAGATTGGAGAAATAGTTGGAGCATTTAATAATTATCAAAACCTTTGAAGATATTTTCTCCTTAAAAGGATCATGACTCACCATATAAAACAAACTTTTATCCTCTAGTGCACTTTTCTCAGCCAATGAGAAGAATTTGAGAACTAACTAGAGCTATTAAAGGATAAATGTTGATGATGGACTTATCTTGACTAGACAAAAGGGGTGGTGGGGCATTCCTTAAAAGGTGGAGCTTATTAAATGATCATAGAAAATGTGTCCCTCTCTTTTCTCTCTCTATTTCTCTTCCCTCTTCTATATATCATATTATTTTAATTTTGTAAAGGGGTTATCTGATTTTAAATTTTTAGAGACTAGTTCTCTCTGATTTGGAAATTTTAGAGGAAGTAGGATACTCTTTGAAATATTTCAAAACATGCTCAACTTGATTAGGCTCGACCCTACCAATCATTTGTACAAACTACCTATTAATGGAATAAAGGATTTTCTTTGCCTACCTCTTACCTTGGATTTGTGTCTATTGAGTTGCACGTTATGGCATTGTGTGAAAGAGAATATTCCTTGTCCATGGTCCTCCTTTTTGACCTTTTTTAGGGAGTTTTTCAATGCTATTTGTAGGTTTGTTTGAGTTCTCTTTCCACAACTAATGTGAAATTTTAGTGAGTCTTATAAATCTTTGTTTGTATTCATTGCTTCCTAAACATCCTCCATGAAATATTAATGCAACCAACTTGATCTTGATGTTGTGTAAGTCAGTGTCATACTCTGTAGAACTAGTGTGGGTTCAATATTATGGAAGTTTCTCATTTTATTTTGGTACATCCCCTGGTTAGCTTTCTTAGGATCCCTTATCCCATTTATAACTCTTTTCCCCATAGAGCATTAGTTTAAATTTAGTTTTAGGTGATCTACCAAGAGGAAGAAAACATTATCTAGAGGTTCAACCTCACTATAGGATACCCATAGCTTGAGGTTGTTTCAATATTGTAAGTAGGAGTGAGAGATCCTAAAAATATCTCCCACAAAGCTGAAATTCTAGCCTACAATATTTTATGGCATGCTCAGTGGGACTATGTTGTTCACTAAGTGAATATATTTGGTGTTCTCTTCATCCAATTAGCCTTTAGAGGTATGTGTACAAACACCAATGGTGAGTTTAAGTATTCATTAGCTAGTATTGTTAAGCACATAATATACTAAGAGGGGGGGTGAATCAGTATATTATATATCTTATAAAACTTTCACTTTATCAAATTCCACTTAATTAAACATTCAAGATATGCAATAAAACTCAAATATTAAACATCACACAAGAAAGAGAGAGACACCAGATATAATGTGGAAACCCAATGTGGGAAAAACCATAGAGAACAATCTCAAGTATATTCATGAGAACAAACCCACAGAAGCACCATACCCCTTTGTCGAGTACCAACCTCAGCTACAATTCGTGAGTACCAACCCATAGGAGCTTCAAATGCCTTTGCCAAGCACCAACCCAGCTATCGTTCATGAGCACCAACCCACATGAGCATCAACCACTTTATGTATACCACACACCTATCTCTCAATGTTGCTATCTCAACAAATGATAGATCAATACAACATCTCCTTCCTCTCTCTCACCTTTGTTCTTCTAAGCTAGATATAACAAATACAAATCATATTCATCTCTCACAGTTGCTCTTTTAAGCTAGATAATAAAATATCAAATTAACCTCACACTTCCACATTATAAATGGCTACTCAAGCCTTTATTTATAGCTTTCCAAATGACCTTTGGCCTTCCCCCTTTGTGACCCTTCAATCCTTGTGGAAAATGGCACCAATATTGGATGACCCTTCATATTCAAGCCTTTGAAAAGTCATGTGGTGACCCTTCATGATCAAAAAGGTCCTTCCCACTTTTTTCCTTATCTTTGGTGACTTTTCATATTCCTCAAAGTGTCCCTTCATGAGAAATTGCATCCTTACTCTTTTGTCTTCACTTGGTGACTCTTGGAATTCCCCAAGATGACTCTTCATGGGAAAATGCATCCCATCCTTCTTTTATCTTTACTCCATGGCTCTTCGACTTCTCCATGGGCCCTTCTTTTGTCTCATATGCAACCAAAAATATATTTTTTAATATTAAATAAATATTAACTCACATTAGCCAAGATAAATAATATTAAATGCAATGGGGCCTTTATCACCAATAATGATAAACCTTTGACATCAATGACAATATTTATAATAATCTCCCCCTTTGTCATTGATGGCAACCTCAATCCTAAAACTGCCACATCCTATCACCTACACATACCATCATCTGAAAACATATAGTAACTCCCCCTTATTGTAGTAACTTGTACCTATTTTTTGCACCTATACCTGTACCTATTATTCTCCCCCTTTGAGATCAATGGCAAAGGGACTACTTGGAGCTAACACTTAGCTCCCCCTCAACTGATGCTGAACCTCAATGGTAGGAAGTAAAGGAAGTTACTCCCAACTTCTCTCGCAGATACTCAAATATGTCTTTTGGTAGTGCCTTTATGAAAATATCTGCAATCTGCTCTAGAGTACTAATATATTCTAACTTAACCTATTGATCTACAACCTACTCTCTCAAGAAGTGATATCTAATGGGAATATGTTTTGTTCTTAAATGCATTACTAGATTTTTTGAAATATTTATAGCACTTGTGTTATCACAAAAAATGGAAATAGGTTCATCATACTTTACCTTGATATCTTCCAAATTTTGCTTCATCCAAAGCACTTGAGTACAACACAATACTACTGCAATATATTTTTCTTTACCTATAGAAAGTGATATTGAGTTCTGCTTCTTGCTTAGCCATGATACTAAGCTATCACCAAGGAAGAAAGCTCCTCCACTTGTACTCTTTCTGTCATTTAAGCACCCTACCCAATCTGAAGATGTATAAGCAACTAAAGTGAAATCTTTACCTGTGGGATACCATAATCCATAATCCAATGTCCCTTTGATATATCTAAATATTCTTTTCACCAACTAAACATGACTATCTCTTGGAGATGACTGATATCTTGAAACCATACCTACTGCATGCATGTTGTCTGGTCTCGATGCTATCAAATATAAAAGACTACCAATCATAGATCTATATAAAGATTGATCTATAACAGGTGAATCTTCATCCTTGCTCACCTTATTTCCTATACACATAGGTGTACCAAATAGTACACAATTCTCAAAACCAAATTTCTTCAACATTTCCTTAGCATATTTACTTTGAGATATAAAAATTCCTTTATTTGATTAAAATATATGTAATCCTAAGAAAAATGATAATTCTTTAAGCATAGACATCTCAAATTCTTTTTGCATTCTATTAGAAAATTATTTTGTCATCTTTTCAATATTTCCTCCAAAAATGATATCATAAACATAAACCACAACAATCAATTGATGCTTACCTTCTATTTTGATGTTAAGATTACTATCAGCAAATCCTCTCTTGAATCCTTGATCTTATAGGTACTTATCAAGTCTTGCATACCAAGCTCTGGGAGCTTGTTTTAATCCATACAATGATTTCTTCAATCTACATACATGAGTACTAATATTCGAGAGAATAAACCCCTCAGGCTGCTCAATGTAGACCTCTTCTTCAAGATTCCCATTTAAGAAGGTAGATTTGACATCCATCTGAAATACTTTGAAATTTTTAAATACTGCATATGCAAGAAACATTCTAATAGCCTCTAACCTTGCTACTGGTGCAAAAGTTTCTTCAAAATCTATTCCCTCAATCTGAGCATATCCTTTACATACTAATCTTGCTTTATTTATGGTTACTTCTCCATTTTCATTCAAATTACTTCTATAAACCCATTTTGTTCCTATCACATTGTGATCTTTTGGTCTAGGCACTAATTTCCAAGTATCATTCTTTTCTATTTGATCTAATTCTTCATCCATAGCCTTAACCCAAGCTCATCATGTCTAGCTTCTAAAAAATTTCTAGGCTGAATTTTAGATAACAAAGAGAAATTAACTTGTTTAGATTCACTTACCAACATTCTTCTATTGTGAATTCCTTCTTTTATATCCTTGATGATGTCACTTTCATTATGATTTTTATGAACATATTTGGATGGATTCTTGGTGCCCTTTTTCTCCTTTTCCTCATCTTCATCTGATTCTTCAAAGCCTTCCTCTTCAATGATTTCAGGAATGTCTACTGGATCACTGATCTTTTGTGTTCCATCTTCTTCTATCCTGACACTTACACTTTCAACAATTTTCTTGGTTCTTTTGTTATAACATTTATAAGCTTTACTTTTGCAAGAATAACCAAGAAATATACCTTCATCTGCTCTGGATTCAAACTTACCACGTTTTTCATCGGCTCTCTTTATGAAGCATTTGCTAGTAAAAACTATGAAATAATCAACTATTGCTAGTTTGTCTTTCCATAGCTCATAAGGGGTTTTGTCATAAATCTCTATTCTAAATATGCACTATTGTACCAACTACCTCTCTCCAATATTTATTTTCTATCTTGGATTCATTTAGCATTGTCTTCGCCATCTCTTGAACTATTCTATTTTTCCATTTAACCACTCCATTTTGTTGTGGAGTTCTGGCTGCTGAATACTGTCTCTTTATTCCATGATCTTCACAAAACTCAATAAATTGATCTGACATGAATTCTCCTCCTTGATCTGATCTTAGACACTTAATCTTCAGATTAGTTTCATTCTCAACTAATGCTTTGAATGCTTTAAACTATCTAAAAGCTTCTAATTTTTTCTTTAAAAACATTATCCAAGTCATATGTGAAAAATAATCAATAAGCAACATGAAATATTTAACACCTTGAGTACTTTGAGTCCTCATAGGTCCACATAGATCAGTATGAACAAGATCTAGCATCTGAGTGGTCGAGTACTCTTTTGTTTTGAACTACCTTCTAGCCTGCTTCCCATGCTGACAAGGCCACAAAGGGTGTCAGATGGCTTTGTGATCATTGGAAGATTCTTGACTGCTTGCTTTTTCAAAATTTTGACAAGATTGTCAAAATTTATGTGCCCCATTCTCCTGTGCCATAGCCAACTTTCTTCAATCAAACTCAAACAACATTTTTGACCTTTGATGTCTGATAGCATATATAAGTTATTACCTATTCTCTGAGCATCTGCAATCAATACATATGAATCTTTTCTTCTAATTTCACAACCTTCTGCATAAAACTTTAGTGTGTGCCCCTGATCACACATTTGAATTACACTCAAAATATTATGTTTAGGACCTTCTACATATAAAACATTTTCAATTTTAGTTCTACCATTATCTAAACTTAGTGTACCTTTTTCAACAATTCTGGTAGTAGTGTTGTCCCCAAATTTCACTATGCCACCATTGATCTTCTTCAGGGTTATGAACTTAATCTTGTCTCCTGTCATGTGCCTTGAACATCCGCTATCAATAAACCATGGCTTTTCTTCATTTCTTGCATGCAAAGCTGTCTGGACCAACATAGAACCTTCAGATCATTTCTTATGCCATGTCTGAACCTTTTTCTTGTATAATGGAGCCCTGAAACTCTGGTCCTTCTAGACTGACTCGAACACACTTCTACAATACTGAGTTATGTGTCTAAAGTTGTTACACTTGTAACAAATTATGGTCTCTTCATCAAAGCTTGATAGAGGAGCAAAAGAGTTATAGCTTCTGATTGACTCTATATGACTTTTCTTTTCCTTATTTTTGAGATTGTTAGCTCTTTTTCTACATTCTAATTTCTTATGACCATATCCATTACAATAAAAAATATTAACCATAAAAATAGGACCTATTTGTGAATCTCTGACATGCTTGCCTTTTATAGCTTTATTTGTAAGAGCTTCAACATAGCTCTTCTTCTTTTCAAAACTGATACCTGTCTTATTTGATATTGCCTTTTGGCTTTCTAATATCTTATTCAGCATATTAGTGCTATTCTCAAATTTTGAATCATTGAATATTTTATTATTGACTACTTTCTCAATCTCTTCTTTTAAAGAGGCAATTTTAGTAACATACCTGTCACATTCTTTTCTTGATATTTCCAACTATGCCGTCAGATCTTCAATTATCTCCTTTGACTCCTTTTCATTTTTCTCGATTTGATGCTTTAATCTTCAATTTTTATTTTCAACAATTTTCAACTCTTCTAAGGCACACATGAGTTCTTCTTTCATATTCACTATAGCTTCATCCTCTTCTTCTTCTTGATCAACTATTCTTTTGATTGTAGAGGCACCTTTATGTACGGCCATCTTGTGTTTTCCTGATCTACCTTCAAGCTGTAAAACTTTTCAAAAAGTAACCTACTCTGATACCAATTGTTAAGCATAAAATATACTGAGAAGGGGGGGGTGAATCAGTATATTATATATCTTATAAAACTTTCCCTTTATCAAATTCCACTTAATCAAACATTCAAGATATGCAATAAAACTCAAATAATAAACATCACACAAGAAAGAGAGAGACACCAGATATAACGTGGAAACCCAATGTGGGAAAAACCATGGAGAACAATCTCAAGTATATTTGTGAGAACAAACCCATAGGATTACCATACCCATTTTCCAAGTACCAACCTTAGCTAAAATTCATGAGTACCAACCCACAAGAGCTTTAAATCCCTTTGCCGAGCACCAACCCATCTATCATTCATGAGCACCAACCCACATGAGCATCAACCACTTTGTGTATACCACACACCTATCTCTCAATGTTGTTATCTCAATAAATGATAGATCAATATAACATCTCCTTCCTCTCTCTCACCTTTGCTCTTCTAAGCTAAATATAACAAATACAAATCATATTCATCTCTCACAATTGCTCTTCTAAGCTAGATAATACAATATCAAATTAACCTCACACTTCCACATTACAAATGGCTACTCAAGCCTTTATTTATAGCTTTCCAAATGACCTTTGGCCTTCCCCCTTTGTTACCCTTCAATCCTCATGGAAAATGGTGCCAATCTTAGATGACGCTTCATATTCAAGCCTTTAAAAAGTCATGTGCTGACCCTTCATGATCAAAAACATCCTTCCCACTTTTGTCCTTATCTTTGGTGACTTTTCATATTCCTCAAAGTGTCCCTTCATGAGAAATTTCACCCTTAGTCTTTTGTCTTCACTTTTTGACTCTTGGAATTCCCCAAGATGACTCTTCATGGGAAAATGTGTCCCATCCTTCTTTTGTCTTTATCCCGTGGCTCTTCGACTTCTCCATGGGCCCTTCTTTTGTCTCATATGCAACCAAAAATATATTCATTAATATTAACTCACATTAGCCAAGATAAAACAATATTAAATGCAATGGGGCATTTATTACCAATAATACTAAACCTTTAACATCAATGACAATATTTCCAACAAGTATAAATATCCCAAGGGCCTAATCATCATTATCTAGTATGTTTAAGCAATCATATTATGATCAACATGCTTGTTGTCTACCTCAATATCACACTTATCAAGATCATAATGTTTATGTGTTCCCCCAAGTGGCCTTAAAACAACCTATAATTCATATCATGTCCTTTTCCCTCCTCCCACTCCTATGTATGGCCAAGATCAGTCTCCTTTACATTCAAATCAGTCCTATAATTCCCCTTGGCAAGACTATGTTTATCATATTGCATCCTTGTCAAGATTCAAGCAATCATTATCAAATTATATTGAGTTGATAATGGAGATTCATAGGGATTTATAACTTTCTTCAATCATCCCTATTTATGCTCTACAAGATGCAAGGAATGCTCTTTAGCTGGTCAAAAATATATAGTTAGTTTGTGAGGATAAACAATGGGTAGTTTGTAAGAGGGAAAATAAGGTGTGGTTGAGAAGCATTGTCCAAGATTTATAAAGTGTGTTGATATCTTATGAAAATTAATAGGCTCATTTAGATCAGTCTTATGTGTCCTCTCCTTTTTAAGAGCCAATCAATTTTCCGTCTCCTACCCTAATGCCCATTCCCACTCAATAGCATGAATCCCTTCCATCATGGATCTTCTCTAATACATTTAACCCTATCTATATCATTCCCTCACTTGTGATACCAACATTTTATATAAAATAAGTAAAGATTCCTACTCCATACTCATTTTCCTCGTGGAAATCAATTTAGAAAGGAATAAAGAAACTGGATGTGTTGGTTGAGGTAGTCCAAGAAGTATTCTTGGATGAGTTAGTTGTGCCAAAAGTAAATAAAGTAACCATATTTCATCTCAATGAGATTGATGTACAAGAGTTCCAAGACTCTCTATCCTTTCCTCAAGAGCTACCAAAGAGACCACTCAAAGTACCTAGTTGGAAAGACACTCTCTCAAGATTCAAGCAAGGTGAAATTTTTCACCCTCCCACCATCTCCCTCTTGGAGAAAGAGCCTATTTTACAAAGGATAAAGGAATAATTTTTATTATTAAGTGAGTGTGAACAAGATGAGGTAAGTGTGTATGAGGAATAAGTCATGATAGGTAGTCTAATCTAAAAAAGGGAGGATAAATTAGGTATGGACCAACTATTATGGCATAGCTTCAGCTTTGATGAACTAGAGCCTAAAGGTAGTATTGATGCATTCATATTTGAAGGGGTATACACCTAGAGTGTAGCTAAGAGCAAAGTAGATTTTGATTGGTCCTAAAATAATCCATTTGGTGTGATTGAGGATGAATATGAGGAAGAAATAAAGAAAAATAAGGATCAAGATGAGGTATGGCAATAGGTGTACCACAACTTCATGGATCAGGTAGAGGTTATAAAATAACCTATGCCTCCTCTAGATCTTGAAAATGAACTTGCCAATTAGGTTGAAGAAACTAACCAATCTCAAGATGAATTATCCTTTAAAGGCAATACTAATGTATTTAATAATAAAGAATAATGGTCAGAGTCAGAGCCATAAAAGCATGGCATGTTGGGCCTTCAGATGGATTGATGAACTACCATATAGCCCATTTAAAATCAAGTAGATAAAATATGTTTTTGAAGTTGGAATTATATCAGATGACCAAGAGGAATTTTACTTTTGGGATGACTTAGAGGTTTTTTGCCTAAGCCTAGATAGTAAACCAAGCACTAGTTCAAAGGAGCCGTCACATGTTGTTCTTGATTCAGAGCACAAAATTGAGCCATAAAAAGAGAATATTAAAAAATCCCCTATAGTCCAACATGAACCAAGTTTGGAGGACATGAACTAGTATGTCTACATTAGAGACATGTTTTTTTCCATTCCATCCATTAGAGAGCACATTGAAAGGATTGACCATAAAGCTTCTTGGTTCACCAATTCTAGTACCTCCACAACAAGGTATTTTTTAGCTTGGTTTGTTACAAGTGAATGGTATTCATAGTTTTCCATTTGACCCAAGAGGGGGGTATTTGTAAATTGTATCCCTATACATATTAGGATAGATTTCATGCTTTCCTCTAAGTGCCTTGTGGACATTTCATTTATATTTTTTTTTCCTTTCTCAAGTGCGTTGGGCACTTTGTTTTTTTATCTTTATTTCTTAAAGGGGATTTTATAGATAAGGTCAGCCTTGTCAAAAATATAGTGACTCGGTGCCCAATGGATTAGATGAGGTAATGAGTTGGAATCTCAAGAATAGCCAACATGCTTCCCTATGAGTCACCATAATGTTGGCCATTTTTGGCCCACACACTAAAGCTTTGAATTAGGCTCAACATGGAAAAGATGAAGGATTCGAGTAAGTCTTCATGGTTTTGAGCCTTCATAGGATCAAGAAGTAGTTCAAGCCCAAACCTAAAATATCCTATGGACTAAAAGGAATAAGTGCAAAATATCTTATCTAGCTAGGTCTTTACTTGTTCATTATTTCAAAATCTGTATGGAGATTAAGTGAAATGTAAATTCTTTCATGGCTAATTTTAATCTAAGTTTTAGTTTCCTTTTGATAAAATTGTCTGTACAATTTTCCCAAAGGATTATTTTATTTTTTGGCTAAATGTTCTTTCTTAAAGATTTTTTTTGCCTCAGATTTTTGTTCAAATATCAAGGAATTTTTTTTATATATTTTATCTGAAACAATTTATGAAAATTACTTTTTAGTTCCTAAAGGAAATAGAACATAAATTTTTTTGAAAGATATATTTTCCTAGGGAAAAGGTTCTTTTCAAAAAAGCTGAAGGGCCAAAACACTTTTTCCAAGGGGACATTTCCATGCCAAAATGTTACATTATGCAACTATTTTGAAGGATAATTTTTTTGAAAGGGGAATTTTTGAGAGCTTCGAAGGGTGCTTTCCCTTTGGAAAGGGAACTTAGTAAAAATCTTGAAGACTTTCTCTTTCAGGAAAAGGCTTTGAAATTAAAAGTCATGAATAAAACCTAAAGAAATTTGGCCCAAAGGAATTAGTTTGGGAAAATTGTCTTAAGGAAATAAGATTAAAAAAAAGGGTTGAAGGAATTAGTTCAAGAAAAGTGTCCCAACAAAAAATTCCTAAAGAAATAGGCCAAGGCAAAAATTTTGAGGAAATAACTTTGGGAAAGGGCTGGAAAGGATTAATGACATTACCACAAATGTCAAATTAAATCATAGAAGATAGCCATTGAGGTTCAAATATCTTGATGATAGTTACATGGATGTTAAATACATTCATGCAGATGTCAAATATAGGCACAAAGATTTCAAAGTGAAGCCTCATGAAATAGATGTTTAGGTTTTAAAAAAAATGGATTAATGGCTTGCATTCAATCATATAGAAGATCCAATGGCAAGCAATGACTAACAAGTTAATGGGCTCAGATAAATCAATGACACATGTTCAATCATAGATCTAGATCAATGGTGAGAGGGAAAAAATAGGTCTTTTAGACCTAATATAGATCAAAGGTAAGCAACTCCTAGATAAAAAAGTACCAGGCATCAAGTAGAGTGTCATCTATTATAACTATAGGAAAACCAATAATTTAGAATGATTTTCAACCTATAGTTAATTCAGGTTTAAGTCCTAAAGTATAGAGCAGGTATGTGATTAATGAAAAGAGTTTCCTGATCCATGATTTTGACAAACCACCACTCAAATCACACACATCATGGCTCTATCAATTTTAAGATATGAATACCTTGTCTTTATAATGAAACCAAGTGGAAGGTATGGTGAGATTCACAAAGCAAATTTGGGAAATTGGAGAAATAGTTGGAACATTTAATAATGATAAATTTTTTTGAAGATATTTTCTCCTTAAAAGGATCATGACTCACCATATAAAATAATATCTTATCCTCTAGTGTACTTTTCTCAGGCAATGAGAATAACTTGAGAACTAGCTAGAGCTATTAAAGGATAAATGTTGTGATGGACTTGTCCTGATTGGACAAAATGGGTGGTGGGTCATCCCTTGAAAGGTGAAGCTCATTAAATGATCATGGAAAATTTACCCCTCATATTTATCTCTATATTTATCTTCCCTCTTCTATATATCCCATTTTTTTCATTTTTTAAATGGGTTCTCTGATTTGAAATTTTTAGAGACTAGTTCTTTTTTATTTGGAAAATTTAGAGGAACTAGGATACTCTTTAAGATATTAAAAAATATGCTCAACTTGATTAGGATTGACCCTACCAAGAATTTTTAAGAACTACGTCTTGATGAAATAAATGATTTTCTTTGCATACCTCTTACTTTGGATTTGTGCCTATTGAGTTGTGCACTATGGCATTATGTGAAGGAGAATCTTCTTCATCCATGGTCCTCCTTTCTAACCTTGTTTAAGGAGTTTTTTAATGTTGTTTCTAGGTCTAGTTGACTACTCTTTCCACCATTGATGTGAACTTTTAGTGATTCTTATAACTCCTCTTTGTTTTCATTCATTGCTTCCTAAACCTCCTCCATGAAATATTAATGCAACTAGCTTGATCTTGAGGCTATGTAAGTCAGTAGTTTTCTCTATAGAACTAGTATGGGTTCAAGCTTATGGAAGTTTCTCATTTTATTTTGGTGCATTGAATGGTTAGCTTTCTTAGGATCCCTTATCCCCTTTCTAACCCATTTTCCCATGGAACATTATTTTAGATTTAGTTTTAGGTGATCTACTAAGAGGAAGTCAACCTTCTCTAGAAGTTCAATCTCACTACAGGATACCCACAGCCTGAGGTTGTTTCCATATTGTAGTTGGGAGTGAGAGAACCTTAAAAACTCTCTCACAAAGGTGAAATTCTATCCTATAATAGTGTGTAAGAAGTTATTAAGGTTAAAAAATGTCTACTGAGGTAAATAATCAAGGTTTTCATTCTTAGTCATTTCTACACAAGTCAACGTTTGAGCAAGATCGATGCTTCAATAAGTCAGGAAGTAGGAAGATGAGAAAATGTGCATGATGTTTAATGACTAAGAAAAGGTATAGGATAAGGATCAAATGATGATTAGATGTTCATATAGATTGATCAAATGGTGAAAATTGAGATTTAAACACATGGTTGATCCACAGAGATTGATAGTGCATTGATTCAACATTTTAAGATTGTATGAGATAAGGTCTAAGTGACTAAGGTTTAATGTTTGGCATTGGTAGACTATGTGTTATATATAAAATAAGATTTCTGGTGTGTGTTTGATCTGAGTAGCGAGGACATGAGATTCTTCCAAAGTTTCCTAAGTTTAACTTTGACCATTGTTATTCAAATATTTGAATTTACCATAGGGAAAAACTATATCTCTATATTTTATCCATATATTTTGACAAAAGTAAAACTTACTAGTGCTATAAAAATAAAAAATGAAAAAGATTCCATGGAACATCTAATGAACCTAATTTGAATATTTTGAAGTGTGTACAGTTAAAGATATTAATGTACAAAGTTGACTATGTGTTTGTGCTTATTATGAAAATGACCCAAGAAGGATATTTGAGCATATGTAGATGTTATTTTGATGTCTCATGATGACTTGGCTATTGGGGAGTGTTTTAGACTCCATGAGGACGTGTTATGATTATTTTTAAGGTGTGAAAAATGTATCTTGAGTATGAAAAATCATTAATAAATTTACTATATGTTTGATAATGGTGTTCATATGTATAAGGTCTTTGTTTGAGTTGATTGAGCATATGCAGATGTGAGTTAAGATGATTGTAATCATTTGAGGATGCCTAAGTTTAAAAATGGAGTAGACCCATGTATTTTAAAGTGTTCCTATGTTATTTTTGTGTTTGATGAAGTGATAAAGGAGGGAATGGGTTCACATGAGACCTATAAGGGATATAAGGGCCTTTTTAAAAGGTGTAGTTCCTTAAGGGTGACCCATAGATTCTATGGCCAACCTATGAAGATTTTATTGAGCCTTATATTTATGTGAGAGATGTCTTAAATACTAAGGCATGCCTAATGGCTAACAAAGATGTTGATTATCAAGATTGCTCTATAAATACTAAAATCAAAGATGGTGATTTTTAGACTAGTGAGTAAGAGACTTGGGAGAGATTTGAGAGAGGATTGTGTGTGTGTGTTTTGGAGCAATGGAAGGGTAGAGTTCCATATGGATGAGTTGATGAGTATAATAAATTGAATATTGTTTGTATGACATGTAGGTCAATTTTTTGTTGGCAAAATAGTGTTATTATAGATTGAGGGTGAGTGAAGGTGAAAAGTGATAAGTAGAGGTCCTTCATCAGGCTTTGTAAACATCATTTTAGAGTTGGATGTGTACATAGGTTTTGTTTTGGAAGCTCAAAATCCATGGAAGTTACTGTCTCTTTGTAATTTGAAACTTGCTAAAATGTCTAGTTGTTGTTGTAACATAGCTAGACAGGTATACCAACACCTTATGGGATTGAAGTCTCAATAAATAGGGATTGTAGTTCCTTGATCATTTCAGAGTTGGATGTGTACATAGGTTTTATTTTGGAATCTCAACATCTATGGAAGTTACAGTCTCTTTGCAATGTGAAACTTGCTAAAAGGTCTAGTTGTTGTTGTAACATAGCTAGACAGGTATAACAACACCTTGTGGGATTGAATTCTCAATAAATAGGGATTGTAGTTACTTAATCATTTGTAGATGTTCCAAATTGGATCTTATTATTATAGGATAGTACTATAATTATAGGTTCCAGTGGGTTTTCTCCCCTGAAAGGGTTTGTCATGTACGTCATGTGTTATGTGATTGATCTTGCATTATCTTTTTTTTCTCATTGATACGAATATTGTGTATGCTTCATGAATACTTATGGTAACTGTAGACACCTAAATTTCATATTAGTGTCAAAATGCATCTTATTTTATTTAATCATTCTTATTAAGTTTATTAATCATTCTTATCAATTAATAATTAACATTTCTTCCTCAAATCAATAAATTAATTTAGTCAAATAATTTTGAAAAAAATCAATTATGCACCTTTTATTCTTTATTTTATTTATTTAATTCATTAATTTACCAATTCAAACATTCCCACTTTTCTCTCCCTCATCCTAACGAAATCCATGAAAACCTCCATGTGCTATGACTCCTCCACTAAGTTGTCAATCCATTTTGACTAAGTCTACTAACCAACCCCTCTTTCTACTCCACCTAGTTGAAATAGTTCCTATACTCATGGATGAGGACTCATTCTAAATTGTTGATCATTTGGAACCTTGAAAAAGTGCAATTGATGTTCCACAATCATATCATAATTTGGGCTTCTATAAATAGGCTTGTAAATCTCCATTTGCATGCATCCTCTTTTGAAATCACAAATATTAGAATCAACCACAATCTTTAGAGATCATAAATAGAATCAAGTGAATCAAATTCATCCATTTTTACATCTAAATGCTTCTTTTTTCACCTTTGTATTAGAGAAGTGAGCACTACTCTTTAATAGAGTAAATCAGATTTGAATCACAATGGAGGATTCTTGTGTTTAAACTATGAGGGTTTTGATTGTTGTTTCTTACATTTGTTGCTCTAACGCTAGTAGAATTTAGCTTAGAATAGACTTTTCTTTGTCTTTGGACTTTTTAATTCATATATTTTTGGCACACCCAATGGGACTTTCACACATATTTTAATCCTTTTGTTTTATTTTCTTTCATCTCTTGCATTGAATCTCATTTTTTTTGAGCTGGTATGGACTACAAGTTGCTATCTTGGATTCCATGTTTAGTTGTACATTTTTCTTACATAAAAATGATTTTGGAGTAAATTTTAGTGATTTTTTTTGACTTAAATAACATTTTTGTAACCTTTTATACATTTTTGTGTTATCTTCTATCTTTTCTAGGTGAACAATGATTTTGTAACATAACAATGATTTTGTCAACCAAAAGCAATATTATCTTGCTTTACAGTGATTTCATGTTCTCCTACAGTGATTTTGTCCTTTTAAGCAATGATTTTGTGTTTTCCTACAATGATTTTGTCATTTTACCCATCAATATTATCTTTTTCTATAGTGATTTTGTTCAATAGTGATTTTGTTCTTCTGTGAAGTGATTTCATCTTTATGTGTAATGATTTTATTGTGCATAAAAACAATATTGTTTCCATGAGATTTTTCTATTTTCTATCTTTTTTCTTGCATGATCATTTTGTAATTTCACTTTTTTGACTTGACTGTATAACAATTATTTTATCATAGAGGCTTGTTTTGTGTGTTTTTTAATGGTTTTTCATTCCTTTTTTTAGGGTATCTTATTCTTCATCTCAAGCAAAACAAACTAACACCTTGTTTAAAAAATGATGGCTAAAGGCAATTTCAAAAAGAAAAAAAATCAAACCAATTTTATTTTATTTTTTTCACTAACATCTTTTATTTTCAGTCTTTTACATTCCTAGTAAATAAATCACACTTTATTTTCTATGAATTAAATCTATTTGTTGTTTTTATCTTCTTGTTTGGTTGTAAAAGTTATGTATGATATTTCCTTAGCATCACACTAGTGATGATACCTAGAAATAAGAAAAAATGTATTGACTCTTTATTTTTATTTTATTAGGGTATCTATTGACCATAGATTTCATCCCCATGTAATAGGCCAAACCCCATTTTTTGATGGGTTATATAAACCGATACCAAGATATTTCAATTGCTTAAGTGGTTGGGTGTTTTAAACACACCATGACATGAGGGTATTTCATGCTCAAATACCTAGGGTTTCAATAGCTAACTTAGGATATGGTATTGTTGATTATCAATACACTGAGACCCCTATGACTATGTTAGGCACTTTAGGACAAGACCCAATAGTGTGTGTCTACATATCAATCTCTTTTATGGTTTTATTTCCCCCAAAATAAGCTCATGTATACCTTAATCCTAGGATTTCCTCTTCGTCATTTGAATTTAGTGCATCAATTAGTAGTTAGCACTGAGAAGTTACTTTATTCACACCCTCAAAACCAAACTCAGTGGGCCATGGTCATGGTAGGATCCTCCATGGTTAGTACCTTAAAACATTAGGCCATAACTAAGAGCATGAATGAGTAAGTGACAATGGAAATCCCAATAGTTTTTTAAGACCCTATTTGCTTAGTTTTTACCCTTTTTATTCAATTATTTGTTTATTTAGAATATAAATAATTTTTTGTTTCCTTGTGATTTACCACATGCTGAAAATATTTGTTTTGAAAACTAATTCCTTTCATAAATTCACATCCTTAAAAGTAATCAGTTCAAGTTTAAAGCTTTTTAGTCAAATTATTGGTTTATTATAATTTTAGATTGTCCTTCTTTATTCAAAATATTTTTCCTCTTTCTTTCAAAATTCATTCCTATTACATGTTCAATGGCCATGTTAAATTCTCATACAAGGGAAGATCCTTTTGGCAATCACCCCTTTTAGTTTCTTAGTCAAGAGCATCACATAGAGATACATGAAATCACTGAATAAGAGGATAAGGATGGAGAGCCCTATCAAGATTAAGGTATCCCAAAAGTTACCCAGCCTCCACCATCCCTAGATGAATGTATCATGTCTAATAAAAATGAAGTGCTACTTTGGGTCTTAGGTTTTCATGCCAAATTCCCTCCTAATTTTGATGTGCATAACTTGTAATACCTCATTGTAGGTAAAGAGCCTCTTCCTACTAATGTTAATCAACAAAATATCCAAATATCTTTAGAGGGTAGTAATACTCTTATTCTTTCTTCATGGACTCATCCCCAGGTTTTCTAAGACAAAGGTAAAACCATCTCACATGAAGAGTCATCCCAAGTTAGCCATGGTTTTTATACATAAAATCCATGTAAATAAAGGAAATCAAGAGATGATGAATTTGAAATCTCATCAATAAAATAACCCATTTTTTAATCCTACCATGAGTGTAAATACAAATTTACAACATAATCCTACCAATCTAAGTTTGAATGCCATTTCAAACTCCAAGATATTGTAATCAGCTAATCAAAATTTGAACCCTATTATAATTTTGCCTGTCATAAATCAAAATCATCCCAACCTGAGTATGGTTTGTATATCCAATTCAAATCCAACCAAACAAAATTTGACCACACCCACTTTGGGTATGCCCCAAAAATGGCAAGGTTATGATCAAACTAATCAAAGTGTGAATGCTTACCCACACTAACAAATCAATCCAAATTAGAGTTTGTAAACCTCACCCATCATATCTAATCCTAATCAAAACTTGAATTACTATTAAAGTTTTCCCAATCCAATACCAAATCATGGTTTGAATGTTTCTTCAAGCATATTCAACAAGCTAACTATATCTTTAAATATGCCAAATTAATTATTATTTTGATCAACTCTTGTGAATTATAGTCCAAATCAAAATCAATCAAGCACTAATTTGACCATTCAGTTTCAAAATCCTAACACTAATCAAATGCAACAAAATACTAAAATTAATTTCAATCCAAATCTAAGCTCTAACCAATTTAGCTCAAATCCTAATCTTGGCTCAACCCAAAATCCAAACCCAACTTAGACCAGTTTTGGCTTCAACCTAAATCCAAGTCAAGCAAATTATGACACTAATCAAAATCTTAGATATAACACAAATACATTTTCCCAAACCCAAAACCTTCGTTATAACAATCCTAATCCTAAAAACATTTTAAACATGCCCCAACAAACTAATAAACCACCTACAGTCTCTAGTCAAATATATTAGATATCTCCCTTTATAATATACAAATTTCAAAACATCAGGGATTAGGTCCAAGGTTTACTAGATGGGTCATACAACTAGCAAAAGCAATACAATTTTGAAGAAATTTTTTCATATCCTAATGATGTGATAAAAATGACTACAACATTCCCTAAATATTTTGAAGTTCCTAAGTTTGAAAAATATAAAGTCAAAGGAGATCGTAGGGAACACCTAAAAACCTTTTATCATGCATGTGTAGAAGTTGCCTATCACAATGAGGTCATGTTACATCTCTTCCTATGGATACTTGAAGTTAAAGCCCTTGAATGGTTCTCTAGACTCCTAAAAATATCTATCTTCACTTTTGTATATTTATCTGAAAAGTTTGTCCATCAGTTTTCATACAACATTGAGAAATACTTGACAACTCTAGATTTGTAAAACACTAAACAATTATAGGGTGAAACATTTTCTTCATTTCTTCAAATATGGAGAGCAATGGCAAGCCACTTTTCATGGTCATTCCCTGAAACTAAATTGGTGGACATTTTCATGAACAACTTAAATTCAAATTTAAGCCATAATTTACTCCTTTTTTCCCATGATCTTTTGATGAGATCATTAAAAATGAAATTTAGATAGAGATAACTTTAATTAATAGAGGAATCATTAAAATCTTCAAACTAAATAATGATAATTCTTCTAAACTAGTGGATAAACTAGTAAATAAATCGAAGTTCTTTTTAAAATAGGAATCTTGAGGGGGATGGTGTAACTAATGTGAATAAAAATCAAAATCCATAGAAACAAATGCCTAAAAATACAACCCATAACATAAAAATTCTAGGGGGGTGACCAAAACAAGGATAACCAAAGTGCAAGTTTACTCAACTAGGGGACACTTACAAAAATATTTTTTGAAAGTTAGCTAGTGCAAACATGATAGTGTTGCCCAACATAAAGAATTTTTAAGATTATGTTCCAAAAACCAATTGGTATAAGGAGGATGAGTATTTAGAATTCCATCAGATACAAGGAAATTCTACAAATAAATGCATGCATCTTAAACATTACATCTAGGATCTTATTGATAAAGGTGACATAGAAATAAAAAATAGATCAACCAAACAATCTAATAATAAGAAACTAGGGATATATCAAGATCCATTCCCTAACCATGAGCAAGGTAAAGGTAAGAAAACTCAAGAGCAATCAGAGTAAAGTAATGTCAAACAAGCCAATCATCCATTTGATTCTATCATTAATAATATTGATATGGTACATAATCATGTTAATGTTATAATCCCATCCAAGTATGAATGTATGGTTACTACACGATGTGCAAAACTCACCCTACTAAGTGTACCACCACTTTATGTTGAACAAAAGTATGAAATCATAGATCACCTTAAGTATATTCTAGTAAAAATATCCATTTTATATCTACTCAAAACATCCACTATATATATATATATATATATATATATATATATATATACATTTTGTATAAAGTCCTTCAAAAAATCTAATGTACCTTAAAACATCAATCTTACAAACTTTCAAATGCTAATTAGTTCTTTGCCAATAAATAACCAAGTAACATTTGATCATTTTGATGTTTCTCCTTTAGGTTCAGATCATAATCTACTTTGTATATAGATGTTACTATTTCTAGGCACAAGGTAAAAAGAGTTTTTATAGATAATGGTTTGGCCCTTAATATATGTACACTAAGACTCATAAAACATTTTGGATATCTGATAGTAGCATTATAAGTAAATATCATAACAATAAAAGTATATGATAATAATGAGAGGCAATCCATTGGTATAATTCATCTTCCTTTAATGGTAGGCATGGTTATTAAAGAAACACTTGTTCATGTTCTCAATCTTGATTTACCATTTAATATACACCTTGAATGCCCATTGATCCATGCAATAAATTCCATCCCATCAACCCTTCAGTAGTTTTTGAAGTTTTCCCATGAAGGAATGGAAGTAACCATATCCCTTCTAAGACTATAAATTATTGGAAGGTAAATATCAAAAATCCAATTATCTTCCTATCACATATGATAATTTCACCCCTATTGAGGCTTACCCTTCACTCAAAAATTACATCAATCCTAATATTTTTTTTCAAACACCTCGCATTGGTGGTTGGATTAACAATCCAACTCCATCCATATCTATTAAAAAAGAATTATTCAATGAGCCATCCATTAAGCAAGCTTCCAATAACCCATTTTTGGAACAAATCTCAAAGATTCCTTCTATTGAACAAATTCCATCCACATCTACTATGTTATCCAATAACCCTTCATCTTCTACTTCTTCTCATTTCAAAATCATTTATAGAGGCATGAATGAGTATGTTATTTAGGATTTTTATGTAAGTGCAAACCATGCAAATCCTAATGAGTATGGTAGGCCGAACCACCTAAAGGATCAAAGAATGATCAAAAAGCATAGGCAAACAAATTTTTTGAAGGGATGTTTGATTTATAATGAACAAATTGATGGTTCAAATTCCTCATACATTTATTCAAATGAATTAGCTACTTGTTTTTCCACTAACTGATATCCTATTGTAAAATATATAATGTGTAAAATAATGGACTACAAAGGCAAGTGTCTTGGTATATGTGAAAAAGGTAACATTAAACCAATAAACATAAAATCTAACGAAGGGAAGAATGGTATAGGATTCAATCTTCTTAATGTACATCTAATAAAATCTCAAAGTGATTCTTCTAGTGAGTTTGGAGATGATTCATCAAATAGCAAGATAGGTTCCATCATTAATCCTTTTGAAGATCTAGCATTTACCAATATTTTCCATGAAAATGTTGTTTTAACACTTGACCTTGCATATCCTTCTTTAATTTATTGGGACTAAACATTCATGCCTTAACTTGACTACTTTGAAAATGATGAAGCATTAACTAAGTTCCTAAGAATAAGGGATCAAATTCCTACACATGACCATATGAAAGGTTTCTTAATATAGCCATTAGATTCAACATATTTTGGAGAACATAGATCACATCAATTTATTAATTTTACATCAACATCAAAACAAGAAGAGGTAGACAAATATTTCCATCTTCCCATACCACCTCAATCCTACAAAGATGAATCTAGTCTACTTATTGAGGAAACCATTCCTATAAACATTGGTAGCAAGGTCAACCCAAAAATTGTAAAATTAGCTATCTCACTTAGTTTAGAGGAAAGGGAGATATTCACACTATTTTTTCATGAATTTTTGATTTATTCACATGTTCTTATGTGGATATTCTAAGACTAGATATTGAATTGGTAGTTTACCATCTTGTGGTGCATCTAGATGTGAAGCCAGTCAAGACAAAATCTAGAAAAATGCATCCCAAAATAGCATAAACAAATAATTGGTGGTAGGATTTATATGCCTTGTTGATTATTAAGATCTGATATCAAACATTATGTCATTATCTAAGAAACTATTAAGGATTAGAGTATGCACAGACTTCCATGATATCAATAAAGCATGTCCAAAAGATGATTTCCTATTACCCAATATAGATATGATAGTTGACTTTACTACAAACCATGAAATTCTATCCTTAATGGATGGATTTTTTGGTTATAATCATATTAAACTTTTTGTAGAAGATTAGCATAAAACATCTTTTACAACTCCATGGGGAACATTTTGCTACCAGGTAATGCCTTTTGGGTTGAAAAATGTAGGAGCTACATATTAGATGGAAATGACAATTATATTTCATAACATGATAATTTATATTATGGAGGAATATGTGGATGAAATTTTGGCCAAATCCAAATCTAGAGTAGACAATCCTTAGGTACTTCATCATATTATTGCAAGAATACTAGAATATAACATGTAGTTAAATCCAAATAAGTGTGTATTTGGTGTTGCATTAGGAAAGTTGTTAGGATTCATTGTTTCATAGTGTGGTATTGAAGTTTACCCTTATAAAGTGTTAGATATCATGGATATGCCATCTCCCAATAATCTTAAATAGCTAAGGAGCTTACAAGGAAATATACAAGCCATCAAGAGATTTATCTCATAGCTTGCAGATATCTATAATCCATTTACATTCTTGTTGAAAAAAGATGTCATTTTCACTTAGATATAAGATTTTGAAAAGGCATTTAGTACTATCAAACAATATCTTTCTAATCCACCAGTTTTGATACCACCAATAGCTAGTAATCTATTTTTTCTATATATCTCTACTGCATAATATGCTCTTGGATCATTAATAACACAACTTGATGATAATTGGAAAGAGAGAGAGAGATTAGTATATTATTTGAGAAGAACCTTGATATACTATGAATTAAATTACTCTCAAATGGAAAAAGCCTATCTTGAAGTAGTTTTTGCTTCTCAAAAGTTATGACATTACATGCTTAACAATCAAACAAAAATCATTATTAAAGTTTATCCCCTTAAGTATCTTTTATCCAAAATATCTCTAACAAGCAGGATGGCTATGTGGGTCATGTTACTTAATGAGTTTCATCTCAAGTATTCTAATAAAAAATCAACCAAAGGTTAGGTTCTTGCAGATGTTTTAGTAGAAGCACCACTTCATGAGAAGGCACAAATTATTGTAGAATTCCCTGATGATGCAATTATGTTAGTTGATGAATCCTTGCTTTGGAAAATTTTCTTTAATGGATCTTTTATAAATCATGATTCTAGGGTTGGTATCTTATTAATAACACTTGATGGAGGTTGTATACCTAAAGTATTTCATATTTAATTCCCATTTACAAACAATATAACATAATATGAAGGTTTAATTATAGGACTCAAGATAGCAATTCAATGGGGCATTCAACATCTCCTTATTTTTGGAGACTATAAGATCATTAATAATCAAGTAACTAATTAATTCCTATCATGTGATGATAGACTCATACCTTATAATAAAATGGGGGATAGCTTGGTCAAATCCTTTAAATACATCCAGTTTGAATAAGTGCCTTGAATCAATAATAGGGAAGTAGATGCTATGGAAAAGATAGGATCCTTGATGGATTTAAACACCAAGCATAACAATTTTTTGGTTGAGTATTTATGAGTGCCTACTTATGATACACCAGAGTCAAAAATGGTTTGTGATATTATTGGTCCCTCCTCACCATGGTAATATGATATATATGCATACCTTTCTATCTATAAAATACCATCTAATCTATCTTTAAACCAATGCAAGTCTTCCATCTAAAGAACATTACATAATACAATCATTGGTATTACTTTTTATCATTGTGGCTATGATGGAACCCTTTTATGTTGTTTAAATTTTGATGATTTTAGTGTGGCTATTCGAGAAGTTCATGATGGAATTTTTGGGTCACATTCAAGTGGTATTGTCTTGGCTAAAAAACTTCTTTGAGTTGGTTATTATTGGCCAACAATGGAATTTGAGTCATGTACATATGTCAAAAAATGTATACCTTGTTATAATCATGGAGACCTTATCCATAGTCCTTCACAAGCCTTGCAGCCTATAACAACACCTTGTCCATTTTCCACATGGGGATTAGACCTCATAGGGAAGATTAATGCTATCTCTTTTGATGGGCATAAGCATATTATCACTACCACTGAGTATTTTACCAAGTGGGTAGAATTAATGCCATTAACTTATGTGATTGGAAAATAAATTTCCAACTTTATCCTTAACCACATTATTTAACACTTTGGTATTCCATCTAATCTTATTTGTGACAATGGAAAATCCTTCAAGAATAAAACTATAAAATCCCTTTGTCATATATACCATTAAATCATAAATGGTCCACTCCCTATTACCTATAAGGAAATAGCTAGGCCAAGGCAACAAATAAGAATATTTTATGTATTATTAAGACAACTGTCAATGTAGTTGTTCATGATTGGCATACCCAACTATATCCCACACTTTGGGCATATTGTACAAGTATCCACACACCCACAGGGGCAACCCCTTATTTCCTTGTTTATGGTAGTGAGTCTTTTTTTACTATTGAGGTTGAGATTCCATCATTAAGAACATCTTTGCAATAAATCATAGATGAGGAATCATATCAAGAGTCACACCTAAGAGAGCTCAATTTCTTAGATGAAAAATGAATCAATGCTTTAAATCACCTACAAGTTTACCACAATCTCTTTTGTCATAGCTACAATAAATGGATTAAAGCTAGGTAGTTTGAAATTAGAGATCTTGTTTTGAAAGGAAATTAGCAAAACAATAATGTTGATAGAGAAAAGAAAGAAAAGTTTGAACTTAATTAGTTAGGTCCATACATCGTCATAGCCAAATATAGATCTGGAGCTTATAAATTAGCCATGAAATATGGAGAGGAGTTTGATGAGCCTATTAACATCATGCACCTTGAGAGATTTTTTTCTTAAAATTTTGGCTCTATGTGTTGTTATTGATCTATTATAAAAAAAAATAAAAAATGGCATATATATATATATATATATATATATATATAGAAAAAAGCTAAAAAGTGTGTACATCAAATATTCACAAATAAAAACCATGTCCGTGGCACTTTGGATAAGTACTATGATGAAAATTAGTTCTTATAATACCATGTGTAAAATACATTATTTATAACTTTTCCTTTTTCTTGGGGGCATGATATTTGTAATAGTTTTGCTACATAAGTCCATTTGTGTCATTTTGTTTCTTTTATAAGCATTTTTCAAATTTAGAGTTGTAATTACATTTGTAAAATTAGTTCTCTTTCTCAAATTTTTGGAGAGTATCTTCCTTGGTCTTTCCATTCAAAAAATTAGAAAATTAAAAATAAAACATTCAAAATATTTTTTAAAAATTCCAAAAAAAAACCAATTTCAAAAATTCAAAAAAAAATCATAAAAACATCAAAAAATTAAGAGAAAATACCTACAAAAACATTCATAAAACATAAAAACCAAAACAAACCAAGTCCGAAAAAAGAAACCAAATTCATGCATTTTGTAGTATAACCATTTCCATTTCTTTCTATTTTTTTCATTGGGTGGGTCATTCATGCATCACATTCATCATACACTTTGTTCACCTCATCAACCATCTACTTTTTCATCAATTCCCATATTTAGGTGAACTACATATGGCCTGATATCCACATATGGACATTGTCTAAGTGGATTATAGGCAATTCTTAGAGACATGAGGTCTCTAGGGTTAGCTTGACCACTACCTTCAACATCATCCATCCCCCCATCCTTTACCCTTAGGTCTTTTCACTTATCTATCTAGTGTTCATGATTTCTCTTGAACGTGGTTCTTCTTCCATCCCTTGCTTCTTTCTTTTCCTTATCCATTTATTTGGTTAATTTAATCCTTTCTTTCTCTACCTTATCCATTTATTTGGTATATTTTATCCTTTATTTCTTTATCTTGGCCATTTATTTGGTTACTTTCTATCTTTTACCATTTTATTGGTTGCTATAGATTTGTAAATCTTATCATTCTAGGTTTTATAGATCTTTGTTTCTTTAGAATGCATTCATTTACATTTAAATCCATTAGCATTAGTCATTCATTTACTATTATTAGTTTATGTTTATGCCTTTAATTATTCATGTATATCTTGTTTATTTATACAGATTAACTTTTTCTATATTACTTTGTTGTTTATTGTTGAAAAGATTATTTTGTGTAAACAATATACATAGTATGGTTATGACTATATCATGATGTACTTTTATCAAACACACAACTTATTATTCATTTCTTTTTACATGCTTAAAACATCAAAATTCATCATGATTATTCCATATCATCAGCGATACTATGTTTTAGAGGTGCATTAAAAATTAGGTTCCTCAATATACTTCAAACTTTTTACCAATGCAAAGAATGGAATTTCATGTTATGTAACAAAATTTCATCCATAATCATACATTTTACAATCATGTATCCATTTAATTTTATAAATCAATCATACATTTCATTTCATTTCATAACAATCATGCATCTCTACATAAACAAAATAAATGATGAAGAAACAATGCTATAAATACAATTGCATACATGTTAAATACACATAATATGAAGGATAGTATGAATAGTGATATCTATGTAACCCAGTCAAAGCAATAAGTCAAAGTCTAAAGTCCTTAAATGTTAAAGTCATCATGTTGATATATATCAAAATGTGTCTATATAATAGATACATCATGTGTATATATTTATAAGGTCAAAACTATGTCTCATCTTATGTCTTAGAAGGGGTGTCCAATCTCTCAAAAGGCTCTAGCTATTATGGGGTACCCCATGGAGGGCTCATCCCTCATGATACATGTCTTATAGATCTCTTAGACTCTAATGGCCACATAGATCTAGTCGATAATGATCATCTAATAGAATAATCTAAAAAATATGGCTCATGTTGATGTGTTGGTAAAACATCCTCATATAGACTCCTATAGTAAGTGGCCTACTCCATAACACTCATCACTCTATCCAAAATGGCTAATTGACCTATCTCAGCTAGTTATGTCCTCACTTTTACTATCTATATCTGAGTTGTATCTCTCTCCTATCTATATATATGTATAAGGGATGTATAGTCTAGGGTATGTGTCTCTACATCATAAGTAATCACCCCTATCCTCATAGTATCACCATCCATCCCATCCAAAATATTTTGTAAACTATGAATCTATCCTTGTAAGTGCTCAATCTTTGCCACCTACTCCTCTCTAGTAGTAGTTATACCCTATAACATGGGCACCTCATAATGTAGGCCATCAATCTCTCTATCCCTCACCTAAATCTCCTCATGTAGTCTCTAAATCAAGGCATGATCCTCTAATGTCCATGAGGAACCAACAATCTCTTCTCTATCTATTTTTTTAATATGAGGAGGTTGTACTATTATATTATGCCCTATGTCTTCATGCCCTATGTCCTCATTCCCTATGTCTTCCTCACCCTCCAAATCTATAATAAGAGAGTCTCCTCCTTCTAGGGGCTTAATATCTAAGTCCATCACTACACCTTCCTCTCATAGAATCTCCATATCCTCTATCAAATTGAAGGGAACATCATGCACCATGTTAGTCTTAATGGCTCATCCTCTATCATGATTTCCTCCTTTGTCACCTACAACTACCATCATAATATGAGCTCCCAAACCTATGCCTCAAGGCTACCTACTCTAGGTCACTGTTAATCTCTACCTCTATGTCCTTGATGATTTATATGGGAGTGTCAATCTCAATGGCCTCTATTGTTTCCACCACTCTGTGTAACCATCCACTACCCTTGAATCTATCACATCCCTCCTATCTCCCCACCTCACTATCTATAGCTACATCTAGCTATGATTCACAATCAAAGGATCAATAATCATCCCCCATTATCACCTCTCATGCATTATTTGAGAAAAACATGTAGACCAACTAGAATATGCTATCTCACACCAAACTACCTCATCACTTTATCTGCTCTATATCTCTCAATAATATAAACATGCCTCCTAATGATGTAGCATGGAGTCATCATATAATCCATAGCTAACTCCTCATTTAGCCAATTAAAAATAATGTAAATATAAGTTCTTCACATAATATATGCATTTGATAGATCTTCTAAATCTCTCTTATTGAAATATAAGTCACCCAGATGTGGTTTACATACACAAAAAATCATGTGCCATGCATAGGCAATCAGCTCCCCTACCTATTGAGTGTCTAATGTCCCACTAGTTTCTCAATAACAATATGCTTCCAATACCAAACCTATAATAATGTAGATATCCCTACCTCATCTTGACCTAAGTATATAAAGTAGTGAATATCACAATATAAACTCATTAAAACATAGGGGCCCCATATAAATCTAACTCACATATCTATCATGTCACTAATAACATATAATAATCCAATAGGACATAGTCTATCACTCTTGTCAGGTAGAAACATGCCACTGACAATTTCCATCAGAATAATAGTGAATGAATATCTAATTCTATGTAGTAATCAAAATCAATGCCATTCCTCACAACTGGGAACACACTTTCACCAAAAATCTTGAATATACTCTTGTCCTTTGGACCCTATCCCAAATAGACTAACCAATCTAAAATAAGAATATCAAGTATCTAATATGTATCCTCTAATGTAACAGTCATCTCACCTATTAGAAAGTGAAATGTACTTGTCTCATTATGCCATATCTCAAAAAGTGTAGTTAATAGTGATCTATCTACTTGTATCTCATGCATGTATGTAATATAAGCCATCTCAGTTACCTCCAATGTACCCTACTCATGCTCTATGAAATTTGACAATAATGACATTTCATGCACCCTATGCTCCTAAGTCACTATCAATGGTAATACCTCCTAAAATTTAATGATGTTTAATATTGTCTAACATTTTTAGAAAATACACCTATGTGTTTATTTCATCACATTTAACTTCATCATCCATTATTATTAGAAAACCCTCATCACATTTAACTTCATCATCCATTATTATTAAAAAAACCTAAAAAAAATCACTTAACAAAATTGCTTTTGATTGTGATAAAATCACTTTTATACTGAGAAAAATCACTACCAACAAAATTGATTCATCCTTTAGTGATATCACTACCATGTTTAATGATATCACTTCCCTATTCAATGATTTCACTATAGATATATTGTGTTAACCCCAAAAATGAAACCATTGTGATGTTTCATGAAATCATTATTTACCCCAATGATATCACATTAATTTTTAATGATATCATAATTCCTAGAATAGTGATTTCATTTTAGTCCATTTCAAACCATAATAAATTCTCAAAAAGATAATTTTTTGAAAAAGTCAATGACTTACCGAAGGGCCACTCCTCTCAGATTTTTGAAAATGTCTCACTTGCTCTGTGTGATGCTTGTGGTGAGGAATATGGTCCATTTCTTCTCACTAACCTTTGAGTCAAATTCTTTCTAATCACTACTTTAGCACTAATTTTGAAGATTATTTGTGCAAATCATTTTCTAAACCCACCCCTAAGGCCCTCTTTATATTACAAACCTAAGAAGCATTTCTTCTATGGTTAATCACCAAGCATTCCATCAATTTATTTTCATAAAGCTATCAAACCCATACAATCATTTATCAACATGAAAAACAAAAAATCATTTGAAAATTTAATTACTTATTTCTATTTATGGATCCATATTTTATTATTGATAGGATATATCATTCCCACACCAACTTCTTTGGCCCCTAATCTATTAGCAAATAATGATAAACATGCTATCTCTGAGTGGTTTAAATTGTTGATTTTCAAATCAAAGCTCTGGTTTTACTAAGTAAGAGCAACTCTTTTACATTACCCACACATTACAAATTTGATATGAATCTTGAAATAAATTGATTTTTTGTTTGGCCACTTAACTATTTCCTCTTTTCATCAAATTTTGAGCATTTGTCTATTTCTCACACAAACCCTCGAGGGGCATCATCATTTTCATTTTCATTCATTTGGGGCAAATTTCTGCTTTTCTATCATCAACACTCTTCTTCTTTTATTATTTGATATAGTATTACTTCACAACACCATTTCAAAGAGGGGAAAATGTAGACAACTAAATTTCATTTAGTATCAAAATGCACCTTAATTTATTTAATCATTTTTCCTAAGTTTATTAATCATTCTTCTTAATTAATAATTAACATTTCTTCCTAAAATCAATCACTTCATTTATTTAAATACTTTTTAAAAAGTTAATTGTGCACCTTTTATTCTTTATTTTTATTATTTAATTCCTTAATTTACCAATTCAAGCATTCCCACTTTTCACTCCCTCATCCAAACCAAATCCATGAAAACCTCCACTTCTTATGACTCTTCCATTCAGTTGTCAATCCATTTTTACTAAGTATAATAACCAACCCCTCTTTTTGCTCCACCTAGTTGAAATAGTTCCTATCGTCATGGATGAGGACTCATTCTCAATTGTTGATCATTTGAAACCTTGAAAAAGTCTAATTGATCCTCCACCGTCAGATCATTATTTGGGCTTCTATAAACATGCTTGTAAATCTCCATTTTTAGGCATCTTCTTTTGAAATCACAAATATTGTAATCAATCACAATCTTGAGAGATCACAAATAGAATCAAGTGAATCAAAGTCATCCATTTTTGCATTCAAACACTACCCATTTCACCTTTGTATTAGAGAAGTGAGCACCACATTTTAATAGAGTAAATCAGATCTGAATTGCAATGGAGGATTCTTGTGTCTAAACTGTGAAGGTTTTGATTGTTGTTTCTTGCATTTATTTCTCTAACTCTGGTAGAATTTATCTTAGAATAGACTTATTCTTTGTCTTTACACTTTTTAATTCATACAATAACTAATGATAATTAATGTTAGGCTAGTTGGGCTCATTAATTCACTCCCCCTTAGTAATTGTACCTCTAGCAATTGGTATCAGAAGAACTCCTTTGGTAAAGTTGTAACAACTTGAAGGTGATCAAAGGTACAATATGGGTAGTCATCAAAGAGGTTTCTCTACTAAATAAGAACCAATGTCTAGTGGATTTTCATTCATTTGGGGAAATTTTTGCTTTTCTATCATCAACACTCTTCTTCTTTTATTATTTGAAATAGTATTGCTTCACAACACCATTTCAAAGAGGGGAAAATTTAGACAACTAAATTTCATTTAGTATCAAAATGCACCTTAATTTATTTAATCATTTTTCTTAAGTTTATTAATCATTCTTCTTAATTAATAATTAACATTTCTTCCTAAAATCAATCACTTCATTTATTTAAATACTTTTTAAAAAGTTAATTGTGCACCTTTTATTCTTTATTTTTATTATTTAATTCCTTAATTTACCAATTCAAGCATTCCCACTTTTCTCTCCCTCATCCAAACCAAATCCATGAAAACCTCCACTTCCTATGACTCTTCCATTCAGTTGTCAATCCATTTTTACTAAGTATAATAACCAACCCCTCTTTTTGCTCCACCTAGTTGAAATAGTTCCTATCGTCATGGATGAGGACTCATTCTCAATTGTTGATCATTTGAAACCTTGAAAAAGTCTAATTGATCCTCCACCGTCAGATCATTATTTGGGCTTCTATAAACATGCTTGTAAATCTCCATTTTTAGGCATCTTCTTTTGAAATCACAAATATTGTAATCAATCACAATCTTGAGAGATCACAAATAGAATCAAGCGAATCAAAGTCATCCATTTTTGCATTCAAACACTACCCATTTCACCTTTGTATTAGAGAAGTGAGCACCACATTTTAATAGAGTAAATCAGATTTGAATTGCAATGGAGGATTCTTGTGTCTAAAATGTGAAGGTTTTGATTGTTGTTTCTTGCATTTGTTTCTCTAACTCTATTAGAATTTATCTTAGAATAGACTTATTCTTTGTCTTTACACTTTTTAATTCATACAATAACTAATGATAATTAAAGTTAGGCTAGTTGGGCTCATTAATTCACTCCCCCTTAGTAATTGTACCTCTAACAATTGGTATCAAAAGAACTCCTTTGGTAAAGTTGTAACAACTTGAAGGTGATAAAAGGTACAATATGGGTAGTCATCAAAGAGGTTTCTCTACTAAATAAGAACCAATGTCTAGTGGATTTTCATTCATTTGGGGCAAATTTTTACTTTTCTATCATCAACACTCTTCTTCTTTTATTATTTGAAATAGTATTGCTTCACAACACCATTTCAAAGAGGGGAAAATGTAGACAACTAAATTTCATTTAGTATCAAAATGCACCTTAATTTATTTAATCATTTTTCCTAAGTTTATTAATCATTCTTCTTAATTAATAATTAACATTTCTTCCTAAAATCAATCACTTCATTTATTTAAATACCTTTTTAAAAAGTTAATTGTGCACCTTTTATTCTTTATTTTTATTATTTAATTCCTTAATTTACCAATTCAAGCATTCCCACCTTTCTCTCCCTCATCCAAACCAAATCCATGAAAACCTCCACTTCCTATGACTCTTCCATTCAGTTGTCAATCCATTTTTACTAAGTATAATAGCCAACCCCTCTTTTTGCTCCACCTGGTTGAAATAGTTCCTATCATCATGGATGAGGACTCATTCTCAATTGTTGATCATTTGAAATGTTGAAAAAGTCTAATTGATCCTCCACCGTCAGATCATTATTTGGGCTTCTATAAACATGCTTGTAAATCTCCATTTTTAGGCATCTTCTTTTGAAATCACAAATATTGTAATCAATCACAATCTTGAGAGATCACAAATAGAATCAAGCGAATCAAAGTCATCCATTTTTGCATTCAAACACTACCCATTTCACCTTTGTATTAGAGAAGTGAGCACCACATTTTAATAGAGTAAATCAGATTTGAATTGCAATGGAGGATTCTTGTGTCTAAACTGTGAAGGTTTTGATTGTTGTTTCTTGCATTTGTTTCTCTAACTCTGGTAGAATTTATCTTAGAATAGACTTATTCTTTGTCTTTACACTTTTTAATTCATACAATAACTAATGATAATTAAAGTTAGGCTAGTTGGGCTCATTAATTCACTCTCCCTTAGTAATTGTACCTCTAACAATTGGTATCAGAAGAATTCCTTTGGTAAAGTTGTAACAACTTGAAGGTGATCAAAGGTACAATATGGGTAGTCATCAAAGAGGTTTCTCTACTAAATAAGAACCAATGTCTAGTGGATCTAATTATGATTTTTACAGTGAAAGGATGAGGACATATAACCTAAGTTTTGATGTATGGAAGTCTATTATAGATGGTTATGTTTCTCCTATTACTCCTCCATCTAATGTTATAGACAAGAAGTTATTTGAGAACAAGTCCAAGGTGATGAATGCTATCACTTGTGGTCTTTCAGAGATTGAATACACCAAGACAATCTATTGTAATTATCCTAAAGAGATATAGGATAAAATGAAGACCATTTTTGAAGGAGATTCAAAGGTCAAGCTTGCTAAGTTGAAAAATCACATAAGGTAATTTTAAATTCTTAAGATGAAGGAAGAATATTTTGTGGCATCCTTTTTTTAGAGAGTCTATGAGACTGTGAACATCATCAGAGGTCTTAGAGAAAATCTTGAAGAGTCAACTATAGTCCAAAAGGTATTAAGGTCTCTATCTCTAAAATTTGATCCAAAAGAATATGCTATAGAAGAGAGTCATGATATTACTCTATTGAATATGGATCAATTACATGGCACCCTTACTGCAAATGAGATGAGAATAAATGATGATATATCACCAAAGAAGGAAGCTACATTTAAGATAGAGATGAAGCCTAAGAAGAAGTTACAAGGTAAAAAGTTTAAAGAGGATGACATATCTGACATTGATGAGGATGAACTAATTGGTTTGATTACTAGTAAATTTAACATAGGCTCAAGGAAGTATACAGGTAACCACCCTTTAAACATTTCAATTATGGAGAGATAGGACATTTTGGTCATAAGTGTCCTCATAATCATGAGAAGAATGATGATGAAGAGCATGGTGAATGCCAAGATGATGACAAGAAGACATACATGAAGAAAATATTTAGAAAGTTTAACAAGAAGTATTAAAAAATAACAAGAGTCTCTACACCGAAGAACATTACATCTCATTAGATGAGAGTGAAGATAATAACATAAAATATGATCATGAATATGATGGTCTTGATAAAGATGAATCCCTATTCATGGATTAGTAAGGAAGTTACTCACATCAAATAGAGTCTACTTGGAGTGATTAAGATGTTGATGAAGATGAGGTGGAATGTATTGATGAATGCTCTTGAAGAACTAAAGATTGAAAAGAAGATCAATAAGAAGATGAAATCTAAACTCAAGGATTATGAGGAGTAATTTAATGTGTATGAGGCAAGATTTAATGAAGATATGAAAGAGATTGAAGATATGATCAAGCATCTCAGTTATTTCTAAAAGCCTAAAATCTAAAGAAGATGAATATTCAAGGTATGTTTCTAAAAATGAATCTTTGAAATCTGAGCTAGAAAAGACATCAATAAAGGTTAAGAAATTTATGAGATTTGAAAAGAGCTCATGTGATCTAGATAATATTCTAAGTGGTCAAAAACATACTAGTGATATAACTAGTCTTAGGTATGAAGAATAATAAAATAATGTTACTCAAGACAAGATGAAGACTAATGTGAACAAGGACAATCATACTTTGAATATAAATCATCAGACAAAGATTGAAGGTGCTAGAAGAATGAAGACAAATTAGATCAAATAGCCAAATGCCATGAGGCATGAAAAATTCAATGGTTACCATTATACATGTAATAAATTTGGTCATTGGGATAAATAATTCAAGAGACCTATTATAAATGAGTTTGCATGGGATTATGATGGGGGTCATTAGTCAAAAGGAGTGAGGAAAGATAAGTGATTCAATTATCTTGATGTCGGGCACTTTGTAAACCATTTTCTACATAAGATTAGACAAGGAGAGTCCTCTTAAAAAAGGGGAGATTTTTTTTGTCATGATAAAGTACATATGGTAAGTTTCTATCCAAAAATAATAAGACAAACTATGTTTCCATCAATTAGTATGGTGTGCTACAATTTTGAACAAAGAGGTCACATTGTTAGATTATGAAAACAAAGGCCATCAAGTCAAAATGAATTCAATCAAGCTCCTAAAGTAAAAGGAAGAAGGCATGTTAAAACATGGAATCCAAATGTGAAAATTGTGAGGCATGATGATACTGAAGGTCCAAGTAATTTTTTTCTATGATGGAGAATTCTACATAAGTTGAAGACTACCACTAGGTCTCATTGTTTGATCAAAGAGAAGACCAAGGTGCTAGTTGAAGCTAGTCCTAAGGTATGTATGTATCTAAGTAAACATCTTACTATTTATGATCATGTATCAAACAAATAAAATAATATGTTTATGCCTAGTAATGAGGTTCTAAACTACAAGGTGGATATTTCAGATGAAAAGGTATGTAATCAATCTGTGTTGTCTCCATGTATTGTTAATTTAATCATTAAAGAAAAGGAGATTACTTTAGTGGATAAGGAAGTCATTTATCCTAAGATGAATAATAATGAGAATAACTATAATTATCATATGACCAAGGAGGAAAAGGAATATGATGAGTTGTGGGCAACTCCTAGTTTCACACTATGGTAGATCATTGTGGTGTAGAAAAGGTCTCTGTCTATGCTTCTTAAGAGACTCCTTTCAGTGGAAAAGCATGTTTGTGTACTCTAAATGATAATTAAAATCAAATAATGTCATTTTTAAGGGGGATAAACAAGTTCATGATCTTGTTTTAGGGGGTTTTGAAGGAGCTATAGTACATAGTTAGAATGGGTGGTTCTAAGTGGCTTAATAAGATTAATGCAAATGTCAAGAAGAGGTTGATGCTCAAAAATGTATATAAACTTCTTTGTGATGTGGTTTAGTTGATTTTATTATCTAAAGGTATAAAATGGGTTATAGGAAGTCTATGTTACCAAAAGTATGAAGTCTCAATTTTTTGGTCTATAAGTTTGTGATGAGTGTCTCTAGGTGTGTAAGACATTTTAGAGGTGTGTATTGACTAGGAGGAGGTTTGTTAACCATATTTATTTTTGAGATTATAGTGTTTTAGGATATGATATAAAAGTGGTTTTATTTTTGAGTTGAGATCTAAGGTTTCCTAATACGTTGAATGGGCCAAATCGATGGTCAAATCAATCTTCCTAGAGAATTGAAGGTAGGGAGGGATACAAGGAGGTTAGATAGACCTAGTTTAAAGAAGAGTGACTTTTGATCAATTTTATACAAAAATAAAGTTATGTGTGTTTCAAGGTGATTTATCAAGTTTATTTTTTCATGTTTCATGTTTGATGAGTAGAATAAAGTTTTTTTTGTGGTCCTTATGATAACTTAAGAAATAATAATAGTTCCATTAAATGTTTATTGATATGTTCCATTAAATTTTTGTGGTTTTTTGTGTTATTTCTTCATTGGTTGTAGTTCTTGATTGAAGAGAGTGTTAGCATGGAGCAAGAGGATGTTTTCAAGGCAAGTTAAAGTAGGCTAAAGGTAAGGGGGAGTTTGTATCATCTTTCTAAGATGATCCTTTCATATTTGATAGTAATTTTAGGTCCTTAGGATCAATTTGTGCCCACTTTATCATTTTTTAAAAGGGGAATAAAGTTCCTATTGTGGAAATTTCTTGTTGTGGGAGTGCATGAATAGAGAGAAGGTGAGTTATATATTACTATGTATGATGGTTGTTGACATCAATGACAAAGGGGAATATCATTGGAGAGTTATCATGATGATGTCATGGTGATATCATGGAGGTGTCTTATTGAGTGGATGTAGTGCTTTGATAGCCTAAGTCATAATGACAAAGTGTGTAATGTACTTGTTCTAGTATGCTTGAAGTATGATTGGTTGATCTTCTAATTTGGCATGGTTAGAGATGTTCAGGGATGATCATGGAGTATTGAGCATGTGAAATAGGTACCTAAGATGTTATCTATGCTTTTAGAGATTATATACATGATTGCATTTCATCTAGATGATCATAGTTTTCATTTAGACACTTTAGGTCTATTGGTAAAAAATTGAATAGGTAGTTTGATGATGTCACCATTGCCACATGAGAATGAGTTAATAGGATTTGGTCATATGGTTGTCATAATAGTAGTCCCTAGTTGTTATGTGCTATATATAAAGTCATGTATTGAATCACAATCAAATATATGAGGGTGAAAATTTCTCTTCTTAGTCAAAATTCATTATTTTACCATACTTAACCAAATTTGTGTATGGCCAGAAAGAGCCAAGTATGTAATTTGATGATGGAATATCTCATACATGTGGATATTTCAAGAGAAGGTGATCATATGGGTTTATTTAGTTTTGAGGCTAGTTTATTTTCATTAAATTTTATATCATGCAATGAATCACATCAAAAGATATACATATGTAAATTTGGGCTTCTAGGCAGTTTGACTATGTTTTTCCATAGTCAATTTTGCATATGACAAGAAAAGTTGAGTAGAAATTTTGATTATGTTATATCTTTCATATGTGAACATGTCAATAAAAAATAACTATATGGGTTTGTTTAGTTTTGATCCTAGTTAGTTTTTTGCTAAATTTAAGATCATATGTTGAAGTGTAGCAAATATTAAGCAGGAACAAATTTGGTCTCCCAAACAAATTATATGCATGGTTGTCTCTATGATATAAGTTTTTTAGAAGGAATTTTAATGGATTTATATCTCACATGCATGAGGGTTATAGGATTTATATATTTTATTGTTGGATTATCGTATGTGAGGAGATCATCTGATCCAAATTTGAGATAATATGTCTAAGCGTAGAAGTTATTAAGTTTCAAAAATGGCTACTCAGGAAGATAAGCAAGGTTCTCATACTTAATCATTTCTACACAATTAAAGTTAAATCAATATCAGTGATGCACATTGATCCAAGAATCTAGGAAGTATTGAGGTGAGGATAAGTGCATGATGTTTAATGATTGAGAAAAGGTACAAGATAAGGATCCAATGGTGAGTGGATGTTCATATAGATTCATTGAATGGTGAGCATGATAGTTAAAGACCTAGTTGATTTGTGGAGATCAAAAGAGCACGTTGAGTCAACATTTTAAAATTACATGAGATGAGGTCAAAATTATTGAGGTTTAACATTTAACATTAGTATACTATGTGTTAAATATAAAATAATATTGATGGTGCATATTTGATCTGAGTAACAAAGAAATGAGATGATTACAAAGTTTCTAAAGTTTAACTATGACTATTATTATTCAAATATTTGAATCTAAAAGAGGAAAAAATAGAGATCCATATTTTGTATACATATTTTGATAGAAGTCAAATTTGTTGGTGGCATAAAAACTAAAGATGAAGAGGATTACATGGTGCATATAATGAACCTAATTTAAGGAGCTAGAAGTGTGTATAGTCAAAGATATTAATGTTCAAAGTTGACTATTTGTTTGTGCTTATTTTATACGTGACTCAAAAAGGATATTTGATCTTATGTATATGTTATTTTGATGTCTCATGATTATTTAGCTATTAAGGAGTGTTATAGACTCCATGAGGATTTTGTATGAGTATTTTGGAGGTGTGATAAATCTACCTTGACTATGAACAATGGTTAAGAAGTTGACTGTATGTTTGGTAATGGTGTTCTTGTGTATAAGGTCTCTATTTTAGTTGATTAAACATATATATATATATATATATATATATATATATATATATATATATATATATATATATATATATATATATATATATATATATATATATATATATATATATATATATATATATATATATATATATATAAGTGAGAAAAGATGACTATAATCATTTGAGGATGTCTAAGGGGACATAAAGAGTAGAACAATGTATTTAAAAGTCATCCTATTTTATTGTTTTGTTCAATAAAGTGTTAAAGGAGGGAATGGGTTCACATGAGACATATAAGGGCCTTTTTAAAAGGTGTAGTTATTTAAGGGTGACCCATAGATTCTATGGTCGACCTATGAATATTTTATTGATCTATGTCCTCATGTGAGATATGCCTTAAGGACTAAGGCATGCCCAATGGTTGATCAAGGTGTTGATTATAAAGATTGCTTTATAAATAGTGAAATAAATGATGGTGATTTATATACTAGTAAGAGACTCTAGAGAAATTTGAGAGAGGATTACGTGTGTGTTTTGTGAAATGAGGGAAGGGTAGAGTGACTTAAGGATGTGTTGAAGAGATAAATAGATGGAGGATAGTTTTTATGACATGTAGGTTATAATTTTGTTGGTAGAATAGTGCTCTTATAAATTGAGGGTGAGCAAAGGTGAAGAGTGATAAGCATAGGTCCATCATCAGATATTGTAAGCATTAGTTTAGAGGTGGATGCATTCATAGGTGTTTTTTTTTTATCTCAACATCTAAGGTGGTTTTAGCCTCCTTACAAGGTGGAACTATATAAAATGTCTAGTTGTTGTTGTATCTCAACTAAATAGGTGTGGTAGCACCTTGTGGGATTAAAGTCTCACTAAATAGGGATTTTGGTTCCTTGATCACTTGTAGATGGTTTAAATTAGATCTTGTTATTATAAGATAGTATTCTAACTATAGGTTCCAATGGGGTTTCTCCCCTAAGAGGGTTTCTCACGTATGTCATCTTTTATGTGATTGATCTTGCATTATCTTTCTTTCTCATTGATATGAATGTTTTGTATGCTTCTTGAATGCCTATTGTAACTAATTAAGTGTTTACAAAGATCACAATTGAAGTTAGATTATTTGGGCTCATTAATTCACCCTCCTCTTATCAGTGATTATACCTCTAACAACCATGCTAAATAGTCTTGACACTTTCTTAGAATCTACATCTAAACTTTCTTCTTAGTTTTACTTAGGTGAGTACCCATCCAAACCTTCATTAGATTTTCATGAGAACAAAAGTTGCACTTAGTCACATCTTTTGAGATAAATGATTTTGTCACCTTGATTCTATTAGGTCCATTAAAATATGCTTCTAAACTTACCAATATTCTAGGGAGCATGTATGTCTTCAACTAAGTAATGTCCTTCCGAAACAAGGTTTCTTTCCCATCATAAACCTAAACTTTGGATTATAAGTCTATGAATTGATCATAGAACTCAAATTCATAGTTTAGAAACCTTATAATCTAATCATCATCTTTAAACACCTACCAATGATGAAAATTATATGGGATTGAACACCTAACAAGAACCTCCACCTAATACTAAAAATGAGGGTTTGTATTTATAATATCAAATTGAGAACCTAAAATTACAAGTCTATCAGCTTATTTGTTGAAACATATATCACGATATAAAATCTTTAATACATAAAAAAAATCAAGAAAATATCAAATAACATTACAATATTGTTTCAACCTTTTATTCTTGGTGGCATAAGCATTTTGGATCTTCTTAACCACTATCTCAAAATCACCCTTGACAATCAAAATTTTAATTCTATATTTGTAGGCAATCTATAAACCAAGCAACAATGCCTCATACTTAAAATTATTATTCATGCACTCAAAATGAAATAAAAAATAAAACTTAAAAATTTAACATTGAGGGTATAGAAGAAAACCCCTACTCTATTTACAAGATTGGAAAAGGCCCCATCAAAACACATCTTCCAAACTACACCTATGTTATCAGGTTTAACATCAACAATAATAGGTTGTTCACTAGTATCAACATTCCCAACAAAGTTACTTAGTTAAAATTTGTGTATAGTATTTCATTTAGAGCATGTTTTAGATCTCCAGTTACATGTAGCATCTTTGGCTCTCTATATATATTGACCATATTACTCTCTAGTGGAATGATGACATAAGATAAGTCCATCTATACACTTTCACCCATGATAGCATCCCATTTTTGTGACAACAACTTCCTCCACTTAGGTAGGCAATCTAAAACTACCACATCCATATTTAAATACTTAATTGGATGCACTGCTAACTGCACTACCAACCCTTTAAATTATCCATCAACTAGAACCTCTCATGAACCCATGGCATAACACTTGCCAAAGGTTTATGTAATCTTAAATATGATCTCAATTAAGACACCCAAGGGCATTAAATTACAAAAAACACTAGAATAAAATATGTAGTTGTGAACAATCAGACCATTGATCAATAAGGTTATATAAAATGGATCCACATTCAGTTGACTTTCTACCAATGCAGTCCTCAAATATACCTCTAAAGTAGGTTCAACAACCTCTTTTGATTCCTCATCTTCTTCCAAGGGTTCTTGGTGTAATTTTATTTCATTCATAGTAGACCTATAACCAAATTCTAATTACTCAAAAGTCATCTTCCTATGTTTAGGTATTTGTAATAACTCAACAAGTGGCATGGTGATTTTTATTTAACTCAACACTTGGGTGATATCACACATGATATAGTGAGGAAGAGGTGTGTTTGGTGTAAGGGTAATAATAACTTCATCTAGAATACAGTCACTCAAGGTCTAGAGTGGAGTAGGCTAGGATGGATTTGAATCTTTAATAATAGCCTTCAAAGGTGAATTTTGTTTAAACTCATTTTCACCTTTAGGGATACTAAATAATATGGGTATCCTATTCTTGGCTAGAACACCTCTAGGATTAACATCTTGGGATATGGTTGCTATCTTGTATGCTTCATGCACTGTTGTAGTTTTCTTTTCTTCCTTACTTGTACTCCCTAGCTTTGGATTTGTAGGGGAAATGTCTTGAGTAGCAACACCTGATTGTCTATTTCTCAAGTAATATTCCTTATTTTTTGTAGCTACTACATAAATTAATAGTTGCCTATCATTAACTAATAGAATTCCCCCATGATATTTATTAATCATCATAGAGCATAATAGATAAGAATCATGAATGGGAAATTCATATGCTTGTGCCATATTAACATCAAAAGAAAATTAAAATTTGGGACACTCTCCATTTTGACTACTCTCCAAAACTAATCAAGTGTAGTATCATTCAACACTTTCATGGAGTCAATCAATTCACTATGGAGGATTTGACAATTGAACATAAAAATCTCATATTCAAATGATGCATACCATAGTTCATCTGAATATTCATCAATTTATTCATTAGTATCACATGGAGGGTGTGGAAAGAAGCATTTGTCACTCCAAAAATCAAAATTCACAGCATTTACCTTAGCATTTAAAGGATAAGGCACCTATTTTATAGCCCCTCTATTTAGGTTTCTATCTATTATTTCTTCATGTGCAGGCTCTTCCCTCTATTATTATATTGATGGTGGAAAGTAGGCCCCCTTTGTGTTTGATTCAAATTTGGAAGAATTTCTTGACTGGCAAACACATGAGGGATCCCCTTATTATCTCTAACCAGCTTGTATGATATTTATTTGACAACAAAGGCTGAAGTTTTAACAATCTCTTCAAGATTAGTTGTCTTAGTGGACTATGTCTTTCCTAGATTAACCAATTTTACATCATCTGCTTGCTCATGGGCTTTCCCACAAGCTTTATGTTATTCTTAATTTTGATGTCCATATTGAATTCCAACTGTAGGTTAGTGGGAGCCTTTTCCCTCAAGTAGTATGTAGTCTTCTTATCAAAATACTTTATCAATCATGATGTATCATTGGGCCTAATGTTTTCAAGTAGCCACATCATAGCTTTATTGAACTTTGTATTAAAGTCTTTCACACAGTCATTAGGATTCTTTTTGATGTTTTCAAACTCAGCCAAAGAAACCTTGAATTAATCCTAGCACCATATTGAATTATAAAAACATTCTACTTCTCTTCCCATGAATCATTCCATCCAATGGGAAGTGAATTATACCATTATTGAACATCTTCCTAAAGTGTGTACACAAACAAATTAATCCACACATCCTCATTCTTAACCACATAGTTTTCAATGATAGTTTTAAAATCCCTCAAGTGTTGATCACCACTCACTGCATTGTTCCCCTAGAATTTTAGAAAGCATTTCCTTACTTCATTTGGGACTTCATTAGGATAGCCTAACATTTAATCAAAATTGATAGACCTAAATCTAGGAATGTGAAATATAGGATGTTTATTCTCATCTTGATCCTTATGCCTCATGATTGGTTAAACATGAGGTTCAAGAATAAATTGCAAAGGGATATGAGTAGGTGAATAAGGTGGGCTTGGTGGATCAAACTTGGGAGGGGATTTAGCTAGTTGAGAAGGAGTAGGGTAGTACACATGACTATAGGTTTTTGAGTTGATAGGAGAGTTATGATAGTCCTAAATAATGGGAGGGTCAATAAATAATTTAAGATTATTAGAATCTTTGCAACCCTTAGAAGTTGAAATTTACCCTTTAGTAGGCTTCCAAACTTGTCTCCCTCTACTTTGAGGAATACTTAAGGGTGGAATAGGTTTCCTAGATGGGTCACCTTTGAAAGATGATCTCAATCCTTTTATCTTTGTAAACAATAAAATACTCAAATCTAAAATTTATCAAAGATAATTTAGACTAGGCACTAATCTTTCTTGAAACCAGATGATGGAATCAGAGTCGCCACTAGAATTAAAATTATAGAATATAATAGCTAAAACATTAATGTGATTCATGCTAAAAACTTGCTAAATTTATTGATGAGATAGAAAATAAAGATACTAAAATTTTTAGAATAATTTTCAAAATTGAAAAAAACACTTTCCAACATGCAACTTTTAACAATTCTTTTCAATAAACATAGTAGAATTTAATTTGTTAAATATTTCAATTCCTAGCATGTACCAAATGGGGTATTGTAACAAATATAACAATGATCTTTACAACATGAAATACTTATAATATCTCTTTGTAAGAGTCCCCTATAACATAAGTGCCATGGGTGTCATTTTTGTCCCCAATAATGGTGCTAGATGAGTGTAGGATGTTGATAAAACAAATATGATTAGAATAACACAAACTTGGGAGGGGATTTATTTGGTTAAGAAGTGGTAGGCAATACACATTACTATAGGTTTTAGAGTTGATAAGAGAGTTATGATAGTCCTCAATAATGGGAGGGTTGATAAACAAAACAAGATTATCAGAATCTTTACAACCCTTAGCAGTTAAAATTTAACCTTCAATAGGATTCCAAACTTATCTCCCTTTTCTTTGAGGAATACTTAAGGGTGGATAAGTTTCCTATATGGTTCACCTTTGAAAGATGATCTCAATCCTTCTAGCTTTACAAACAAGAAAATCTTCAAATCTAAAAGTTAGCAAAGATAATTTAGACTAGGCACTAATCTTTCTTGAAATCAGATGATGGAATCTAAGTCAACACTAAAATCAAAATTATAGAATATAATAAATAAAACATTGATGTGATACATGCTAAAAACATACTTTTTATATTTATTGATAAGATAGAAAGCAAAGATACTAAAATTTTCATAATAATGTTCAAAATGGAAAAAAGCACCTTCCAACATGCAACTTTTAACAATTCTTTGCAATAAACATAGCATAATTTAATTTGTTAAATATTTCAATTCTTAACATGTCCCAATGGGGTGTTACAACATTGATGGCCAAGATATTTTTACTGTAGTGAATATAATAAATAGCTTCACAACATGAAATACTTACAATATCTCTTTGTAAGAGTCCCCTGCAACATAAGTGTCATGGGTGTATTTTCTATCCCTAACAATATTTCCAAATGAGTGTATGATGTTGATAAAAAAATTATGATTAGAATAACACAAATAGGTAGAGAACTTTAAGACCATGAATTACTTACAACAATTCTCTTCAAGAGTCCTTGGTAACACAAGTGCCACAAGTGTATTCTCTCCTTGGCAATGGCACTAGATGAGTTGTTATTTCCCAGTTGTACACCTATTACACTCAACCTTGTAGACGTGAAATAAAAATGGAAAAAAATGATGCAAAACTTTCTTGTATGTCATTGTAACTAGGGAAAGTTTTAGCATCAAGACTAGACCAAATGTAAAAAATGACTGAGAGGTACCTATAAAGGGTATGGTCAACTCCCTGTTACTTCTAACTTTACCTGAACCAAGGTGAGATGACCTATACGCTAGCTTGCTCACATGGAGTGATTCTAAAATTCAACTTCCACTGGGATTATTTCCATAAAAAGATACAAATCTGACCAGAACACAACCAAACTTGCTCACTCCACCTAGGAATGGTTTTCACAGAGAATGGGCAAATGTTCTAAGTTAGATACAAGATACTAAACATATATTTTAAAGTGATTACAAACTTAATTATATATAATTTCTCAATAACAAGGGGATGAAATAAAGACTGTAATACTAGGATTTAAATCACAAAATGTAGACACATGTCAAGTATGCAATATTTATGCATCTGTAGGCAAATAACACTCTTATTATGAAAATAGGTGTAATATTTGTAGGGTAGGACATGGTAGGACAACTTAGGTGATTAAAAAGGAGGTTAGCATGCTGGTGGTTTCCAAACAATAAAGCATCTTGAAGTATTTCATGACAATATTCCTTAGGAAAGATTCATAAAAATTTCAAATGAAAGATAATGGTAAATATCAAATGATCCCTAAGAGACTAGAACATACAATAAAACTAATTTTTAAAAAGATTTTCCATATCAAATCCATGAACCTAGGGTTCCATAACAATATATTTATCAATCTATTTTGAAGTAATGTAGAAAGAGTTTATAATTTAAATCTATGCTCAATTTGATAACTAGTAGCGAGCACAAACCCAAATGTCTAATCAATAATTGTTGTAAAACATTTTGTTGCACTTCATTTACAAGAAACAAAAAATAATCACATGCATTTTAATTAATTTGAAAATAGATATTACACACATTAGTATTTCAAAATGCTTCCATGGAGACAAGAATGGAAATATTTGTCTTTTGACAAGGGAGACATAAACATGCTCTCAAATCTTGCTAATGGCTACAAGATCTACACACAATAATTGATCCCAAAAATATTTTTTTAGAACCTAGAATTAGAGAAAATGAACACCTGAAACAATGACCAAAAATAATGGTCAACTAACCTTGAAATAAGAGATAAGACTTCTATTTATACATTCTAATCCTAGGACTGTAGGTTGAAAATTTCAAAATTGCAAAGCAACCCTTCAAATTTGCTAAGATGCTTCTAGTTGGAAAATATTCCCTTGCCATGCTTGAAATATTTATCCATTTTTAAGAAAATCATGGCTCTAACTACCTCTATATGGAATGATGAATATTCTATAATGAACTATTTGATTTCTTTACTAAAAAAGCTAGGGAACATGAGATGGAAGGTGGAAATTCATGATGGAGGCCGGACAAGCCATTTTTCATCATATGAAACTACCTGAAGATTCTCTTGAGTGTGAACTAGGGGGAATAAACCATTTAAGTAGACAAATATAATTTTTCCTCATGTGTAAACATTTGGAGATGTTCTCTTGATAATGGAAGCTTCTAGATAGAAATCCTCCCCTTTGTAAACACTAAAGAAAGCTCATTACCTTGTGATGATTACAATTAGAAAGCTCTAGCTATGATGAAAATAGAGATGATTCACAACCATTATCTAAAAAATATGATTTGGAATGGCCCACAGATCTTCCTCAAACTATTTCGATACTTATGTGGCTTTGTCATGGCATTCTACTCATTAATCCTTTAAATTTCACCATTTTTTAATTTAAGACGTGTCATTTCCTTATTGGTCTTAATCCCTTTGAATAGTTAATTTTAGATTGCATCATTATATCTACTTACCTAAATAAATATGTGCCATTGATTTTTGAAATAAGCTCAAGATTTAATCTATGGCATGTAGTTGTGCCACTTATTTCTTATGTGCTTGATGACAACTCCATTGAAAAGAACACCTAAAACAATGACCAAAAATAATGGTCAACTAACCTTGAAATAAGAGATAAGCCTTCTATTTAAACATTCTAATCCTAGGATTGTAGGTTGAAAATTTCAAAATTGCAAAGCAACCCTTCAAATTTGCTAAGATGCTTCTAGTTGGAAAATATTCCCTTGCCATGCTTGAAATATTTATCCATTTTTAAGGAAATCATGGCTCTAACTACCTCTATATGGAATGATGAATATTCTATAATGAACTATTTGATTTCTTTACTAGAAAAGCTAGGGAACATGAGATGGAAGGTGGAAATTCATGATGGAGGCCGAACAAGCCATTTTTCATCATATGAAACTACCTGAAGATTCTCTTGAGTGTGAACTAGGGGGAATAAACCATTTAAGTAGACAAATATAATTTTTCCTCGTGTGTAACCATTTGGAGATGTTCTCTTGATAATGGAAGCTTCTAGATAGAAATCCTCCCCTTTGTAAACACTAAAGAAAGATCATTACCTTGTGATGATTACAATTAGAAAGCTCTAGATATGATGAAAATAGAGATAATTCACAACCATTATCTAAAAAATATGATTTGGAATGGCCCACAAATCTTCCTCAAACTATTTCGATACTTATGTGGCTTTGTCATGGCATTCTACTCATTAATCCTTTAAATTTCACCATTTGTTAATTTAAGACATGTGCCATTTCCTTATTGGTCTTAATCCCTTTGAATAGTTCATTTTATATTGCATCATTATATCTGCTTGCCTAAATAAATACGTGCCATTGATTTTTGAAATAAGCTCAAGATTTAATCTATGGCATGTTGTTGTGCCACTTGTTTCTTCTGTGTTTGATGACAACTCCATTGAAAAGTATAGCATCATCTTGTGTCATTGATCTCATTATCTTAGATCAAGTATGGATCATCGATCTCTATCCATTGGCCCTAGTCATTTAATCCACACTCCATTAAATTTTTGACAAGGTCCCATGATGATGACACTTATCACCATCTCACTCATCCAAGGTTTCTTTGACTATTCATCTTTGATCATGCACCATCAGATCATCTTAATCAGTGTTAAAATTTACTATCAAAATACTACATGGGGTCTAAATTTGATCTTAAGAAACCATCTTGGAAAATTTTAATCCCAATGGTTATTTATACTTAACATTGACGTCCATGTGCCTATCAAAAAATTCTTGTGAGACCATCATACTTGGAATTTGGCAAAATTTCTTTGAGATTTTGCTCATCAGGCCTTCAAAAATTTACATTCAGCCTTTGGTCTTTGGCATTTTTATCTTTGGAAAAAAAATTGTGGGTATGCTATAAAATTGTTGAGGCCTTTTTTTTCTTGACACTTTTAATCCCAATGGTTATTTATCATGGCTTAACATTGACGTCCATTTCCCTAAGGAAATCGAGATCAACATTTTTGCAAAAAAAATTACTTGACATTTTGCCAAGACAATTGAATTTTATTGGCCCTTTTGCATGGGCAAAATGCCCAAAGGATAAGTACCCTTCATCAGTTTACAAAAAATTTGTAGTAGATAAAATTTATTTAAGCAAGCCTTCATATTTACGATAGATAAAATGTCTTGAGATTTTGCTCATCAGGCCTTCAAAATTCCTATTTACATTCAGCCTTTGGTCTTTGGCATTTTTATCTTAGGAGTTTTTGACGAAATTTTTTTGTGGCATTTGTATGCTATAAGAATTGTTGAGGCCTTTTTTTCTTGACACTTTTACTCCTAGGCCCTACATACACACACACACACACACACACACACACACACACACACACACACAATACACACACACACACATATATACACACACACACACACACACACACACACACACACACACACACACACACACACACACACACACACACACACATACATATATGTATATATATACATACATACATATATACATATATATATATATACATATACATACATGTGTGTGTGTGTGTGTGTGTGTGTGTGTATAGACATACATACATACATATATATACATGCATACATTATATCTCATGATATGTGTGTATGAGTGTGTGTGTGAATGCAAATATTTGACTGAGTAATATTATACATAAACAATATATTTTACATAATATACATTTAAGTATATTATACTAAAATATATAATATATAATATATAATTTGATTTATAAATTATATTAACATATATATTATATAATACTAATGATAATATGAAAATATATTATATAATATATAATATTATAATATTATATTATATTATATAATATATATATATATATATATATATATATTTATTATATATTCTAAATAAATTTTATATATTTAATATAATCTATACAAATATCATTTTATTATATTAAATCTATCACTTGCCTTCAATTTGACTTGACTACTCCCGAGGTACAATTATGTTCAGAAATAGGCAAGATTCCCAAATGAATTTGAAATTCAATTTTAATTTTTAAAATGGGGTCCATATTATTTTAACACATTTTTAATTAGAACAAAAACTATTGAACATGTCTGACTAGATATATTCTGATTCCTACATATTCCTAGTTTTTTTTAGCATATAATGTAGAGTAATGATAGCTCAGAATAGAGTAGGTTGTAGAGTGTCTGAATCATTGACCATATTTTTTATTGTCATTTTTTCAAATCCTTATTTTCAAGTATTTAATATTAATAAAGATTAAAATATTTTTTTAATCTATCTAAAATGTTTGATTTATTTGTGTTGACTTGGCCCTTTTATTCATTATTTAACACTTTATGTTATGAAATCACTAAGATTCATATAGTCTATCTAGATTATTGTAATATTTTTAGCCCTTTTGGAGTATGCCCATCTGTGATGTCAGTGAGCCTTCTATTGAAGGAGCATGCACATTAACGTTGTTTGGTAAAATAAGGTTTTTAAATTGTAACACTAAAATTTTATAAAACATGACAATAAATCACAAAATATGTTATTATCATTTCTATAAATCCTTATTTTTAGGTATTTAATATTAATAAAGATTAATATATATTTTTTAATCTATCTAAAATGTGTGATTTATTTGTGTTGACTTGGCCCCTTTATTCATTATTTATCACTTTATATTATGAAATCACTAAGATCCAGATAGTCTACCTAGATTATTTTAATATTTTTAGCCCTGCTTGAGCACACCCATCTGTGATATCGACAAGCATTATATTAAATGAGTGTGCACATGAATATTGTTTAGTAAAATAATGTTTTCAAATTTTAACACTAAAATTTTATAAAAAATTAAAATAAATCACAGTGATCCATATTAACATCACAAGCAAAGTAAAATTTGGGACACTCCATTTTGACTGCACTCCAAAATTGATCAATCATAGTATCATTCAACATTTCCATGGAGGTAGTCAATTAGCTTTGGGGGATTTGACAATTAAACATAAAAATATCATATTCAGATGATGAGTACCCTAGTTTATCTAAATATTCATTAATTTGTTTAGCAATATCACATGGAGGGTGTGGAAGAAAGCACTTATCACCCTAATCAATGTCCAAATCAAAATTCATGGCATTTACCTTGGTGTTTAAAAGATTAGTCACCTCTTTTCCAGCCCCTCTATTCTAGTTTCTATCTATTCTTTCTTCACATGTAGGCCTCTTCCCTCTATCATTATCTCAATTGTGGAAAGTAAGCCCCCTTTGTGCTTGATTTAGATTTAGAGGACTTTCTTGAATGGTAGACACATGAGGGATCCCCTTATCATCTTTGGCCAACTTGTATGACATTTTTTTGACAATAGAGGCCAAATTTTTAATAGTCTCTTCAAGATTGGCTATCTTAGTGGACTGTGTCTTTTCTAGATTAACTAATTTTACATTAGCTCACTTGTTCAAGGGATTTACCACAACCTTTATGTTGTTCTCAATTTGGATGGCCATATTGAATACCAACTATAGGTTAGTGGGAGTTTTGTCCCTCAAGTAGTATATAGACTTCTTATCAAAGGCATCACAATACTTTATCAAGCATGTTATATCACTAGGCCTGATGTTTTTGAGTAGCCACATCATAGATTTATTGAATCTTATATTAAATTCCTATACACACTCATTAGGATTCTTTTTGAAGTTATTAAACTCAACCAAAAGAAACCTTGGATTAATCCTAGCACCATACTAAATTATAAAAACATTTTTCATCTCTTCCCATTAATCAGTGGATCCATTGGGAATGGAATTAAACCATTCATGAGTGTCTTCCTCCAATGTGTGTACAAAAAACTTAATGCTCACATCCCCATACTCAACCTCATAATCTTCAATGATATTGTGAAAATCCCTCAAGTGCTGATCATTACTCATTACATTGTTCCCATAGAATTTTGGAAGGCATTTCCTTACTTCATTTAAGACTTCATTAGGATAGCCCACCATTTCATCAAAATTGATAGGCCTGAATCTAGGAAAATATAATGCAAGATGTTCATTCTTATCATGATTATTATGCCTCATGATTTGTTCAATAAGAGGTTTAATAACAAATGGAAAAGAGATATGAGGGAGTGAATGAGGTAGACTTGGTAGATTAAACTTGGGAGGGCATTCAACTAGTTTAGGAGTAGGGTAATACATAGGACTATAGGTTTTAGAGTTGTTAGGAGACCTATGATAGTCCTTAAAAAAGGGAGGATTTATAAATAGGTCAAGATTATTAGAATCTTGAAAACCCTTAAAATCCTAACTCTACCCTTCAATAGGATTCCAAACTTGTCTCCCTCTTCTTTAAGGAATACTTAAGGGTGGAACAAGTTTCTTAGATAGGTCAACTTTGAAAGATGAACTCAATCCTTCCAGATTTATAAATAAGAAAATACTCAAAGCTAAAATTTAGTAAAGATAATTTAGACTAGGCACTAATATTTCTCAAAACTAAAAGATGGAATCAGAGTTTCCACTAGAATCAATATTCTAGAATATAACAGTTAACACACTATTGTGATGCATGTTGAAAACATACTTTCTAAATTTATTGATGAGATAGAAAGAAAAGATATCAAAACTTTCAAAATAATGTTCAAAAGGTAAAAAAAACATTAAAACATGTAAATTATAATATTTATTTTAAATAAACATAAAATAAGTCTATTTCTTAAATATTTCAATTCTTGGCATGTCCATAGTGGGGTGTTGTAACATTGAAAACCAAGATAGTATGACTATAGTAAATACAACAGATAACTTCACAACATGAAATACTTATAATATATCTTTGGAAGATTCCCCAATAACACAAGTTCCATGTGTGTCTTTTTATCCCCAGCAATGGTGCTAGATGAGTGTACAACATTGATGAACCAATGATGATTAGAATAACACAAATAGGTAGAGAACATTAAAACCATGAATTACTTACAACAACTCTCTACCCAAAAACACAAGTGTCATTATCATCTTTTCTCTCCTTGAAAATGGTTTTAGTTAATATGTTGGTTCCTATTTATACACCTCTTATGCTTGACCTTTCACACTTGAAAGAAAAATGGCAAAAAATAATGAGAAACCCACTAGTATGTTGTTGTATCTGGGGAAAGGTTTAGCATCAAGATAAGATTAAATGCAAAAAATGACTAAGAGGCACATATAGAGGGTATCTCTTTGCTACTTTGAGATCTACCTAAACCAAGGTTAGAGGACCTATGGGGTAGCTTTCTCACATTGAGTGATTATACAATTCAACCTCCATAGGGATTATTGATACAAAGAGACAAGAATCTAACTAGAACACAACCAAACTTGCTCACTCCACATAAGAAGGGTTATCACAAAAATGGACAAATGTTAGAAGTTAAATATAATTTACTAAATCTATATTTGAAGGTGATTTCAAACTTTATTCTAGAAAACATTTTAACAATAATGCGCTGAAAGGAAGACTACAATACTAGGATTTAAAGTATAAAATGTAGACACATGTCAAGTATGCAATATTTATGCATATATAAGAAAATACCACTCATTATATGAATATAGTTATATTATTTATAAGGTAGGACATGGTAGGACAAGTTAGATGATTTCAAAAGGAGGGTGGCATGCTAGTGGTTTGCAAATAGTAGGGTATTTTATAGTATTACATGACAATATTATTTAGCAAAGATGTAGAAAAGATTCAAATGTAATATAATGGTAAATACCAAATGATCCTTAAGAGACTATACCATACACTAAAAACAATCTTTCAAATGCTTTTCTCTATCAAATCCATGAACCTAGGGTGCTATAACAAGTTATTCAATAACCTATTCTAAAGTAATGCAGAAAGAGTTTATAATCTAAATTTATGCTCAAAATGACAAGAAGTAGTGAGCACAAACCCAAATGTCCAATCAATAATTATTAAAAAACATGTCATTGCACTTCATTTACAGGAAATAACAAAGCATCACAAGCATTTTCATTAACTCAAAAATAAATATTACATAGATTAGTATTTCAAAATGCTTCCATGGGGATAAGCATAGCAAGATTTCTCTTTTTACTAGGGAGACATAAACATGCTTGCTAATTATTATACAACTACAACCACCTTACCAAGGAAGACAAGATCTACACACAGTAATTGATCCCAAAAATATTTTTGTAAAACCTAGACTTAGAAAAAATGAACACTTAAAATAATGAACTATAATAACATCCAACTAACCTTTAAATAGGAGATAATCCTTCTATTTATACATTATAATCCTAGGACTTTGGGTCAAAAATTTCAAAATTACTAAGCAACCCTTCAAATCCATTAAGATGATTCTAGCTAAAAAATATTCCTTTGCCATGCTTGAAATCTTCATCCATTTATAAGAAAATCATGGCTTTAATTGCCTCTATGGGAAATGATGAAGATTATTTAAGTAACTATTTGATTTCTTGATTGGAAACGCTGGGGAACATGAGCTAGAAGGTGGAAATTCATGATGGAGGCCGAATAGGGCATTTTTCATCATATAAAACTACCTAAATATGCTATTGACTATGAAATAGAGGGAAAAAACCATTTGAGGAGCCAAATAGAATTTTTCCTCATGTGTAACCATCTAGAGATGCTAACCTACTAATAGAAGCTTTTGGATAGATGTCCTCCCCTTTGTGCACACTAATTAAAGCCCATTTCCTTGTGATGATTACAATTGGAAAACTCTAGCTGTGATGAAAATAGAGATGATCCACAACCATTATCTAAAAAATATGCTTTACAATGGCCAATAGATCTTCCTTGAATTGATTCGGCACTTATGTGGCTTTGTCATGGCATTTTACTCATTAATCCTTGAAATTTCACCATTTGTTAATTTAGGACATGTGTCATTTCCTTATTGGTTCTAATCCCTTTGAACAGTCCATTTTGGCTTGCATCATTAGATCTACTTTCCCAAACAAATGTGTGCCATTGATTTTTTAAAGAAGCTCAAGATATAGTCTATGGCATATAGTTATGGCACTTGTCTCTTCTATGCTTGATGACAAATGTGTTGAAAAGTGTAGCATCATCTTATTTTATTGATCTCATTAGCTTGGATCAAGTGTGGATCATCGATCTCTATCCATAGGAACCAATCCTTTACTCTACATTCCATTAAATTTTTGACAAGGTCCCATTATGATGACACTTATCATCATCTCACTCATCCTAGGTTTTTTTGACTATTCATCTTTGATCATTTACCGTTAGATCATCCTACATGGTGTTAACATGTATGATAAATCTACCTCTAGTTGAACTCGAAGGGCTATGACATGGGGCCTAAATTTGATATTTGAGCAACCATATTAGAACATTTAAATACTAATAAATATTTTTCATGGAATAATATTGGCATCCATGCACTTATCAAAAGATGCATGTGAGACCATCATACTTGTAATTTGGGTAAATTTCTTTGAGATTTTTCTCATCAAGCCTTCAACATTCCTATTTGAATTTAGCCTTTGTCATTTGGAATTTATATCTTTGGTATAATTTTTATGGCCTTTTGGTGCCATAAAAATTGTTGAGGGCTATTTTTCCTTGATAATTCTACTCCCAGGCCCTTTGTTTATTAGAATAATTATTTCAAACATTTTATTTGGGACAATTCTCCCAAAGTGTTGAATTTAATTGGACACTTCTCCCACATCAATTCAGTCTCCAAATTTTCTATCTTCATCAAGACTATTATTTTATATATTTTTTCTGAGATAATTCCCCAAATAAACTAAACTTTGCACTTTTCCCAAAGAAATTACACTTTCTACTTTTGCTAAATAAATTGAGTCTTAAAATTTTTTGTCTTCATCACGACAATTATTTTAGACATTTTATCTGAAACAATTTCCTTGAAGAAACCAAGCTTAACACTTTTGCCTAAAGATTTGAAATTGACATTTTTCCAAATTAAATTGACTTTTGTTGGGGCTTTTTCATGGCAAAAATGCCCAAAGGATAAGTACCCTTCAGATCTTTTATGTGAGTAAAATTCCTGAAAGAGTTAACCTTTCAATCTTTTTGTATTAGATAAAATTTCTAATGGAAATAAGTTTTTGATATTTTTACCATAGATAAAATTTCTGAAACAAATAAGTCATCAGAATCTTCATGAACACTTTGGTCAAAATATTGAATTCCTTTAGACTTTTTGTGTGAACACTTTACTCAATGAAAATAAGAATTTGTGTTTTTTGTTTGAGATAAAAATTCTAAAGACTTATTTTCATTAGGCAAGTATTCACATAAAAATTCTAAAAAAATTCTAAGGGCCTAGTGCATACACTGAGTAAATATAAAATAACACTTAGTCAATTTGACATGAACTTGACCTTTCAGTGAACATTTTGAGACAAAAATTGGGCTAAGGACTTAGGAATTTAAACTTGACAAGGGCCTAATTTATTTAATGTAATTTTGGGTACTAATAGTAACAAAATAAATTTATCCATTGTAACCACTAAGATAAAACATGATCAGCTATTGTTGAGCTCCTTATCTAGTGAATATAGATGTGCCCTAATCGAAACCAGGGAGTTACAATTTTTACATAGAGATTACATGCTAAGATAATATCTCTTTACACGAAGAATGCAAGCCATCATGGAATAAATCATTGCATGGGGATTTAGATCTTGATCAATATGTGCCCATAATTATCTTTAAAGATGAACTTTAATATTTTGACATTGTTAAGGGTTTGGAATTACTAGGTTTAATTGTGAATTATAAAAAATTTACACTATTTCTCTTTACATATCCCCTTACCAATACATATATACATACATTATATGTCATGATATGTGTGTGTGCATGTGAGTGTGAATGTATATATTAGATTGAGTAATATTATATATAAATAATATATTTTATATAATATAAATTTAAGTATATTATAGTAAAATATATTATATATAATTGTAATTTGATTTATAAACTATATTAACATATATATATATATATATAATATAGTAATAATGACAATATTAAAATATATTATATAATATATATTTTAAATAAATATTATATATTTAATATAATCTATATAAATATCATTTTAATATATTAAATATATCACTTACCTTCAATTTGATTTGACTACTCCCGAGGTGCATTTATGTTCAAAAATAGGCAAGATTCCCCAACAACATTGAAATTCAAATCTAATTTTAAAAATGGGGTCCATATAATTTTAAAACATTTTTAAGTAAAAAAAAAAATACCAAACATGTCTGACCAGATATATTCTGATTCTTACATATTCCTAGTTTTTTTCGAGCATATACTATAGAGTGATGATAGATAAGAATAGAGCAAGTTGTAGAGTGTCTGAGGCATTGACCATATTTTTTATTGCCATTTCTATAGATCCTTATTTTATTAACAAATTTGATTTATAAATTATATTAACGTATATATTATATAATACTAATGATAATATTGAAATATATTATATAATATATAATATTGTAATATTATATTATATTATATTATATAATATATATATTTATTATATATTTTAAATAAATTTTATATATTTAATATAATCTATACAAATATCATTTTATTATATTAAATCTATCACTTGCCTTCAATTTGACTTGACTACTCCCGAGGTACAATTATGTTCAGAAATAGGCAGGATTCTCTAATGAATTTGAAATTCAATTTTAATTTTTAAAAAGGGGTCCATATTATTTTAACACATTTTTAATTAGAATAAAAACTATTGAACATGTCTGACTAGATATATTCTGATTCCTACATATTCCTAGGTTTTTTTAGCATATAATGTAGAGTAATGATAGCTCAGAATAGAGTAGGTTGTAGAGTGTCTGAATCATTGACCATATTTGTTATTTTCATTTTTTCAAATCCTTATTTTCAGGTATTTAATATTAATATATTTTTTAACTCTATCTAAAATGTTTGATTTATTTGTGTTGACTCGGCCCATTTATTCATTATTTAACACTTTATGTTATGAAATCACTAATATTTAGATAGTCTACCTGGATTATTGTAATATTTTTAGCCCTGATAGAGTACACCCATCTATGATGTTAGAGAGCCTTCTACTGAAGGAGTGTGCACATGAATATTATTTGGTAAAACAAGGTTTTTAAATTTTATCACTAAAATTTTATAAAACATTACAATAAATATAATTCTAAATACTCTGCATTTGTATACTTCAATCAATTTTGAATAAAAAATGGTATAATTTTTAAGAATGTGTGTCAAGCTCAAGGAGGCCCTGGGTTGGCCTAGGTAGTAGTGAGCCCTACTAAAAGTCCAATATAGAAGGAAAAGAGGTCAAAGGAGTCAAGTGCATGTAAAAGACAAAAATGGTTAGACTTTACTAGTCGTAACTCAATATGGGTGGACTCATTATTTGGTTTAAATTATATGGAAAATTATCATAGAATAATTAATTTGCATTTTTTTATCATCTTCAACATCTGGTAAAACTAACCAATTGCATATATTTATCTAATAAATCATGCAATTAAAATGTCCTTCCTTCTAAATGAATGAGCATGAATAGTTCGTCAAAATTCATCTTAATTATGCATAAAGTGGTGAGCCATTATGATCCAAAAAATTGTTATCCCCATCCATGATAATATAAAACATAAGATAATATAATAGGTAGTCTACCATAGCTTTATATTATGGAATTTACTAGAATAATTGACTATACCCCCACCTATAATTAGGATTTGAAAATCTAGAGCTGGGTAAATGAAATATTTCAATTGAGTATCCAAATTATTGTTGATGAATTTATTTATACTCCCTGAGTAAATAAATATAATCAAATTCTATTTCTTAAGGAAATCGAACAACTTAATATTTAGAAGAGTATTAATACCTAAAAGTGCATGCTAAGAAATAGTAGGTTGATAATATTCAGATTCATCCTTAGGTCCTTCCAGACTATTGATGTGTGTCTATGTCAAGGATGTAATGTGAATATCAAAATAATATTTCCTAGATTATAGTATATGTCTTAGAAAACCTTAGGGCTTCACTCAATTTTGCAAGAGAGATTATGTGGTTACCACCTTCTAATATGCAAGCAGACCCTACTATAGGGACAATAGGAATATGGTAGTGACATAATCTACCTAAATTTATTATGATGTAAATTTATTTATATTTACCAATATAATTTGAAACTCATAAACAAACAAATGGATACACATAATGATCATTAATCTAAAGTGATTCATTTTTAAAAAGTTTAAAAGGAGGGAATAAGGTAGGGTAGAAAAGAAAGTTCCCTTCTAAAAAAAAAGACCAACATATCTCCTTTGATTTCTATTAGAAACCTAAAAAACACCCAATTGAAATCAGACTACTAAGATGTTAAGCACGGAATATACTGAGAGGGGGGGTGAATCAGTATATTATATATCTTATAAATCTTTCCTTTAACTAAATTCCACTTAATCAAACATTAAAGATATGCAATAAAACTCAAACAATAAACATCCACACAAGATAGAGAGAGACACCAGATATAACATGGAAACCCAATGTGGGAAAAACCATGGAGAATCAATCTCAAATATATTCATGAGAACAACCCCACAGGAGCACCATACCCCTTTGCCAAGTACAAACCTCGGCTTCAATTCGTGAGCACCAACCCATAGGAGCTTCAAACCCCTTTGTCAAGCACCATCCCAACTATGATTCGTGAGCACCAACTCACATGAGCATCAACCACTTTGTGTATACCACACACCTATCTCTCAATGTTGCTAAATCAACAAATGATAGTTCAATACAACATCTCTTTCATCTCTCTCACCTTTGCTCTTCTAAGCTAGATAATACAATATCAAAATTAACCTCTCACTCTCATCTTACAAATGGCTACTCAAGCCTTTATTTATAGCTTTCCAAATGACCTTTGGCCTTCCCCCTTTGTAACCTTTCAATCCTCATGAAAAATGGCACCAATCTTGGATGACCCTTCATATCCAAGCATTTGAAAAGTCACGTGGTGACCCTTCATGACCAAAAACATCTTTCCCACTTTTGTCCTTATCTTTGGTGACTTTTTGTATTCCTTAAAGTGTCCCTTCATGAGAAATTCACCCTTTAATCTTTTGTCTTCACTTGGTGACTCTTGGTATTCCCCAAGATGATTCTTCATGGGAAAATGCATCCCATCCTTCTTTTGTCTTTATCCCATGACTCTTTGACTTTTCCATGGGCCCTTATTTTGTCTCATATGCAACCAAATATATATTTTTTAATATTAAATAAATATTAACTCATATTAGCCAAGATAAATAACATTAAATGCAATGGGGCCTTTATCACCAATAATACTAAACCTTTAACATCAATGACAATATTTCCAACAATCTCCCCCTTTGTCATTGATGGCAACCTCAATCCTGAAACTGCCACATCCTGTCACCTGTACATACCATCATCTAAAAACATACAGTAACTCCCCCTTACTGTAGCAACCTGTACCTATTCCCTATACCTATTTTCTGCACCTATACCTGTACCTGTTATTCTCCCCCTTTGACATCAATGGCAAAGGGCATACCTAGAGCTAACACTTAGCTCCCCCTCACTTGATGTTGAACATCAATGGCAGAAAGTAATAGAAATTACTCCCAACTCCTCTCGTTGATCTTTGAATGTATCCCTTGATTGTGCCTTTGAGAAGATATCTGATATAACGTACACATTTTTCCCTATCCTTTGAGCATCTACAATCAACTCATTTAAATCTTTTCTTCTAATCTCACAACCTTCAGCATGAAACCTTAATGTGTCTCCTTGATCAAAAATTTGACTAACACTCAACAGATTATGCTTAAGACCTTTTACATACAAAACATTTTTAGTCTTAGTTCTACCAAAATCCAAAATCAAAGTACCTTTTCCAACTATCTTGGCAGTGGTTTTATCTCCGAACCTCACTGTACCACCATTAATATTTTTTAGAGAAATGAAATTACTTTTATCTCCTATCATATGCCTCAAACATCTGCTATCAATTAACCATGGCTGATCTTTACCTCCCACATGCAGAGCTATTTGTACCATCATAGAATCTTCATATTGTTTATTCTACCATGTACATGTCTGAACCTTCTTCTGGATGAATGGATCTTTGACACTCTGATTCTTCTTCTTGATGAATAAAGCTTTGAACCTCTGATCCTTCTTAACTGACTTGAGCATGCTTTTGTAATATCAAGCTATGTGTCCATAGTTGTTGCACTTGTAGCATACTATGGTCTCTTCATCAAAGCTTGATAGAGGAACAAAAGAGTTGTGGCTTATTATTGACTCTACTTGACTTTCCTTCTCCTTATTTCTGAAATTGTTAGCTCTTTTTCTACATTCTAATTTCTTGTGACCATATCCATTACAATAAAAACAATAGCCATAAAAATAAGACCTGTCTTTATATCTCTAACCTGATTGTCTTTTGTAGCTTTGTTCCTTCCAGCCTTCTCTATTTGGAATGTCCTTTGTATTCTTCACTTCTCCCTTTCTGTTTCCTCTTGTGTCAAAGCTTCAGCATAGCTCCTTTTCTTTTCAAAACTGATCCCTATCTTATCTGAATATGCTTTTTTACTTTCCAATATCTTATTCAGCATGTTAGTGCTATCTTCAAATTTTGAATCATTGATTACTTTATCACTGACTGCTTTCTTAATATCTTCTTTTAAAGAGGCAATTTCAATAACATACCTTTCACAATCTTTCCTTGCTATTTCCAAGTATGCTGTGAGATCTTATTCATTCTTCTTGGCTTCTTTAAAGTGTGTTTGTAGATCTTCAATCATTTCCTTTGACTCTTGTTCATTTTTCTCAATCTAGCGCTTTAACCTTCGATTCTTCTTCTGAACATCTTCTAACTCTTCTAGGGCACCATTGAGTTCTCCTTCCATATCTACTTCAGCTTCCTCATCCTCTTCTTCTTGATTATCTTCATGTATAGCCATGAATATAATCTCTTATTCTTCTAAATCACTGACTCCACTATCTTCACCTGAGCTAGGATCTTTAGAATACAGGTTCTTCTTCTCAAATTTATCTTAGATTTTCCTTTGAATTTCTTCTTGTATGTAGGCTTTTCTTCTTCATCATCTTTAACCTTATCTGGGCATCTAGCTAAAAAATATCCAATCTTTCCACAATTAAAACATTTAAAAGGTAATTTTCCTTTATATTTACCTATTCCTCTTTTTGGCTTGTGAATGAAAAGTGCTTTGTTGTCATCTTCATCATCACTGGAACTATCACTTGAATCTTGAATCTTAGGTTTCTCTTTCTTTGATGTCTTGAAAGTCACTTCTCTCTTTGAGGGTTTATCTTGTTCTATCCGCATCTCATATGCCATGAGAATACCATGAAGCTCATCCATCTTTAGCTTCTAAATTCTTCATCTCCTCAATTGCTAAAACCTTTGCATCATGTTAGGGTGTGGAGCTAAAAGCTTCACCAAGGAGCATAGTTAAAATAGGTTCGGGTCTACACAGACGCCGGCGTCGGTCAGGAGCGACCGACGTCGGTTAGTAGCAGTTACAGAGGCACCGACGTCGGCGATATGGTCGGCCGGCGACGGTCACAGGCGAACAGGCAGGAACCGACGTCGGTTACCTGCGTGTCCAGAAATCTATTTTCGAGGACAGCAACGAGTGTTTGCATGATGAGTTTGAGTTGTAGACTCAAGCTCGCGTCTCTATTATTAGTAATATTATTTTTAGAGCCCTTGTTCAAGAGGCTTAACTGTTTGTTGTAAGAGCATGCTCAAGTTCCCTATTTCTATATGTAGGAAGATCTTCTTAGCTTAGAATGTAAGTGTTGTGTGTAGAACTGTAAGAGTAGAACATTGTGAATGTTTGAAGGACAGTACAGAGTTGCATCAATCCAGGTTGTTGGATTTGAGTGTACTTGAGAGAGAGCTCTTGAGGAATAGAGATCTAGTGAGAGATCTTGTGTGCATCTGAGAGAGGTGTGGAAGAACGAAGTTTCTTCAAATTGTATTCCTATTGTAAAGAGTTTCAATACAAGTTTTCAGGGTGTTTTCTTGTATATCTTGTTCTGTGCTATTTATCATTTCAATTACTTATCTATCTGATTTATTTCCGTGTTTATTGCTTTCACAAGTGTAATCTATTGTTGGTTTGATCCCCCAACAAGTGGTATCAGAGCCTTGGTTACAGGTTACAGGTTACAGATTACAGGTTGCTCACAGGTGTTTCTGCAGGAATTTCTGTTTGAGTGGGAGAAGCAATGGCAGAGGAAAGTAAGCTGAGAATGGAAAAGTTTAATGGCAAGAACTACCAACATTGGAGAATGCAGATAGAGGACTATCTGTATCAGAAGGATCTCTACTTACCGTTAGGTGGGATAGCAAAGAAGCCCAAGGACATGGAGGATGAAGAATGGGAAGTTCTTGATAGAAAGGCTCTTGGGTCTATAAGACTGAGTCTGGCCTCCACTGTGATATGTAATTTGTCACAGGAAAAAACTACGGTAGAGTTGATGACCACGTTAGCAAATATGTATGAAAAACCCTCAGCTTCAAATAAGGTATATCTTATGAAGCAATTATTTAATTTGCATATGAATGAAGGTGGATCTGTTTCTACTCATCTGAATGATTTCAATGGAATTGTTAATCAGTTAAGTTCTGTCAATATTATATTTGAAGATGAAATAAAAGCTCTTTTGATATTATGTTCTTTGCCCGAACGCTGGCATGGCTTAGTAATGGCAGTTTCTAATACTGCATCTGCATCAAATATTTTGAAAGTAGAGGATGTGGTTAGTGTTATCTTGAATGAGGAAATATGCAGGAAAAGCACAGAAGAGACATCTGGGAACGCTTTAAATTTTGAGAGCAGGGGAAGGCAAAAAGAAAAGAGCAAGAGGAGATCAAGATCTAAGTCTAAGGTGAGAGGAAGATCCAAATCCAGGAATGGCAGGAAGCCACAATGCTGAAACTGTGGAAAGATGGGGCACATAAGCAGAGATTGTTGGTCAAAGCCCAAGGAGGACAACCAACACGAAGGAAAGGAAGAAGCCAAGGTTGCAGGTATTGCACAGGATGCTTTAATTTTCTCTTTGCATAATAACATAGAATCTTGGGTATTAGATTCTGGTGCTTCTTTCCATGTTACCCCTAACAGAGAGTATTTCAGTGACTATATCCATGGAGATTTTGGAATAGTGTACTTAGGGGATGATGAGCCTTGTAAGATTATTGGCAAAGGTAAAGTGCAGCTGAAGATGCAGAATGGCAACACATGGGTGTTGAGGGAAGTGATGCATGTTCCTAGTTTAAAGAGAAATTTGATTTCTGCAGGTAAGCTAGGTGATGAGGGTTGTACAGTAACTCTCACAGCAGATTCTTGGAAGGTGACCAAGGGTGCACTAGTTATGGCCAGAGGTAAGAGAGAAGGTACTCTCTACTTGTGTAATTGTGTTACTAACAAATCTCCTTCAGTTTTATCTACTTCAGGTGTGGATTGTAAATTGTGGCACTCAAGGCTTGGCCACATGAGTGAGAAGGGGATGTCAATACTTAAGTCTAAAGGTATGCTTTCAGATTTGAAAAGTATGGATTTAGAATTTTGTGAGCATTGTGTATTTGGAAAATAGAAAAGGGTTAGTTTTCTCAAGACTGGGTCTACTAAGAAAAGGCAGAAGTTGCAGCTTGTTCACACAGACGTGTGGGGACCAGCTCAGGTAGCCTCTATTGGCGGATCACGGTACTATGTTACATTCATAGATGACGCCACAAGAAAGGTATGGATCTACTGTATTAAAAAGAAATCTGATGTTTTTGAGACTTTTAAGTTTTGGAAAGCCATGGTTGAGAATGAAACAGGCAAAAAGTTAAAGTGCTTGAGATCTGATAATGGCGGTGAGTTCTGCAGTCTTAAGTTCAAATTGTATTGTTATACACAAGGAATCCGTAGGCAAAGGATGGTTCCAAGGACACCTCAGCAGAACGGTATTGTTGAAAGGATGAACATAACTATTATGGAGCGTGCAAGATGTATGAGATTGCATGCAGGGTTGCCCTTAGAGTTTTGGGCAGAAGCAGTTGACATCGCAGTGTACCTGATTAACAGAGGACCCTCTACAGCTCTAGATGGTGGAATTCCAGAAGAGGCATGGACAGGTAAAAAGGTAGATCTCTCATATCTCAAAGTTTTTGGTAGTGAAGCCTTTATGCATATAGATAAGGAAAATAGAAAGAAGCTTGATCCTAGGTCTATGAGGTGCACGTTTATAGGCTATGGCTCAGATGATTTTGGTTTCAGATTTTGGAATCTAGGAACTAACAAGGTAATCAGGAGTCGTGATGTTGTTTTCAATGAAAGAGTGATGTACAGTGATCAGATAAGGAGGCTGGATCAATCTGGGCAGAGCAATAGTGAATTGGACGAAGTTATGGTCCAAAATGAGCTCGCGGGAAAAAGAAATAATCACTTGCAGGAAAACACAGAGACCGACGTCGGCAGGGTTGGAACCGGCGTCGGCAGTACAGAAACCGATGTCGGTCATACAGAGACCGACGTCGGCAGACCAGGCACCGAGGTCGGTCAGGCAGAACCGACGACGGCGAGTGACAGGTCTACAGGTGGCCGAGGTCGGTCACTGTCAGAAAATTTGGGTGGACAGCGTGTTGAGAACGAGTCCAAGACACCCATCAGGAGGTCTGAAAGGGTAAGTAAGCCTCCAATTAGATATTCTCCTTCCTTATATTATTTATTGCTAACCGATGGTGGAGAACCAGAAAGTTTTGAAGAAGCAATACAGGTGGAGTCCAGGAGTAAGTGGGAGCGTGGCATGGTTGAGGAGATGGAGTCCTTAAGAGAGAACCAAACATGGGATTTGGTTGAATTGCCAGCTGGTAAAAGAACACTGAAGAACAGATGGACTTACAGGTTGAAGGAAAGTGAGGATGGTCAGATGCGATATAAGGCCAGATTAGTGGTCAAAGGATTTGCACAAAAGCCAGGTATTGACTTTGGTGAAATTTTTTCTCCAGTTGTTAAAATGACTTCAATAAGGGTTGTATTGTCTTTGGTTGCTTTTGAGGATTTGCATCTGGAGCAGCTAGATGTTAAGACAGCATTTCTTCATGGAGATTTGGATGAGGAAATCTATATGGAACAGCCAGAAGGTTTTGAGGTCAAGGGTAAGGAGAAGTTTGTGTGCAGGTTAAAGAAAAGCTTGTATGGCCTCAAGCAAGCTCCAAGGCAATGGTACTTGAAATTTGATAGGTTTATGACTGAGCATGGCTACAGTAGGTGTCAATCAGACCATTGTGTATATTTCAAGAGATTTGATAATGGTAGATATATTATTCTATTGTTGTATGTAGATGACATGCTGGTTGCAGGGTCTCACATGCAGGATATCTCTGAGCTTAAGGAGAAGTTAGCTCAAAAGTTTGCCATGAAGGATTTAGGAGCAGCGAAGAAGATCCTTGGCATGAGCATTAGGAGAGACAGGAAAAATCACAGGTTGATATTGTCTCAAGAAGATTATGTGAATAAGGTGTTGGAGAGGTTTAATATGCAGGATGCAAAACCGGTAAGTACACCTATGGCTGGACACTTTAAGTTAAGCAAAGAACAATGTCCAAATTCACATGATGAGGTAGAGTACATGAGCACGGTTCCATATTCTTCCGTAGTAGGGAGTTTGATGTATGCAATGGTGTGTACTAGACCAGATATTGCCCAAGCAGTGGGAGTAGTAAGCAAGTATATGGCCAATCCAGGTAAGGAACATTGGAAAGCAGTTCAATGGATCCTTAGATATCTGAGAGGAACCAGCAGCAAGCACCTATGCTATGGAGGTTCAGATACTTCTCTACATGGCTATGTAGATTCAGATATGGTAGGGGATTTGGATGGCAGGAGGAGCACCACAGGTTATGTTTTTACTGTAGGTGGAACGGTAGTGAGTTGGATATCTAAGTTGCAGAAGGTTGTAGCCTTGTCAACTACAGAAGCAGAATATATTGCAGCTACAGAAGCTAGCAAGGAGATGATATGGATGACACGGTTCATGGAAGAGCTTGGAAGGGAGCATGGGAGTTGCAGATTGTATAGTGACAGTCAGAGTGCAATCCATTTGGCCAAGAACTCAGCCTTTCACTCTAGAACCAAGCACATATAGCTAAGGTACCACTTCATACGGCAGGTATTGGAAGATGGTGAGTTAAAGCTGGAGAAAATTCATACAGACAAGAATCCTGCTGATATGCTAACAAAGCCGGTTACGATGGAGAAGTTGAATCTTCATTCAACTTCTATTGGTCTTCATGATTGAGTTAAAGATGGAGGAGCAAGAAGATGATGCTGTACAGGTTGGTGCAGCCGGTTTATCTCCAAGTGGGAGATTGTTAGGGTGTGGAGCTAAAAGCTTCACCAAGGAGCATAGTTAAAACAGGTTCAGGTCTACACAGACGCCGGCGTCGGTCAGGAGCGACTGACGTCGGTTAGTAGCAGTTACAGAGGCACCAACGTCGGCGATATGGTCGGCCGGCGACGGTCACAGGCGAACAGGTAGGAACCGACGTCGGTTACCTGCGTGTCCAGAAATCTATTTCCGAGGACAGCAGCGAGTGTTTGCATGATGAGTTTGAGTTGTAGACTCAAGCTCGCGTCTCTATTATTAGTAATATTATTTTTAGAGCCCTTGTTCAAGAGGCTTAACTGTTTGTTGTAAGAGCATGCTCAAGTTCCCTATTTCTATATGTAGGAAGATCTTCTTAGCTTAGAATGTAAGTGTTGTGTGTAGAACTGTAAGAGTAGAACATTGTGAATGTTTGAAGGACAGTACAAAGTTGCATCAATCCAGGTTGTTGGATTTGAGTGTACTTGAGAGAGAGCTCTTGAGGAATAGAGATCTAGTGAGAGATCTTGTGTGCATCTGAGAGAGGTGTGGAAGAACGAAGTTTCTTCAAATTGTATTCCTATTGTAAAGAGTTTCAATACAAGTTTTCAGGGTGTTTTCTTGTATATCTTGTTCTGTGCTATTTATCATTTCAGTTACTTATCTATCTGATTTATTTCCGCGTTTATTGCTTTCACAAGTGTAATCTATTGTTGGTTTGATCCCCCAACACATCATATCTCATTGGTAGAGATCTTAAAACATTTTGCACCACTGTTGACTCTTCCAATGTTTCTCCAAGACCTTGAATTTGATTTACTATCTGATCAACTCACAAGAGATAACTTGTTATATCTTCTTCTTCTTCCATCTTCAAACTTTCAAACCACCTTCTAAAAGTCTGCAACTTAGCTTGCTAAACCTTTCCATCACCTTTGTAAATATTCTCATGTTTTACCCAAGTTTCATGAGTAGATTTACATTGCATAACTTTAACAAATTCATACTCACATAAACCACATAAAATAGCATTTAAAGCTTTAGCATTACATTCACTTGCCTTCTTTTCTGTTGGAGTAATTTTAGATGTTTGTGGCTCTTCATATTCCTCTACCACTGATTTCCATATGTCAAATCCAAGGGCCATCAAATAAACCTTCATTCTCATGCTCCAAAAAGCATAATTCATCTGATCAAACAAAGGTTCCTTATTTGTATAAAATCCTTCCTGTGACCCAGCCATCATGCTTTCCCGATCTACCTTCAAGCTGTAAAACTTTTCAAAAATGAACCTGCTCTAATACCAATTGTTAAGCATGGAATATATTGAGAGGGGGAGTGAATCAGTATATTATATATCTTATAAATATTTCCTTTAACTAAATTCCACGTAATCAAACATTAAAGATATGCAATAAAACTCAAACAATAAACATCCACACAAGATAGAGAGAGACACCAGATATAACATGGAAACCCAATGTGGGAAAAACCATAGAGAATCAATCTCAAATATATTCATGAGAACAACCCCACAAGAGCACCATACCCCTTTTTGAAGTACAAACCTCAGCTTCAATTCATGAGCACCAACCCACAGGAGCTTCAAACCCCTTTGCTGAGCACCATCCCAGCTATCATTCATGAGCACCAACCCACATGAGCATAAACCACTTTGTGTATACCACACACCTATCTCTCAATGTTTCTAAATCAATAAATGATAATTCAATACAACATCTCTTTCCTCTCTCTCACCTTTGCTCTTCTAAGCTAGATAATATAATATCAAAATTAACCTCTCACTCTCATCTTACAAATGGCTACTCAAACCTTTATTTATAGCTTTCCAAATGACCTTTGGCCTTCCCCCTTTGTGACCTTTCAATCCTCATGAAAAATGGTGCCAATCTTGGATGACCCTTCATATCCAAGCATTTGAAAAGTCATGTGGTGACCCTTCATGACCAAAAACGTCTTTCCTACTTTTGTCCTTATCTTTGGTGACTTTTCGTATTCCTTAAAGTGTTTCTTCATGAGAAATTCTCCCTTTAGTCTTTTGTGTTCACTTGGTGACTCTTGGTATTCCCCAAGATGACACTTCATGGGAAAATGCATCCCATCCTTCTTTTGTCTTTATCCCATGACTCTTCGACTTCTCCATGGGCCCTTATTTTGTCTCATATGCAACCAAAAATATATTTGTTAATATTAAATAAATATTAACTCATATTAGACAAGATAAATAACATTAAATGCAATGGGGCCTTTATCACCAGTAATACTAAACCTTTGACATCAATGACAATACTTCCAACATAAGATCTGATTCATATATGGACTAACATTAGAATGATCTAAGGTTATGGGATGCTTATATCTAGACCAGATATCTAGTTGTGAGGCTACCTCCTCTAAATATTTGAATTTAGGATCAATTACTAAACATATTATATGTTGGGATGAAAAGAGTAAGGAAGAAATTGAAATGATTCTTCAAACATAACAAGACCTATGAACTTTGAAAATATGCAAGACCTTATTAATTCAATGTCTTGACTATCAACATATTTTTTGAGTCCCTTAAGTAGTTATAGGTGAAGATTTCATGGAATTGAATATTTGACTAAGTTTGGATCCATGAGGTCTCCTCCAAAGTCCAAATCTTAATTCATTCCTTTTAGACTGTGATCTTCTTCACATGTTCACCATTCTTTCATTATGATAACAAACCTCTCCTATATAGACCATTGTGCATGATTTGATGTCCTTTATACAAACTATGATAGGGTCTAAATATGATTAGGTATTTTATAAATTACAAAAATTACCCATGATTTGATCTCTTTATGATGATCTCTTAACAATATCATTACCCTTCTTGAAAGTCTATACCCTTTAAGTCTCAAATAAGCATGGTTCACCCACTTGACTATAGTAGTGCTCTTGAAGCTAGTTATAGATGTACATTTTTGTTTCTTTATCCCTATTTAAAATTCACATGTGTTCTTCTTGATCTTTATATTTAGTTTATTCATCTCAATAGTTCATGCATTTGAAGGTCCAAACAACCTCCATAAGCCTAGAAAAGGTCTTAAGGCTACTAGAACCTTGATTGTAGCATATTTTCACTTGAAACCAAGCCTATTGGTTTCTTAAGGACACTTGATTTATTTATTAAAGTATCCTTTATGGGGATTATACCATAGATTAAGGAAAAATATGGATCGAGAACCCTTTTATAGCATATCAACCTTTACCTATGCATTTGGACTATGATTTCAACCTTGGGCTGACTGTCTCATTATTCAAATATAGGTGGTTATGTATGTCCATTATATGTATGATGATTATTATTAGCCTTAATGAAGTCATCACTCATAGATATGATCATTATCCTCCCATGTTTTTCATCATGATAAAAGATATTGAGCTTATAACTTTAAAGGACATCTTCTAGCATATCTTTCTCTTTTGTACCTTCATGAAAAGTGTTGACTATTGGTGTATTGTTGTAGGCTACCTTCTTGGATGTAGGTGGTGGTTTCAATTTGGGAATAACCTCTTTTGAGTGACCATGATGCCCTTCACTTGTTCTTGACTCCTCTTTGTGATGAATGATGAATTTGAGATGAGTGGAAGAGGTGATGATAAGGTGGGAAGATGAAAACCATGAATGAAGGGTGAGAGGAGCATGATCACATTGAGAAATTTTAGTGTATGATAGTGATCATGGAGAAGAAATAATATGGAGAGAAAAGAGCATGAAAGGGAAATATTAGAGGCAAATTAAAGCATCTTATGTAAGCATGATCATATCCCCTACCTACTATATTAATTTTGGGGTCATTGAAGGAGGATAAGAAGCTAAATTTTAAACCTAGGAATATGCTAAGTACCTTAAAAAATGCTAAACAACATTAACATTTTAAAAATAGCGATTTTGAAATGATTGATAACATAATGATGGGATTTTGATATGAATCATTGGAAAATATCTTGAAAACATTGTATGATGGACATATGAATATGATGGAGATCCTTACCAAGAATAAAACAAGAAATTTTGAAACCTTTTCTCTCTCCTAAATCATATAATTCTTCTTGCTTTGCTAGTAGACTATAGACTCTGACTCTTTTACCTTCTTGAGAAGTTTTTTTCTTCACACATGTGTAATAAATGTGATGTCTACCATGGAAGGGTGAGTCATGTCGTTAAGAAGACTTGAAAACTTGAATTATATTGATACGATGCTCTAATGAGGAGAAAATGCAAAAAATTGAAGGCCTTCCTGGATGCATGATTGTTAATATATGCCTTGACTTAAAAGGGATGATTCATGAGGGAGAGATGGCCAATTTGAAAACCACTTGATCCAAATCAAAACACAAATTGATAAGTATAATTAAAAACACTAATACCAAATTTTAACCATTAAAAAAAGGAGATCATATATTATTAACAAAGGTTGAGAAATAAGAATGCATGAAAGCAATAGAAATAGTGAGTTAATTGCTTGAATTTACTTTCTCTTTGCATTAGTTCACGAAATTTTAGTCTCTACTCTATAATTAAGGGGAGAACCCCTATATATATTCCATTTAAATGACTTATTTAATTACAAAATGAAGTGGATAACCTAACACCTATCAGCATACAGGGTCTCATATGTCCTAAAGTTAATGAATATTCCCTATTCAAAATTTGGGAATATTTTACATTGCAATTCAAGGAACCATGGGAGATGTTTCTTATTTAAAAAGAACCTAATATTTGGTTATTTTATTCTTGAGGAGATAGGATAGGATCCCATTAGTATTATTGATGATGAATCTCCTGCTACAGAAGAAGATTGAGTGTTAATGCCAATTGAGGAAGAATAAATTCTAAGAGGGGCTAAAAAAGTGGTGGATATTAAGGTGGAAGTTTGTTTTTGGGCATCAACCTACCCTTTCCATACTTTGGATTATTTATTTTACTCACTATCAATTAATCTTAAATCAATGATAGGCTCTTTTAGCATCTTGGCTATGAGCCTAACCATTGCATCATACCTACTTAGGAGAGGTCCCATAATTTTGTTGATGGCCTCAACCTTCTCTATTATTTGGTTGGTAGAGGCTGATAAATCCACCATATTTTGTCCAAATGTTACCCTTATGTCCATGGACTTCTTTCAAAAATTTGCCATGAAGTTCTATAGTTGAGACCTAAAGGCATTCCTACTAATGATGGAGCCATATCTATTAGCCAAGTGCATAATTTTGGCATCCTTCAGTAAGATGATAACTTTGTTACCTTGTTTCTTAATGGATCTCCTTGAGGACCTGATATATTCAATCTACTAGTTCAAGTTCTTTCTCCTACCAATTACATAGGACTGAGCAGTGCTTAATTTATCTAAGGGAATTAGGTTTAGGTCCTCAAATTTGTTCATTTTGATCAACCTCATTATATTGATTATCTTATTATCATATCCTCCATATGCAACTTCATCTTAAGGATTTTATTATATATTCCAACTCCCTTTACCTTTTACTGATTCAAGGTAATCAACATATCAAACATTTCCTCCACAACCCATTCCATTCTTGTTATGGTCTGCTTTGGTAAGGTGGCCTTGTGTTGCTACTCTAAGTTAGTCATTATTTGTTGCATGACCTTAACTAATATGGTAACCAAATCTATAGTTTATTAAATAGATGAGAGGGGGTCCTCCTTGTATTGTTGTTATTTGCCTTGCATATTCTCCTTTGTCTTTATCAACTCAAATAAGGTTTCTTCTAATTTATATAGGATTGTTTGTTTAGGGTGGGTGACCTTCATCTTGGTCACCCTCTTCATTACCCTAGACTCCTTATCAAAATTTAGTGTAACATATGGAGGTTCCATTATGACCCAGTCTGGATTCTCCCTAGTAGCTATCTGCATTTGCTTAATCCATAATTTATCTGAAGATCCACTTAGGGGATCTAATGAGAGAGGTAATGGTTGACCTAAAGTTAGCCCTTGGAAGGTAGAATTTGGGAGGTATTGATGGTCCTTACCAATGTGAATTTAGAGCTAGGAGATAAAGAAGCACTAGTGATAGTTAAATAAGTAGTAGAGAATAGGGGAACTTATGGAAGGATGATAGTATGACTCTTTTTAGGTAATTATGGGTTGAGTCTAGGCATAGGATTAGGTATGATTGGTGAAAATTATCCATCATCAAGACCCTAAAAGTGGATGATATGGTGAAAGGGGTGATAATGGGGAATGTCATGGTTACATGCCTTATTATGGGTCTAGTGAGGGGCCTACAAGATTGGTAGTGGACATGACCTAAAGTTGGGGGGTTTAAATACACTTAGGGGCTATTTATGAAAGAAAGAGGGGGGGTAAGGAAATACATTTTTGACCTGTATCACTTAATCCTTCTTTGATAAGAGGAAGCGGACTTGATACTGATGTTAAATTTGTCAAAGTAATATATACTATTATTCATATTCAAGGTGTGGCCTACATTATAGTAGTACTTTTCAGCTAAGACATGTTTCCAAATAGGAGCCTTGAGGTGGAAGCCTATCTAACTTGTATCCTAGTGCTAGTCCCTCTTTTTTCTAAAGTAGGAGACAATGCCTAGAGTATTTTGTGACTAATCTGTATTTTAGTTGGCCCTTCTTATTTAAGACTAGGAGTATGGATAGGAGATGTCAACATTCCTACTTGAGTATCTTGGTGTTTGACTACCTAAAAAAACCAAACACCATGCTGTCTTCCTTTCACCTATTTTATCCTATGTTTGAATTCTTTTATATCATTTGTATTAAGGTATAATTGGTCTTCATACTTAGGCTCATGATGATATGTGATACTAAGTGTTATATTATGTTTGATGCATTGATCTAATGTTAAGTGCATAGGGTCCCATTCCCTATTGGTATATTTCTCTAGATTGAAAGTGGATGTATGCTTGTTAGTAGCTATAATTGAGTGCCATGTTTAAATTTTTAATCAACTAATGTTAACCAATTGGGAGTGGACCAACCCATTTTTCTTGATTTTTCATAGTCCATTTACTCCTGTGTGTAGTTGGAAGGCAATTTCTTACTCAGCTAATTTGTCTAGAACTATGGTAGGTGATCTGAATGGGGCTATCATGATTCCCTCAACGTTGATTATAGTTCAATTTTGGTAGTACCTTTAGACTCCAAATGTGATAAAGGTTACCCTAATATTTGATGATAATCTGGGAATAGTTCCTTCATGGATGGATTTTTATACAATCAGGTGGAATTGCTCAATAATAGCCCATATCTCTTAACTATATTTGTAAATTATAACCTTTTTGAAGACATGTGGGATGGTCCATCTCATGTTTGGGTCACAATTATTAAAATGGGGTAGTTTAAGAGTAGATCAAATGGTATCAACCAAGTAGGACATCATATATAACTGGTTTCCTTAGTTGGCCATGGTCTTCTTGATTTTGGTAGCCACATTATAGGAGATGATCTCCTCGAAGGGAGCCTTCATGGAGTCATCTATAATCATAGACAATAGTGGGAACCACTTCTCATCCACATGGCCAGTGTCTTCTAATCCATGTAACTTGTTCATCATGTCCATCCCCATTATCATCCCTTTTTTAAATTAGGTGATGGGATTCCAATTTATTTTAGACTTGTAGATGAACCTCCCTAAGTTCTCTACTAGCTTCTCAAGACTTCTTTGATATTATGTGAATCAAGACATTGGGTCATGATGTCTTGATTATAAATAATTTTAGGCTTTGGTAAGTCATAATAGACTTGAAATCCCAATCCATATATATAAGTGATATCATTAACGATGTTAAAATATTTGATCATGTGATCCACACACCTAAAGTGAGAGAAATTTTGGTATACTAAGTCCACATAGGGGAAACCTCTAGATTGGATGTAGTTTTGTGTAATCCTATATAATTAAGCACAAAGATGTTAGACCCTTTCTCTATAACACTTGGAGCTTCCTCATCATCACTATCCTGGTCTACCATCCACTCCATATGGTATAATAATTCATTGTAGTAATTTTTGTCTATGGACAATTTAATTGCATTAACATTGGTGTCTCAAAATATTGTGTTTATTCTATAAGAATATAAGAACATTTTTTTTTCTATCTTGGTCGATCCAAATGCTTCAGCTTCATCCAAAACTTAAATTTTTTATTGATGAGCCTTTAGATTGCCTAGATTTCAAATGAATGCACATAAGTTTCTTAGCAAATGATAAAAAGTACTTCAAAGTTTTCAATAGATAGTAATTGTGAATGTTAAGATTTAGATTTTTAAACCATAGATTTTTCTTATAATTTAGAATTAAAATATAAGGGTCATAAATGGTAAGTATATTTCATTTTCTTTGATATAAATCTTGATTAGATCTTTTTTATTTGATGGCTCCAAAAATTCACTTTTGGGAATTTTCCAATCATTGCTCTTGGTTCTTACACATGTCTTCTCATCATATGATTGACCTTTTCTTAAGGTGACTTGAATTTATAACCATTGAAATTATCCTCCATTAACATTTAGTTCATACCAATAACCAACATTCATGGATATAAATATGCCCTTCAAGTGTCATACTTGACACATGCCTAACACTTAGTGTCTATTCATGCATTCTAGTATTTTAATTTCAATATTGGGATATATGGGTAGGTGGAATGATATTTTGGCATGTGGCATCTTTAGATTATCTTTCACCTCCTTTTAATATTTCTCAGCTTGACCCATTTTGTTTTGGGTTAACATGGTAGGATTTCATTAGATCACATTATCACGTGGTTGTATTAAATGAAACTCTTGATGGATATGTCTATTTTAACACCTTTCCATGTGTTACCCTTCTATTGGATTTCTCATCTTCAATTTTCACATGAATTAACCTATTTCATCCTTAGATTGATGTCACCTTAAAAAATTTGTTGGTTTCGAAAGTGGCTAGTTCTTATTGGCTCATGTTATCATGTGGCTTTATTATATGAAATTTTTAATGGACCCAAATACCATGCCACTTTTCCAAGTGTCATGTTTTAATTTGATCACATAGTCATTAAGTTTCATGGCTTCATTTGATTATATTATTTTCATGAGATATGGGTCCATGTGTCTTCATCCCATAGCTCCCAAATTTCATGTGGCTTCCACATCACATATATCCACTTAACATTAAGTGACTTACTACTAAGTTTCATCTTATCACGTAATCTTTATATTATGAAATTGAAATATTGCATCTTGAATCTAAGGCACAATTGAGTGCCAAGTCACATGATGTGATAGGATTATATTATTTCAAGAATTATAAAATAATATTAGCATTGGAAGGCCATCAATATATGCCACATGGAGTGTTTTGATTGAGTCTTACGATTGTAAACTTTACAACTTCTTTGTAAGATAGAATGATGCGACTGGGTGACAAGTGAAATCCCATTAGATCATGTTGTTTATCTATTTTTCAAAGGCATAAATATATGTGACAAAGTATTTCACTTACATAAATGAGTCACCAATGTATGCAACACTACCACATGTCATTTAGTGTTGAGCTACAATCAGGGTTCTTTACAAATAAAAATGTTCCACAATTATATCAAATCTCTTGCAAGGACCTTTGAAATCAACATAGAAGGTATTACAAGGCCCACTTTGAGTTATCTCATAGGAGATACCTTTAAATAAAATTCCAATCATGTGCATGATCAAGGTGTCTCTTAAGAGATACCTCAAAATAAAATTCCAATCATTTGCATGTTCAATGTATCTCATAAGAGATATCTCAAAATAAAAATTACAATTATGTGTATGTTCAAGGTATCTCTTAATAATTAATTTGAAATAAAATTCCAATTGTGTGAATGTTTAAGGTATCTATGAGGAGACCCTTTGAAATTACTAAAAGGCCCTTCAAGGAAATCCCCTAAGAGATACTTTGAAAGAAAATTCTAATCATGTGCATGTTCAAGGTATCTACTAAGAGAACCATTGAAGGTACTACAAGACCCTTTAAAATATCTCATAGAAGATACCTTAAAGGTAATTGTAGTACCTTCAAGGCTACCTTGAAGGTATCTTTTAATAGATATTTTTCAAATATGCATAAAGGAATCCTTGAAGGTATTACAAGGCCCTCTAAAGTATCTTTATCTACTAGGATAACCCTAGAAGGTAATACAAGAGCCTTCAAATTATCTCCTAGAAGATAACTTGAAGTTAATTATAGTACCTTCAAGGCTAGCTTGAAGGTATCTCTTAAAACTAAGCTATCATGAGGGTTCTTACCAAATAAAAAAGTGCCATAGTTATATCAAATCCCTTGCAAGGACCTTTGCAATTAACATAAAAGTTATTCCAAGGCCCTTTGAGGTATCTCATAGGATATACCTTGAAATAAAATTCCAATCATGTGCATTAATAAAATTAGTCCATAAAACATATAATATCATGCTTTGTTCTTCTAACTATAAATGCTAAGGAGTAATCTGATTAGAACTTTGCTTAGACAAATATAAGAGAAGTTAAACAAAGAAGGCCAAAATTTAAACGTGAGTCCCTATTTCTTGAGGAAGAAAAGTGGGATGTTGGGTATAATAGTATCTATGAGGATAACCCTTGAAGATACTATAAAACCCTTCAAGGTATCTCATAGAAGATAACTTTAAAGAAATTATAGTATCTTCAAGGCTACATTAAAGGTATCTCCTAAGAGACACATTTAAAAGATGAATAAAGGTATCCTTGAAGGTTTTACAAGGCCTTCTAAGGTATCTATATATAATAAGAGAACCCTTCAAGGTATCTCCTATAAGATACATTGAAGGGAATTGTAGTATCTTCAAGGCTACCTTGAATGTATTTCCTAAGATATACCTTTCAAACATGCATAAATGTATCCTTGAAGGTACTACAAGGCCTTCCATTATATCTCTATCTAACTTGAAGGTATCTCCTAAGAGATACCTTTAAAACATGAATAAAGGTATCCTTGATATTGTTACAAGGCCTTCTAAGGTATCTTTATCTAATAAGATAACCCTTGAAGGTACTACAAGACCATTCAAGGTATCTCCTAGGATATACCTTGAAGAGAATTGTAGTACCTTCATGGCTACCTTGAAGGAATATCTTAAGAGATACCTTTAAAACATGCATAAAGTTACCATTAAAATTATTACAAGGCCCTCTAATGTATCTAATAATAAATATCTTGAAAGATAATTCCAATTGTGTGCATTTTCAAGGTATCTACTAGGATACCCATTAAAGGGACTACAAGATCTTTCAATTTATATCTTAGAAGATAACTTTAAAGAACTTTTATTACCTTCAAAGGTACTCTAATTCATGTTTGATAGTATCTCATATGAGATACCTTATACATTTCAAACATGCATTAGGGTACACTCAAAGGTAATATAAATCCCTTCAAGGTATCTCCTTGGAAATACCTTGAAAAAGAAATCCAATCATGTGCATGTTGAAGGAATGTTACTAGAGTTTCCTGGAAATTCTCTAGAACATGAAAATTAAAGGGATATCTTGCACAATAAGAAGAGGAAAATAATCATAATAGCATGAGTTAATTTATATAATCTTCAGTTTTATACACAACAGTAAATATAAAGATAAACTAACATAGCATTTAGAATTTTGGAGCATAAATAACATAATACAAGATATAACAAGCTCAAACAAAATAGAGTAAATACTACACACTAGGAATACATAAAATAATATTAGGAAAACCATGATAGAGCTAGTATATTAATCTCTATCACACATCAGAACCATATTACATTATATTAGAGCACTATATATAGGTTTTTACATGGCTCTATCTCTTAACATTATAGATTTCCTACATACAAAAAGAAATTATTTTTGGTATTCTTATATCTATCACTTAGCTAACAAGGTTCAATACATATAAAAGATAATATAGATGAAAAAATGATACCCTGCACACATGTGTCCATCAAATATGGAATTATGATTTGATGAGACCCTGCTCCACGTCTAACACTTTTTCAAACTTAAATTATTGTTTCATCTCAAGATAAAATATGAACTTTGATCTTCACTAAAGATGGAAAAAAATGCTTATGACTATGTTACAAATAAGATTTTTTTAATTAAACTAAAAAACATGAATTGTGGATTTACCTACTATGGAGGTGGTGCCAAAGCTTTGCCAAGTGGCTGTGTAGGTTATGGCTGCCCAAACTATGTCTTTGTATCCAAGTTTATCAACTACAAAATTTCATTGAGCTCTTATGGTAGAATGAACATAGGATCATCTTTGATATGTGTAATAGGTGGTTCAACCTAAAATAATTCATGATTAATAGTTTTCTAATTATTAGGTATTTCTCATACCATGGTAAGCAAAATTCATAGTGGAATGTGAATGACCATCAAATTATGCACATCTTCTTCTTCTACAATGATAAAGAAATCTCTGACATTTAGTATCTTAAGATGGATATCTATCATAATATCATCCAACCTATTGGTACTCCTTTGATATTAAATATCTACAATTTGTTTGCACATTACCTCATTCTTTCAGACCTAAAGCTTCTTCATCATAATATGTCTTGCATATAGAAACTATTGAAATGCATCATTAAATTTTTTTCCAATAACCATTCAATCACTCTTTACAACTTTAGCTTTATCCACCATTTTGAAATTTGGTTTTAAATAAGCCAAGGATTTGTCAAGGTGATACCTCCAATCAAGCATTCCTTATGCTATCTACTTATCCTGATGTATAAAGTATCTAGGACCTATACATATTCCTTGAGTAGTTCACAAATGCCTTCTATTTCATCACAAATAGCCTACCCTTGGGTGCAAATTTTATGTGCACTCACCCAATATTTTATTATCTAAGTTAATAATTTAGTGATTTGTTTATCATTGAACATTACTTGATCACAAATGACTTGCATAACCAAGAGTGAGATAAGTGGAATTAATGAGTTTCCTACCCTTACCAATTTCATTTTGTGCTTCTGATTTCTCCTCGCATAGATGAAAAAAATATGTTCCAAGTTTATATACTTTTACACAATGTATTTTTGGAATTTTGTTATTACTTAAATTTACTTGGATAATAATATTTCAAAACATCTATAAAAATCTCTATGTAAGTGGAAGCAAGCATGGTGGATTAGATTTTGATTGTGGCAGAAGATGGCTTAAATTGAGCCAATGAAAACAAGAAAGTGTTGTGATAAGATGATATGGTAGGGACATCCCACAACCATTGGGTGGAGGGGAGAGACATTGATAGTGAATTATCCTCTGGTGTACTTGATTAGGTTGAATACTTATGGGATGTTATGTGTTTTTCTTCTACATTTTCTTTATCTTCATTTTCTTTCATAATATGTGCCTCTGTGTGTTTTGCTTCTACCTTTTCCTTAGTCTAAGCCTTGGATATAGCCTCAATGTGAATTTGGGCTGCCTCATCAACCTTAGTCTATCCATAATTTCAACCTTAGCATTTTCATCAATCTTAGCTTTGGCATTAACCTTTGTTTTAGCTTTGGAAATAGCCTTAACTTTTTTCTTGATAGTTTATGCCTCTACCTCACACTTGGATTCCTCCTCCTAGAATTATTATTTTGGCATCTTTATCTTATGCATACTATTCTATTTTATCTTCTCTCTACATATTTTATGGATCTTAATACTTACATACTACCTCTTCATGTTCCCTTCTCTTCCTTTCAACTTCTTATTCCTCAGATCTCTTTCTCTTGGCTTGAGCTTATTTAGCCTTCTTTTTCCTAACCTTAGCTTCTTCATACTTATTTTATTTTTATTACTCCTTAGCATATTGTTTTTATTTTTCCTATTACACATGATGGGCTTTCTACATAGCTAATTATTCTATGGAATCTTTCTTCTTTATATTCTTTGCTTTTCTCTTTTTCCTCTCTTCTTTCTTCATAACCTCCTCCTCATGATCTAGGGTATCCTTCATAACATCCATTTATTCTAATAGATCTAGCATAGTGGTATCTATAGATCCCTCCATTAAATATACATTATTTATTTCCATATTAAATATGAGTTCTCTGAAGATTCAAATTTGATAACCACACCTCTACACATGAAAATCATTCTCAACTCTACCAAAGGGACAAGTGTATAATTGTGTCTCATCATGCATGTAGAATTAACTTGATGGGCACTACTTATTATGGATGGATATTTGAAAGATAACATACATTATTATATAGTGGTTAAAGGCCTAGCATAATGATGAGTATGTTTTTTTCAATTCAGTGGCTATAGCAAGATCCCTTATTCTAGTAGTTATACAATCTATGTAGATGATGAACTAACTTCTATATATTTTTGGAAAATTTGCTACCATAAGTTCTTGATAAGTTTATTCTTGACCTATACCATCCAGAATAATAGAGTGATGGGGTTGTGTAATGTCAACCAAAAAGTGATTGCTTACGTTATTCTATAGTTGGTAAGTGTGCACTAATTTTCATAAAATTAACTCTTTCTCCTCCTACTTATTGTAGACCTCTTGGCCAATATATTTTATCATGCATTGAAGAACTTTATGTTCATCATCCTCCAACATTATTAGATCACAATCACAATATATCCTTGGAACATTTGGGTTATCCAACAAGGACTTGATTTTATTTGGTCTCTTTCTAGCTAGTGGTGGTGAGGTTATCTATGAAAGTCCCTTTTGTTTGCATTTTTTTTTTATTTTGGGGAGTTACAAACTACTATGGTGGGGCTTTTGGTTGCACAGTTGTCTACATTTATACTTGCTCTTACCCAAGTTGTTGTGCACTATAAGGATGTTTCAAATAGGCTAAAATGACCTTGAAAATAGGGATCTCTATATCCTTACTATGACTTGTGATTCAACCATTATGATGAAAAAGGGCATTAGAGTCATAGTTGGCATGGCCAACTGATGCACCTTAATTTGAATACCATTATACAAATTGGTTACTAATTCATGCTACCCCAAATATTACATGAGATCTTATGGGATTTGAGGGTGTGACCTGATCAAAGCTAGAGCCTCAAGCCACCATGTCTTAAACCACCCCAGTTGCTCATAATATTTCCATATATTAGTCCAAGTGATACTTTCAAGGGTAGTAGTAGGCTAAAATTCTATAGTAATATTAACTTATCCTAGTAAGGAATTCCATTAAGTGAATCATAACAACAAAACTAAAAATTGATATTAGAAATTTTGTAAGCTACTTGAAAGCACTTTGTCACTATTAGTCATAAGCTCAGATGTGAGAAACTTTGGATAATCGAAGTTATCATTTAGGTGTATCACGTGATACAAAATGTCAATTACTCTTTTTATTACTTACTTGGCCTACTTCATTATATGCAAAAACCTCTTTGTAATACACTCTACTAGAATGTGCATTTTAACATCCTCAATTGAGTCAATTAAGGTTCCTCTAACTTCCATAGTGAGAAAATTCTCTTGAACAAATGATTGAATTGGTGGTGTAATGGACCTATATGGAAATAAGGACTTTTCATGATTTAGGAGCTTATGGAATTTGTCATGGTCTATGCATTGATTTAGATGGTGATATCTTAAGATAAATGAATATCCCATAGTTGTATCTACTTAATAAGGTATACATGACCTCATCAGGTTTCCTAAATTTAGGTAACTTACTTAACCTCTCTACATCAAAACCCTAAAGTGGATGTTCAAGTGCAAGATCTCTTACTTGTAGACTTGGTTGTGTTGATGAGGCAAAGAGACTAACATCTACTATTTACACAAAGTTGAAGGGATTTAAGTTGTTGAATTTGGTTTATCAAATACCAAGTCCAATCCCAATCCCCATTTCTTCCTTCTATAGGGATTAACAACTTGCTCCTAACCATGACTAAACCTATAATCTACATTATTTGATTGTTTTATTCTACCAAAAATTTGGGTCTTAATTTTTTTGCATGGGAGTATATAAAGAGTAGATAGTGGAATACTCTTATTCACCAAAGTATATAATGTTTGACATTGTTTATCCCCTTAGTTTTATGAATTTTGATGTCTAATTTGCTCTTTCCAACCTCTTTAAATGCACTAAGTACCTATGCATGAGTGATCTTCATCATATTTAATAGTTTAGCTTTGATAGTGCCATTTTGTATCTCACAAATATTTAAATTACCCCATATAATGTGTTTTATGTGACCCTATGTCACTTCATGTAGCCACTTTATTTAATGAATCCACCTATTACATCCCAACTCAATCTACATGAACAAGATGCAATATTTTGAAATTCCATGTCATTAATGGTTTTTCATGACTGTTACTTGTCTTTCTACCATAAAATCCTTGTCACCACCACTTTTATAGACCTAATTTGATCTCAATGTACTTTTTATACTATAGTTCTTCTTAATCTCCTTCTTCAGCAAAGTAAAAACAATGATATTTTACATTTTAGACTAACCTATTAACTGCATTTAATAAGTTATACTATGTAGGTCTTGGGACTTGGTTTTATTTATTACTATTTTTTTTAGTATTTTGTTTAGACATTAAGTTAAAAGTTTTATTCATCAAGGAAAATGTTTGGGACTTGTTTATTGGACATTTTTCTTAGAACCAATTTTTTGGAAAATTTGTTATTTAGGGTTTTTCCTAGAACTTCTTTTTAGAAACTTTGAGCTTTGAGAATTTTGATTAGAATTTGTTCATCAGACATTTCGTTAGAACATTATTCTAAAATATTTGTTCTTTTTTATATATTTTGCTATCAAAACTTTAAATATGGAGGATATATTCAGACATTTTGTTTGAACATTATTTTGAAAGATTTAGTATTTAGACATTTTATATTCTCAGATGTTGTTATGTGAGATTAAAGGTGGTAAGACTTAATCCTATAGCCATTTATATTTCCTAAAAATATGGTTTCCTTCAAATATTTTAGTATAACGGTACCCTATCATGAGACTTTTTGAATAATGTAGGGTCCTTTTTATCTAGTGTGCATCTTCCCTAGAAATGCTTTGAACCTAATATCATATAATAACACTACCTATTATAAATTAAAATCTTTATATCACAAGTTGTGATCATGACATGCCTTATGAATCAGTGTTTGAGCAAGTCTTAAAATAATTAGTTCATAATTGGTGAATACAAAATGTATTTCCACTTTAGAAGGTGTTTTATTTATTATTTATAAATATCTCTACATATTCACTCATATAGCCATAACTTGACTATATTTCCACATACCAAGGTTATATAAAATCCCTTGCAATAACCTTTAAAATCAACATTGATGGTATTACAAGTCCCTTCAAGGTATCCTCTAGAATATACCTTGAAATAAAATTCCAATCATGTGCATGTTCAAAGTATCTACTAGGAGAACCCTTGAAGGTAATACAAGACCCTTAAAGGTATCTCTTAGAAGATACCGTGAAAGGAATTATATTACCTTCAAGGGTAAATTGACAGCATTTCTTATGAGATACATTTCAAACATGCATAAGGTTACCATTGAAGGTATTACAAGTCCCTTGAAAGTATCTCTTAGGAGACAATTTGAAAGAAAATTCTAATTGTGTACATGTTCAAGATAGATACTAGGAGACCCCTTCAAAGGTACTATAAGGCCCTTCAAGGTATCTCCTAGAAGATATCTTGAAAGAAAATTCCAATTTTATGAATGTTTAATGCATCTCCTAAGAGAGCCCTTGAAGTGCATTATAGTACCTTCAATTGTACCTTGAAGTTATCTCCTAGGATATACCTTTCAAACATGTATAAGCGTAACCTTGAAGGTATTAGAAAACACTTCAAGGTATCTTAAAAATTATAAATTATCTTAACAAGATCTTATTCCATAAACAGTCATTGAGATCTACCAACTAGAACTAATATAAGGCATTCTTCATTAACATAACTTTAGTAACTCACAAAATAAATTTTAAAACTGCTATTGCATATATCAAATAGCTAAGATACTAGATTAATGAAAAGAAATGGAAGAGACCACAATATAACATAAACCTACAAAATAACCCAAAGGATTTTTATCTATATTTGATGTCAAATTTTCTCCTCTATTATTAGAGAGTATAATAAAAATTTTATAGGCTTAGGATGGGACTAGCCTCATTTTTCAATAAATGTTGAAGTAATACTCAACATCTCATTAGAGACAAAAAATTTACAATAAGAAAGACTCACAAACAAGGCTTATAGTTATTAGAGGGGATATCAATGAGGTGAAAACTATAATTGGTGGTACTTGTGCACTAATGACTATTTTAGTTGTTGTAGTTGCAAATGAAATCATTACCATTGTAGCTAAATTCATTATCATAGTGTGGCATTTCATTAAGGGGACTATTGCAACTATAATATGAGCCATAGTTGGAGTAACAATTGTAACATCAATTCCTAGTAGGGTGACCATGGATGTCATGGCCTACTTTCTCACCTAAATTTGGAGGTAGAGGATATGGCTAGCCAAGAAGTTAATTTCAACTACCTCAAACTCTAACAGGGGTCTTTAGAAAAGTTGAGGAATCTTATCCATCAAATTTTTATGTATCTTTAGTGATGCCCCAATCTCTACATAAAGGGTTTCTACACTAAGAACACTTTTTCTATAAAATATAACTATTTTTTGCACTTCATCAACTATTATATATAGAGTTCCATCAACCTATGCTCTAAAACTATTGGTAGCTACATAAAGAAGGTCTTAAAAAATGGATTTATGTACAAAATATCTATGTGGAGTGAATAAATTATTGATCTTTTTTTCTCCCAAAATAACCATAGATTGCCTCTCCTAAATATTCAGCTATAGGACCAAACACTTCATGTCTTGGTGCTATTAAAAAATGGTATCTCTCTCAGTATCTATGTATTTCTACACCCAGGTAGTATTAAGGGATGATATCAGTTCAAATGGGATTAAGATTTGTTCCTAAATAATCTAATAAAAAATGTAGTTTAAAATCCATTTTCTTAATCATCTCTAGCTCTGGATATACATCTTCCCATCAGGGTTGTGACTCCCCTTTTATAGCTCTGATTAATTAGATGATATTATATAACTTCCTAGATATTTACCCTATATGTTGTCAACAATGTCCACCAAGGATTGTATGGTGTTTCTTACTTGTAATTATTTTATGGATTGAACATATCCTTTGAACATTTCCTTTATCATCACCCTTAAAAAATCCATAAAGGTATAGGGGTATTCATAGGGTAGAGAGCTCACATCATAGGGATGTACTTTTCTCTTTCTAGACAAAGATAAGATATATTCCCATTATTCCAATTCCACCTATGACCCTTATGTAATGAGGGTCTTCTTTTTAAACCTCCTCATGGTCTTCATCTCCTTATCAAAATATAATTTGACCACTAGGTACTCAATGACTACCTAGTTTCCCTTACCCTCTTTTACCTATTATAGCATTTGTATCCATTCTGGTATGTTCAAGGTTATTAAATTCTCAGTGGCTTTTATAATATGTAATAGAGTGGAGGATTGAGTATTTATTTAATGGATCATGGGTTTAGGGGAAGAGGGTCATATTTATGGGAAAGGTGGGATTTCTTGCCTCTAACTAGTGACCTTTTTAGGGGACACTATATCCAAAACTAGCTTGCCTTTTTCCAATTCCTTTTGTGCGGTCACCACAACATTATGGGTGTGATTATGGTGGGTTAGTGGAATCACCATTTGGGTGTATTGTTGATATGGGAAAATAGGTGAATCAAAACTAGAGGTTGAGACTAGACTCTCTAATGGGACTCATTTCTATAGTTGAAGAGGTTTATTTATGTTGAAGTAGAAGTATGTGGAGGGAGTACTAAGGAAATTTTATAAGTAATTAGTGTATAATTAAAAAGTGAGCCTAGTGGTAGTGGTAGTCAAATTATGGAGTGGACTAACCTACATCTCATTTAAATAATTTAAATAATGAGAGGGAGAGACAATAGTAGTTACCACTATAGTAGAAATTATAGAAGCTAAGGACAAAGAATAGTTAGATAAGGCACTTACATGTTACATAAAAGAAATTAAAGAAACTATTGTGGTAGTTTTCATTATTTTCTACTCAGATGAAGGACCTAGAAACACTCTCATTTATTGTCCAGTTGTGAAAGCTAGGGGTCTTGAATCTACTTCGTCCTTGGTGTCTACCTCTTCAGGAAGTACCTCGATGGAAACTAAACTAGTCCCCAAAATATTTGTACCCCTTGAATGGACCTCTTATTATTTAAAACACTTGTCATTAGGATCATTCTCAATAGTCTCACTGATAAATACTAATAATGATGTCTAAGATTCACCTTCCTGTTCTCCTTCATCTGAGGGTAATTTATTTAGTTCCTCATCACTATGTAATACCTCTATGGGTTCTATTATTATAGAACCATTCCCTCCATTCAAGCATGCCCTTGATTCCTCATTATGTGCCTCTTGGATACATACACACCATGTTGGGTTTAAATGAGTCATGGGTTTAATTTTGTATATAATAGGCTCCATGGTGGAGGTGGAAGTTTGTGTGAAGGGAAGTGGAGTAAAAAATTGAAGAAACAAGTGTGATATTGGGTTGAGATGAGGGGAGAGATGATGGACATAAACAATTAGATGAGGTGAGTAATGAAGGAAGAGGAACTTCCTATGTTATGGTGAACGGAAGAAAGGGAAACATAGAGAAGGCTCCATTAGTCCCCAAAGCGGTGTTTGTGGCATGAATTGGAGGTGGAGGTGGAAGAGGAAATTAAATAAGGAGAGGAAGGAAGGAATATTAACTTCTTGAACTATGGTGAGAGGAGTAAAAAATAACATAGGGAAGAATCCACCACTACCCATGGTATTTATGGTGTCTTTCATTATAGAGGGTGATAATAATTATTTCTACTATAGTAGTTGCTACGATGGTGAGGCATGAGGATATGCTTAATGGGGTGCCTAATCTTGTGTTCCCATTTATGAAAGGGGCCCTTGGGATGCTCTAAAAAATAGTGGTCATTTTTAGTATTATTGGCCTTCTCTTTGGTGGTTTTAATATTATACTATATGTACCTGGCCATGACCATTGATAGGGTTATCTTATTCATTTTGGTGTGGACCTATACATCATTCAAGTCATTCATAAACATCTTATTATGTCAAGTGTGGGTGTACCCATAGTTAATATTTACCCTTCTTCTAAGTATCCTTGGGTGTTTCCTTACATTCTCCCTAGGATCCCATTATCTATAGGGTGCCCACTTGAAATCATAATGGGTTTAGTTTTTTTACCACTTACTAGAAGTGCTCCCATTTGGTGTATTTAATCCTACCAATACTAAGGTGATTCAAGTGTATAACTCCTTACCTCTTATTTCTTAGCTGAACATCCATTAAATTAGCTAATTGTGAAGCAATATCTTATTCTACAACTTTGTATGGGACCAACCTTGGTAAATACATAGGGTAGGCTCTGGTGCCCTCTATCCTTATTATGGTATAGTCTAGATAGAGCCAATAATCCCCCATCTTACCTATGCTCTTCCTAATTTAATCTAAGAGCCTAGGCATATATTTCCCATAGATGTCCTAGTATACCATTAGGTAGAAGGTCTCAATAATCTTGGTCATGTTCCTCCTGAACCTATGAATGTGGAGGATTTTTAACCTTTCACATATACTACTCATAATGTACTCTTTGAAAGGCTCCCAAGGCTCATCAAAAGATGCATTCATAGTTTTGATTATAGAATCCACCACATATGACATCATATAGAAATTAAAATCTATGGAGTTGTTCAAAATAGTTATTATGATGATGATGTAAGAGATGGTGATTTCCCTTATGGCAATTATCCTTCAGAGGTGAGAATAAGGTTGACTAGGGGAATCCACACCTGATTCACATAAGCCATTCTAGGGAAACTATATATTCCATTCAATAGGGCCATGTTAATTTTGACTCTAGGTTAGAAAGTGACTATTGGAATAGCAAACATAAGGCGTCTAATTTCAAAAGTATTGAGGTCATCAGAACATTCTTGTATCTTGGTGGTGTTTTATTATTTTTTAAAATAATGGAGTTTTATTCCTAATTGAATAAATAGGTCTAAGTAGGGTAAATTAGTAAATAATATGAAATAATTAAGCCACTAATTTGTGTAAATAGATTGTATTTTTACCTTTTTAAAAAATAGTAATAATAGAGGGAAAATCAAACTTAGCTAGAAACTGATTGAGATGGATGTTGCAAGGTCTACAAATTTCTATGCAGGCTTGGGAGACTATCTCAAAAAATATCTTGGAGTTAATTTTTTGATTGGATAGGAGCATCAAAAGTGGGACACCCTACTATTTAGTGCTATAGTCCTTTTATGGTGTTGATGTCTAGGTCATTTGAGTTTTTTGGGTTCTACTTGGTAGCTCTATGTTATCCTATCAGTGAAATATGAAATCCTAGAAGTTTGTGAATATTGGTGTGCCTATTTTTTAATCTTCATAACCCTCATATCTCTTCATGATTGACCTTGAATGGAAACTTGATAAAGAGAGAGAAGGGTTTAGTGTGTAAAGGATATTTTTGATGCACTTCACACCCCATGTGTGGGTACGTTGCCTACATACCAATACTTTGAGGAGGGATCAAGCTAATGCAGTTATCCTATTGAAGTGCTTGGTATAATTGTGTATGAAAATGTAGCTAGATATAAAATTAGGTGTATTTTAGATGGCTAGGGGTTGGTGTAAGGGTTTGAGTAAGCTTAGAATAATATTGGAAGGCTATATGTAGAGAATAGGGAAAAATACTTGAATATACTTTCTTGTATTCTTTCTTCTCTCTTATAAATGAGTGTTAAACATTCTAAATGAACTTTGAATGACATTTTTTAAGGAAATTAATGATCATAGGTTAAGTGAATTTGCATTAGGCTGACATGAATTAGGATAAGGATTTAGGAAAATATGATCATTAGGACCAAAAGTACACTTGGACAATAGCACAAAAAATAAAACATCCTTGGTTTTAGTGCTCCTGTCCAAGTTGGGTGCTATTTTCCAAAGGGAATGCAACCTAAGGGGATAGATATAGGCCTAAAAGAGCTACATGGGTATATATTGGTTAAGTCTAGAAGGTTGTGGATGACTGAGAATTAATGAAAGAAATGTTGGGGATCAACCAACAGTGTTGATTACTATGTGAAAGCAATAAAATGCGGAATTAAACCAGAAAGATAAGTAACTAGAATCAAAAAATAGAAAATAATAAGAGATACAAGAAACCACCCTAAAAACTTGTATTAAACTCTTTATAGAAGGAATATAATTGAAGAAACTTCTTTTCTTCCACACCTCTCTCAGATGTACAGATCTCTTTCTAGATCTCTTTCCCTCAAGAGCTCTCTCTCTCAATTACAATCAATTCCAACAACCTGGATTAATACATATATACAATTGTACTATCCAATTCCAACTCTATAAGCTATGAAGATCTATCCTATTATATAATAATTAGGAAACATGAGCATACAATTACAACCATTAGATGCACCTCTTAATCAAGGGCTCTAAATAGTCTTACTAAAGATAGAGATGTAGACTTAAGACTAACACTTAATCCTATCATGCAAACATTCTGTTCTATCCATGGAAATAACATTCTAGACACACAGGTGACCGACATCGGTCCCTGCCTGTCTACCTGTGACCGACGTAGGCCGATCCATAACCGACGTTGGCATCTCTTAGTCGACTCCTGACTGACGTCGGTCGCTCCTGACCAACATCGGTGACTTTGTAAATCCTATAACTTGAAAAATCACTCATTTGGTGAAGCTTTTAGCTCCACACCTTAACAATCTCCCACTTGGAGATAAATAGCTGCACCAATACTTGTACAGCAACATCTTCTAGCTCCTCCATCTTCAAACTCAATCATGAAGACCTACAAAAGTTGAATGAAGATTCAATTTCTCCTTTGTTACCAGCTTGGTTAACATATCAGTAGGGTTCTTATCTATATGGATCTTCTCCAGCTTCAACTCACCATCCTCCAATACCTATCTTATGAAGTGGTACCTAAGCTGTATATGCTTTGTTCTTGAATGAAAGGCTGAATTCTTAGCCAAATGAATTGCACTTTGACTATCACTGTATAGTCTGCAACTCTCTTGCTCCTTTCCTAGCTCTTCCATGAACTGTGTCATCCATATCATCTCTTTGCTAACATGTATGACCATAATATATTCTACTTCTATAGTTGACAAGGCAACAACCTTTTACAACTTTGATATCCAGCTAACCGCCATTCCACCAATAGTGAAAACATATCCTATGGTGCTCCTTCTGCCATCCAAATCACCTGCCATATCTGAATCTACATAACCATGTAGAGAAGTATCTGAACCTCCATAGCACAAATGCCTACTTGTGGTCCCTCTCAAATATCTAAGGATCCACTGAACTGCTTTCCAGTGTTCCTTTCCTAGATTGGCCATATACTTATTTACAACTCCCACTGCTTGGGCAATATCCGGTCTAGTACATACCATTGCATACATTAAGATCCCTACTGCAGAAGCATAAGTAACTTTACTCATGTACTCTACCTCATCATATGAATTAGGACACTGTTCTTTACTCAACTTAAAATGTCCAGCCAAAGGTGTGCTTACCGGTTTTGCATCTTGCATATTGAACCGTTTCAACACCTTGTTCACATAATCCTCTTGAAACAAAATCAACCTATGAGTTTTCTTGTCTCTCTTAGTACTCATGCCAAGGATTTTCTTTGTTGCTCCCAAATCCTTCATGGCAAATGTGTGAGCTAATTTCACCTTAAGCTCAGAGATATCCTGCATGTGTGATCCTGCAACCAGCATATCATCTACATACAACAACAAAATAATATATCCTCCATTATCCAATCTCTTAAAATAAACACAATGGTCAGATTGACATCTACTGTAGCCATGTTCAGTCATAAACCTGTCAAATCTCAAATACCATTGTCTAGGAGCTTGCTTGAGGCCATACAAGCTTTTCTTCAATCTGCACACTAACTTCTCCTTACCTTTGACCTCAAATCCTTTTGGCTGATCCATATATATTTCTTCATCTAAATATCCATGAAGAAACATTGTCTTAACATCAAGCTACTCAAGATGCAAATCCTCAATAGCAACTAAAGACAATACAGTCCATATAGAAGTCATTTTAACAACAAGAGAAAAAATCTCACCAAAATCAATACCTAGCTTTTGTGAAAATCCTTTCACTACCAACCTAGCCTTATATCTCATCTTTCCATTCTCACCTTCCTTCAACCTGTAGATCCATCTATTCTTCAGTGTCTTCTTCCCTGCTGGCAACTCAACCAAATCCTATGTTTGGTTCTCCTTCAAGGAATAAATATCCTCATTCATGCCTAGCTCCCACTGATTCTTGGATTCCACCTGTATTGATTCATCAAAACTCTCTGGTTCTCCATCATTAGTAAGCATTAAATAGAATAATGAAGGGGAATATCAAATTATAGGTTTACTTACCCTTTTTGACCTCTTGATGGGCATCTGAGACTCATTCACAACACACTGTCTGCCCAAATTCTCTGACAATGACCGCCTCGGTCACTTCCAGACCTATTAGTGGCCGACGTCGGTTCTACCTGACCAACGTCGGTTCCTTCCTAACTGATGTCAGTCACTATCTGACTGACATCAGTTACTGTATTACTGATGTTAGTTCCTACCTGACCAATGTCGGTCTCTGTGTTTTCCTATTTGTGATTAATTTTTCCTGCAAGCTCATTTTGGACCGTCACCTCATCCAATTCTCCATTACTCTGCCCAGATTGATTCAGCTTCTTGAGCTGATCACTATACATCACTTTTTCATTGAAAACAACATCACAGCTCCTAATTATTTTGTTAGTTCCTAGATTCCAAAACCTGAATCTAAAATCATCAGATCCATAGCCAATAAATGTGTACCTCATAGACTTAGCATCCAGCTTCTTTCTATTTTCCTTATCAACATGCACAAAGGCTTCACAACCAAAAACTTTGAGAAATCAGAGATCTACCTTTTTACCTATCCATGCCTCTTTTGGAATTCCACCATCCAGAGCTGTAGAGGGTCCTCTGTTAATTAGGTACACTACAGTATCCACAACTTCTACCCAAAACTCTAAGGGAAAACTAACATGCAATCTCATACACCATGGATGCTTTATTACTATTCTATTCATCCTTTTATCAAATCCATTTTGCTAAGGTGTCCTTGGAACCATCCTTTGCCTATGTATTCCATGCATATAACAATACCAGTTGAACTTATAGCTGTAGAACTCACCACCATTGTCAGATCTCAGGCACTTCAATCTTCTGCCTGTTTCATTCTCAACCATAACTTTTCAACTCTTAAAAGTGTCAAAAACATCATATTTCTTCTTTATGCAATAGACCCATACCTTTCTTGTAGCATCATCAATGAAAGAGACAAAGTACTGTGATCCTCTAATAGAAGCAACTTGAGCTGGTCCCCACATGTCTACGTGAACAAGCTGTAATTTATGCTTCTTCTTTGTTGATCCAATCTTGAGAAAACTCACTCTCTTCTATTTCCAAAAAACACAGTTCTCACAAAAATCTAGATCTATGCTTTTCAAATCTGAAATCTTACCTTTTGACTTAAGAATGGGCATTCCCTTCTCACTCATGTGGCCAAGCCTAGAGTGCCACAACTTTGCATCCACATCTGAAGTAGATAATACAGAAGGAGAAATATCAGTAATACAATTACATAAATATAAAGTACCTACTCTTTTACCTCTGGCCAATACAAGTGCACCCTTGGTCACCTTCCAAGATTCAGCTATGAGAGTTACTATACAACCCTCATCCCCTAACTTTCTTGCAAAAATCAAATTCCTCTTCAGGCTGGGAACATGCTTGACATCTCTCAACACCCATGTGTTTCAATTCTACATTTTTAGCTACACTTTTTCTTTGCCAACAATTTTACAAGGCTCATCATCCCCTAAATACACTATTCCAAAATCTATATGGATATAGTCACTAAAATATTCTCTATTAGGGGTAGCATGAAAAGAGGCACCAGAATCTAACACCCAAGATTCTATATTATTATGCAAAGAGAATATAAGAGCATCTTGTGCAATACCTACAACTTTTGCTTCTTCTTTACCTTCATGCTGATTGTCTTCTTTAGGATTTGACCAGCAATCTTTGCTTATGTGCCCTATCTTTCCACAATTCCATCATTGTGGCTTCTTGCCATTTTTAGATTTGGATCTACCTCTCACCTTTGACTTAGACCTTGATCTCCCTTTCTTGCTCTTCTATTTTTGCCTTCCCCTGCTCTCAAAACTTAAAGCATTCCCTGATGTCTCCTCTGTGCTTTTCCTACAAATTTCTTCATTCAAGATTACACTAACAACATCCCCTACTTTTAAAATATTTGAAGCAGATGCAATATTACTAACTACCATTACCAAGCTATGCCAGCTTTCAGGTAAAGAACATAATATTAAAAGAGCCTTAATTTCATCATCAAACACTATTTTGACTTAATTTAATTGATTTACAATTCCATGGAAATCATTAATATGATTAGATACAGATCCACCTTCCTGCATTCACAAATTAAATAACTGCTTCATAAGATATACCTTATTTGAAGCTAAGGGGTTTTCATATAAATTTGCTAAAGTAGTCATCAACTCTACCATTGTCTTTGCCTGTGATAAATTAGATATCACAGTAGATGCCAGACTCAATCTTATAGATACAAGAGCCTTTTTATCAAGAACTTCTCATTCTTCATCATCCATTTCTTTGGGCTTCTTTGAAACCCCACCTAATGGTAAGTATAGATCTTTTTGATACAGATAATCCTCTATCTGCATTCTCCAATGTTGATAATTCTTGCCATTAAACTTCTCCATTCTTAGTTTATTTTCTTCTTTCATTACTTCTCCCACTCAAACAGAAATCCCTATGAGTAACCTGTAATCAATACACACTAGCCAGATCTGAAACACCTGTTAGTCAACCTGAGCTCTGATACCACTTATTGGGGATCAACCAACAATGTTGATTACTATGTGAAAGCAATAAAACGTAGAATTAAACCAAAAATATAAGTAACTAGAATCATAAAATAGCAAATAATAAGAGATACAAGAAACCACCATAAAAACTTGTATTAAACTCTTTATAGAAGGAATACAATTGAAGAAACTTCTTTTCTTCGACACCTCTCTTAGATGTACAAATCTCTTTCTAGATCTCTTTCCCTCAAGAGCTCTCTCTCTCTCAATTACAATCAATTCCAACAACCTGGATTGATACACATATACAATTGTACTATCTAATTCCAACTCTATAAGCTATGAAGATCTATCCTATTATATAATAATTAGAAAACATGAGCATACAATTACAGCCATTAGATGCACCTCTTAATCAAGGGCTCTAAATAGTCTTACTAAAGATAGAGATTTAGACTTAAGACTAACACTTAATCCTATCATGCAAACATTCTATTCTATCCATGGAAATAACATTCTGGATGCACAGGTGACCGACATCGGTCCCTGCCTATCTGCCTGTGACCAATGTCGGCCGATCCATGACCGATGTCAGCATCTCCTAGTCAACTCTTGACTGATGTCGGTCACTCTTGATCGACTCTGGTGACTGTATAAATCCTACAACTTGCAAACTCACTCATTTTGTGAAGCTTTTAGCTCCACACCTTAACAAGAAAAGTGTAGAAGGGTTATGCAAGCAAGTAGGACCTATGGATTAGGTGCCTTTGCCATACTCAAGTAACCAAATTTCACATTTTATATGACTAAATTTGACCTCCCTTTATTATAGTGATGTAGTAAAGAAAAATACTAGGATAAAGGAAAAAAATAGAAAGCATACCTGAACTTACCTGCAAAGGTGAAGCCCATGAAGCTTGTGTGATGTTGAGTAATGATGGATAGTGTATAGAGAACACATTATGCAAGTGTGAATCTATGAAATGAAGCAAACGGTAGATCAATTATTATTATATGTGATATAAAACAAGAAGATATAAAATCTAGGTAAAAGAAAAAGGAAGATAAATGAATGAATACACCTATTTGGGTATACAAACCAATATAAAACCTATTGTAATCCTGAGTAAGGCTGAGTAATGTTGGATTGTAATAGATGATGCTATACCCAGAGTTATATCATGAATAGATCTACATGCTCAATTCCATAAAAAGTGGCTCAAGGATACAAAGGTTGGTCCTTTGGCTCCATCATCACCTATTGAATGAAGCTCAATGATCATGCATGTGATAATCAATATCTAGACTATGTGTCTAATCCCTCTAAATAGGTGGCTCAAGAATATAAAGGTTGGCCCTTTGGATTGATCATTTCCCCATGAAGTGAAGCTATAAAATGATATCAATATAGAATAGATGTTATATGAGATGTCTCATGGATCCCATGGATGTTTTGAAAATATGACAATGTGGCATGGATACTTGAATGCATACTAGAAACTAGGCCACACTTGGCCATTCTAAAAGATGGAGATTATGACTGTATGAAATCCACTTCAAAACTAATGCACTAGGATTATGTTAAAGCCAACTCAGGAAATCAAGTACTCAAGAAGTTAAACTTATATGAAATTTTAACTTGGAAAAGATGCCAACCACCTATATATGCAATAAAGCATGCAACTACTAAGAATGCTTAGGTAATAAACTCAACTCAAAAATAAAAGAAGACTAATGTGCCATGCACATTGCCCCAAATCACTAGTGTATAGAACATGGATTATAAATTATAATTTATCTCAACTTCCTAATCTAGAACTATAAGTGAGTGCCATCATGCCACACATGATAGTCCCTATATTTTAATTCCCTAAGAAAATTGTATGTAAACTACTAATTTTGATTGATCTAGATGTGTAAAAACTATAGCTAAGCTAAATTTTTTGCCTATTACTATAAATTCTTAGTGTTTTTATACCTATACAAGAGAGCCAAAATTAGGACACCATTGTTTTTGGCACTAGTATTCATTTCTGGCATTGTTGTCATATGCTAAAAGTAGTTGTTGATTTGGAATTGTCACTATTTTTCTATTATGTTCTAACTACTTTGACCTATAGATTCTAAATTGGGTGATCTAAATGTTAATATTTTTATTTCTAAGAGAATTGATCTCTATGACAAAACCCCTATTTGTTTCCCCCTCTTCTGAGGGTAGGAATGATTGGACCTACAATGACTTCCCTCAAGAGAAAATAGTCCCACAAGTGTGTTATGCTACATAGATACATGATATACCAATGATTGACAATATATCTATAGATATAACAATGTTTGTATTGAGAGATTTTTATATCAATTGGGGTATGCCTAGATAGATATAACAATGTAAAAGCATGTGTAGTGTACTAAACTGTAACTAGAAATGTTATATGTTAGTTTTTAATTAGAGGGATGGAGCATGATGTCCATCATGGCATCCAAGAAAGTAAGGTAAATGCATGATATGGATCATGGTATTATAAACATTGAGAAGTGAACAAGAAAACAAGCATACAAGTCAAAAAGAAAGAAACATTCAAGGTTGGCCAAGGGGCCACACAAACAAGGGACATGGGCACATGTCACTCAAACTAGAAATCAAGCATATAAGGCAAGTTCAAATTCTACATACATATAAAATTTAAAACAAGAAAATATTGGCATAAGGGCCACAAGCACATAGAAGAGAAAAATCAAGGGGCATTGGCAAATGTCAAAAGGTACAGACATGCAAATAGAATGAAAGTACATTGGCAAATTTCCTAAGGCACACATAAGAAAAAAAACTAGAAGTAGAAATGCAATCAAATCTAGATACACAAAGTAAGAAAGGAAAGCTTGTAAAAACTAGAAAGGTACATTCACATCTAACTAATCAAAGAAAGAGTGAAAGTATGTAAGACATATTTTGTACAATTATATGTATATGATAGGAAATAGATAAGTGCAAGATACTAGTGAGTGTTGATGTGGTGGTAATCTATGAAATATAGTAAATAATGTATGTCAACATGATAACTAGAGTGTGTGGTGTAAGAATGACATAACCCGGTTGGTGTAGTCATGTAGAAGATGCCCCCACTGGAAAGATGTATGTCAATGTGTGTCTTAAATGTAGATGTAGGATGACCCCTCAATGGGTAGAGTGAAGTAATCAAGGATCTATAAATCACTATACACACTCAAATAAGATCAATTGAAACATGGTAATGTAGATAAATTGACATATAATAACATGAAATAGAAACTGTAAGTTTAATATAGTAGTAGTAATGTAAAACATTGATGATGCATGCAATCATAATATTTTTGGTGTTTTGACTTTATTTTTCTTAATTTTTTTGTATAATCTATGTAAAATCAAGTGGAAGATATTATGCAAAGGAAAATCTAAGATAAACTTATGTACAAACATGTAGAGAAAGTGATATGTACATGATAATATAAAATATTATGCTAATGGGGGAAGGGATCTAAGGATGGAGCCCATTGGGGATAGAAATGGAGGAAAGGGTCATGACCATCATAAAATTCCTTGAGATAATCATCATATGTTATAGATGTTGTGTTCAAGGTGTCATCATGTCAAAGTCAAACTAAAGGTTGCTCTGGTGGTGGAGATGTTGGATCTGCTCTGGGACATTTAGCCCTGATAGTAGATGACTTCAATGGAAGTGGTGGATCTAGTGTTGTTGGTGGTGATATAATATAAATAATGACTTTAATCCTATAGTTTATTCAATCTCTATTTTAAATATATAAATGAGTTTGTATCATGGCCTATGATCCTATGAAAATTATAGAATGGGTGACCATCCTGATGTGATAATTTGTTGATAGATATGTGTCATACTATAGGTAATGTGATCAATCCACACTCAAGTAATATCTATAACATAAATTGTGGATGATGTTGTGTGTTGCCTACCTAAATTTGAATAACTAGCTCTATATCTATAGAGGTAATCATGTGAACTATATGTGCTAAATGATCTAACTATGGCTGTGAGTGTGGAGTATATCTCGAGAGTGTAGTGTGAGATGCTAAAAGTGTTGTAGGATGTGGTATGAGTGATCTAGAATCATATTTATACTCTCTAAGGATAACTAGTGTAAATATCAATCCACACAAATAGTCATATATGAGTGTGGGTGTCGTATCATCATCTAAAGAAGCTTGTGAATTTATATCAACATCATGTACATATGGTAACTCACAATTTACCACAAGGGGTAATTGTGATATAAGAGTCTCATAATCTATAGTAGTAAAAGCTAGTGATACTACAAAGGTCTCTATAATTGGTGGAGTAACTAAGGAATCAACTAGAACTATTGGTATTACTATCAATGATGGTGGATGTGTAATGGGTGTCAGAACTATGATCAATGAAGTAGCTAAAATGGCTAAAATTATTATGACTAGTGGAATAGTTGGTGATGATGGTGTAACTTTAAGTTGAGTAGTGTAAGAAGTGACAGTCTCTCCAAAATCATATGTATGTATCTTATCAAGAGAAATACTATGAGGTGGTGACTGTACTATGAGATATGGTGTCCCATCTGGTGAAATAGTTGAAGATGACTATGTAGTTTGACAATATCTGAATTGATGGTTGTCTATTAAACATGTGTATAGATATCCCTCATGGAGAAAATTAATACATAAATGTAGATTAGAAGGAATGGCCCCTATAGTATGTATCCAAGGTCATCTGAGTAAAATATTATACTGGAGAGGACCTGGCATAACCTAGATAGTGTAGAGAGGGTTTTTGTTTCTACCATGATATCTAAAGTAATAGTGCCCAATGTCTATCATGGTATATCATTGAGGCCTCAAATTTTCTTATATGATTTTTACATTGATGATGAATCTACACCCATGGTCTATAAGAATGTGATATTACATATATCTAGTCCATAACCACTATCAACAAGGACTCTCTTGACTGCATTGGTTTTGACTTATATTTGTATGAATAGTGGAAAATTTTGATCAATAATTATCTGAGAAGGCATGCCCTCATTATCAAAATAAATTGCATCTTCTATAGTTTTTAAAGTTTTAACCACTAATGTAAAGTAAGAAGGTTTTGAATCAATAGTCATCGAAATCTAAGTGAGTGCATGATAAAGAATGTCCTTGAATACATTAGATTTTTGAAGCAATTCTAATATGGAAATTTTTACTAGAGTGTTTCTCAACTAATCAACAATGTCATATGCCTTGTGAAAATCTATTTGTGTGGGTGGGTTGGGCCTAGGATGGGTTTAAATAGTAGGGTGACAAGACTCCTAGGTAGGTGGAGGAGGCATAATAGCATTTAAAGTAATAGCTCTAACCACATTATCTACTATCTGTATAGGAGTAGTAATAGCTACAAGAGGAGATAAAATACAATCGATGGGACAAGGAGGTGAAGGGATAAAAGGTGTCAGCTGGGATTTTTAGTAATAGGTAGTGACCTAGGGAAGGGTGAAATGGACCATGCAACATGACTTGGTATGGGGGAGGGGCTCCAAAAGAGGTGATGCAAGGGATAGATTAACATGTTCAAGAATAATTTTTGTAAGATCATCCCATATAATGAAAGATAGGTATGGGATTCAAAAAATAAAATTTGTACTAATGTATGATAGACTTTATCATTAATGTACATGATAGGTCCCATTATGGTTTCCTTATTATTTACATGAAATGTAAGAAAAGTTTGTAAATAAATGAGCATCATTTTTGCAATTTGATTATGGATGTAAGGTGATACCTCAAGAAGCCAATAGGTGTGAGTACATGCAACTAGGGATTTTTCAAAAATATTTATGCAAAATAATATGAATTTTTTTAATTTAGATTGAATTTCTAAGCTAAGTATGAAATATAACATTTAGAAAAATGTTAGAAAATTAGTAGAAAATAACTAGGAGCTAGTTGATGTAACTAGGGTGTTTGAATGTATTTTTTAAAAATTAGTATGATAGTTTTAAATTTTTGATATGAATTTATAGAAAATATGTAGAATTTTGATTTAAAAATTAGGAAAAATTAGAAAATATTTCTAAAATTAGCAATATATTTTTCTTAGTGTTTGGAATGTGTTTGTATGCAAAAAGGACATAGTATGTGGAAACCAGGGTTTTAACAAAATATATATGATAATTTTACAATTACTTTGTAAATTTATAATTTTTAAATATAGGAAAAATTAGGAAATTATGGAAAAAATCAGAAAATAATGTACCTTAGGGTTTTTGTGCAAAATTTAAAGTAAGTCAGGTTCACCAAATGTTTTATTATTTTTCAGAATACTGGATTTTTATTCCTAATTATATAAATGGGTCTGAGTAGGGTAAATCAATAAATAATATGAAATAATTAAGCCACTACTTTGTGTAAACAAATTGTATTTTTACCTTTTCTAAAAAAATTAATAATAGAGGGAAAATCAACCTTAGTTGGAAACTGACTGAGATGAATGTTACAAGGTCTAGAAATTTTTATGCAGGCTTGGGAGACTGTCACAAATATGATCCTAGAGTTTGTTTCTAGATTGGATAGGAGAAAAAAAGTGGGAAACCCTATTTTTTGGTGCTATAGTCCCTTTAAAGCACTATTGTTCAAGTGATCTAAGTTTTTTAGGTTGTTCTTAGTAGGTTTGTTTTACCCTATTAGTGAAATATCAAAGCCCAAAAGTCTATGAATCTCAATGTGCATCTATTTTAATCTTCAAATTCCTAAGATATCTTCATTATTAAACTTTAATGGTAACTTGGGAAAGAGAGAGAAGGGTTTAGTGTGTAAAGGATATGTTGGATGCACTTCACACCCTATGTGTGGGCACACTACCTACATACCAATACTCTGAGGAGGGATCAAACTAATGTAGTTCTCCCATTGAAGTGCATGGTGAAATTGTGTATGAAAATTAAATTAGATTCAAAAATTGGTGTCTTTTTTATGTCTAGGGGCTGGTTTAGGGTTTGAATAAGCTTGAAAAAATATTGGAAGGTTGTATGCAGAGAATAGGGAAAAGTGCTTTAATGTACTTGCTTGTATTCTTGATTCTCTATTGTAAATGAGTGTCCAACCTTATAAATGGACTTTGAATGGAATTTTATATGGAAAATAATGATCATGGGTTAAATTAATTCATGTTAGGATAACATGAATTAGGATAAGGATTCAAGAAAATATGATTTTTAGGACCACAAGTACACTTGGACAATAGCTCTAAAAACAAGACACCCTAGGTTTTATCACTCTTGTCCAAGTTAGGCACTATTATCTAGAGGGAATGAGACTTGGGGGAATGGATATAATCCTAAAAGAGCTACTTCGATCTATAAGGGTTAAGTCTAAAAGGCTATGGATGATTGGGAATCAATGAAATAAAATCCTAAAAGGGTTGTGCAAGTAAGTAGGAGGGCCTATGGATTATGTGTCTTTAGCCATACTAAAGTAGCCAAATTTCACACTTTATATAAATAAATGTGGATGCATTATTGGAATGTATCCAAGTATTCACTAGAGTTTGGTTATATGCCATCTCATGGTAGGTAACCTATAGTACCTTTCAAATGCTCTACCATTAAGGTGGGCCACTGGTATGCTATTTTGGTGAAACTACAAGATTTTTATAGAAATTTTACCATATATAAATAAATCAAATAATAAGTTGATGCAAGGAATTACCTTGGGTTTAGTTATGGTGTTATTTAGACCCACTATCTTGATTTTTAACAAGTCATCCTAGTAATTCCATGAGAATGTAGAGAATTGGTCCTCTAGACTACAAGGTTTGGCCTTGTCAACTTATTCCCAAATATAAGAGAAGTTTTTGAAATCATGTTTGATGGCAGCTTCATCAAACACTATGTTATTATATTATAGTGTTCTTATAATATAATATGCAAATGGAGGAGGTAAACTTTGAGATGAGGAGGCCATGATTATGTGGCCATGAAACTTTTGGTTTATGAGGGTTCAAAATCAAGATTATAATCTGTTAGTTTAATTGAAATATGAGTGTAATTGGATCTAAAAATTGAATATATTACATTTGGATTCACTAAATTCACTTGTAAGGTTGTTCAACTCATGTGAATTAATGGTGTTAATAGCTTTGGTGGATCACTTCTATTTTTTATATTTGAATTTCACCCAAATCATGGGATGGTGACACTTTGATCATGATAGACTCATTGGATGGTGACACTTTGATCACATTAAACTAATGAGATGGTAACACTTTTATTTCATCAAACTCACAAGATGGTAACACTTTACAAGATCGCACTGAGTCACTTGTCTAGGAGATTCTATATAATGTGATTCTTTAGTTAGTCTTTGAAAGATCGAGATGATGACATTTAACATGATCTTGCTTTCTTGCTTTCCTAAGGATTTTGTACATTAAGTTCAATCTGTTAGTCTCTAGGTAAATGATATGGAGACACTTGGCATAATCATGAAGAGTCATTCGCAAGGTGAACTTGAAATATTTTTCAAGTGTTGAAATGTCATGGGTTTGTAAGTGAGTGCCACATGTCACTGAATATTGAAAAATGAATTCTTAAGCTTAATTTTGTGGGTACCCTTGAAGGTATTACAAGGTCGTTCATGGTATCACCCAGTACTACCTTCAAACCTTTAAGGGTACCCATATGCATGTTTGAAAGGTATCTTTTAAGAGACACCTTTAAAATTTTGGGTCCACAATAGATGTTCAAATCACATATAAGATTCCAAAATACAAGAAGATAATTATTTTCCATAATTTTTCTCAAAACCACCACTACTCAATATCATTTTTTATACTAATAAAATACATGGTTAAATATTGAATTAATTATCTATGTTTCTCTATGTGGTTATTCTTCTCTTATACATGTTTAAAATGTATCTCCTAGGAGATACCTTCAAAGTAGGATGAAAAAGAATTGAAGTATGTATTATATTATAATAAATGGTATTATTTTTTTGGATTAACATAAATTGTGTTGTTAAAAAAATGTTATACATTGCCTTTTTAACATTTTTATGTCTTAACATATCTCCATGTTATGTTATGGTATAAATATAGCTTTATCTCCTACATACATGTATAAATTTGACTAATTTTATAAATAATTTGGTTAATAACTCTTTTCATGTATTTTTAGAATGTCCAAGATGAAAAATCATATGTCAATGGCTTTCCAATGTGGAGACTATGTTTCCCTCATAAATAATGTTAAGGTTATTGGTGAAGTAAGAATACACAAAGTGGTAGGTCTAGATGCTAAATCTATAGAACCCATAAATCTCACTTCCACATGCCAAATGAGGAAATACCTATTGAATCTGTAAGTGTTAATGTGACCAAAAAATTTGATTTGACTCTTCCACTTCTAATTCCTATAGATTTTGTACATAGTTTGGGGGATGTAGTTGATAGTTTTACTATATGGAGTACAAGAATGATGCAACACATGACACAAAATTTTTCTATAGATAATAACATGTAAAAATGAAAAAAATAATTTGAGTTTAGCTCTGCATATACAACCATTCTAACAAGAAAACCCTATCTTTAATTAAATTAATTTGATATATTGATTATCATACCACATTTCAAAGCCTAAGAAACAAATTTCCTGGGAAAAGGGTACACTTTTTTCACAAATATATAGTTCTTGAAAATGATGAAAAAAATACTTTTTGTTATGTTGAATTTACACAACTAAGGGAGATTTTTGGTTGCATTCCTATCCCAATGTTATGAAATGAATTGGTAATTTACATAAGGAAATTTATACAACATTGTGACACTTTTAGTATAGAGTTAACTGAAACATCTATCATTAGATGGCCTTCCAACAAAATAATGGACACTGAGACTTTTAGAGCAATCATTACCATACATGACACCAAATCATAAAGAAATTGGAAATGTTTGGGGTGTAGAGGATAATGAAGTCACTCCTTTCCTAAAATTCCTAGTGCAAAGGCATACAAAAAAATTAACTAGTGCCTATAAACACTTAGTAAAAAAAAAATCAGCCAAATAGTTCACTTAGCTAAATGGAGCTTGATGAAAGCATAGATAGTGAGATTTCAATAATGTATATAGATAAATGTTGTACCAAAAAATATTTTTAGTTAGGATTTTCATTTGAGATACTAAAATATACAAGGATAAAGTTACTTTATTACACTATAACAGATAGGAGGCAACATGTCTTAGATGCCTTTTTTGCCAATTTGTTTAAGAAATTAAAAAAAAAAAAAACTACCATTGATTTCTAACGTAAATAGATCTATTTGGAAGATTGGATTAAAATATATGGATTGAAGAGTATATTTTTTGACATTCAAAATTGTCACAAAAATGGGGAATGAAATGCATTCCATGTAGGGAGATTTTGACAAAATCCATAGAAGAACACAATGGAAGCTAAATATTTGTTGGACCAATTGGTGGATGATTTTGCAAATGTTTCTCCATGACTAATATGTCACGTAGATATAGATGATGCATGAGAAAATGTTTAATATCTTCTAGTGTCTTTCACTCAATAATTAATGATATGCCACATTAATACAAAACTAGCGGATATGGAATATGAATTTATATCCCGACCAAAATTCAATAACATGTGGAGAACTAATTTTCATGATGTGACCATTGCCACATCTGATGACTTCTCTAGATACAAAACATGCATCTTCTCAACTCAAAAAAAATTCTTTAGGTCCCTCTCTAGAGACCAAAAAGATTATATCGATCAAAAATTCATGATGCACTCAAATTAGATACTTCGTGCAAGATAAATATATTACACACATAAATGAATGTCATAAAAATAACATGAAAAATGTCTCAATGTTATTCATGACAAGGTAGAATGTCAATTTTTTTTCTAAGGACAGTGAAAAAAATCAAAATAGTTGCTAACAAAATATTAGATTATCAATGGCAAGGATTATAACACATGATCATGGTACAGGTGGATATGGGCATTTTTTTATTGTACATTATTGGAGGGTATAAATTTATTATCACCTCATTAAATAATTTATTCAAGGATATGGAAACAACAATGCTATATACTTATGGATCATTACTATATAAACCTATATCTTCAAAATATCCATTGTATGATGCACTTTTATCTAACAACTACTACCCTGAATGCAAGAAACATAGAGAAGAAGCATAATAAATTGGTGCCTTAAAGAAACTTCCTTCCAAGATATACCTTCAATTAGATAGCTATATTTGGAAAAATAATAATAGGTACTTCCATCCATGGTTATATTTTAAAAATGTTGAACCTTATATGGTACTAATATTACATTTACAAATTCACCAAATCATATTTTTCTTATATATGTATGTGTTACAATATTTATCTCTCCTTACATACAAAGGTGTTTGCCTCAATTTCAAGGTTGGATTTATCCCTATAGGACATACCCATGAGGACATCGATCAAACATTTTAAAACCTATTTAAATATATAAAGAGGAAATATGTATGGAGTGTGATAGAGATGATGAACTATTATTGGATGTTTGAAAATACAAGAAACTTCATGCCATATTTTATTGAAGAGGTAGTGGATTTCAAAGACTATATTAATAGTTACCATTTGAATGGAAGAAATTAAATATTAGGCTTGATAAAAGGTCAATAATTTCTTATACACATGGAGCAAGGTCAGCCCATTATGCATTGCAAAAACTCTATAAGAGATAGAAATTGGTCCCCCTAATTACATTATGTGGAGAAAAATAAAATGGTGAGCCAAATCTTCTAGAAGGTAATCTGAAAAAAAACTCAAAGACTTGAAAAATAGAGAAATGTCTCAAGATTCCATTGTTGTAAAAATCTCAAATAATAGTAGAAAAAAGAGTGAAAAAAAATTAAATATAACTTGATTATGTATATCAATTCAATGAATTTGGTTTGACCAAAAATAGTAACAGAATGATCTAACATATTACTTATAAAACATCCACAACATAATGAAAGAAGACATGATCCCTTCTGAAGATGAATGTATAGGATATTTTTAGCCTAGAACTCATCATGACACACCCCTGCATAGAGATATGTAGAAAATGGTTCATGATAAGACCCTTGATTTTGGAATGGCATCTACAGATACATATGTTGTTTCAAGAAGCAAAAGAAAAAAATTACATTTGATCTAGCTTAAGATGTGCAAATCAAAGATATGTTATTTTTTATACTTGATGATTCTATAAGAGTGGACTATATATTATGGGTTGATAGATCTATAAGTAATATTGAGATCAAATAAAAAAATAGAGATATGTAATTAAGGGTCAACATAGCTTGGTTCATCCTGATTCATACATGGAAAGAAGATGTAGAAGAAGTAAATTTATTTAGGCTACTTGGAAAAAAAATTGGAAGCTAAACCTAACTAACACATCTTTACCATCCATACTCATAGATAGTATCATCTACACTTGGAAACCAAATAAAATTTGAAGAGGTCATATACTTCTTCTTACTGATTTTTTGAAATACATTGTAATAGACTATTTGAATGTGTCATCCCACTAGGTAAGATCAAACATAATGACAAAAGGATTGGGAAATTTGAAATGGTGTTTCCTTAATTTTGGAATTAGAAATATGAATGTTTTTTTTCAAAATTTAGTCCATTTTTTTAGAATGAATAATATTTTATTGTTTTTTATATTTATATTTATTTCTAATGGCACTATGTATTTTGGGTCTTAGAAAATACACTTTGGCATTTGATTTTTATATTTTATACTATAATATTTTAGTAATTGTGCATCTATTTAATGGTATTTGATTTTTGGAATGTCCACTTCACCATTTTTTGATTCAACATGGCCGTCAAATTTTATGTATTCTAAATAGCCAGATTGCATTTTGTGAATCACAAAAACCTCTTCAGCTTTTCAAATTCAAATTCAAATTTTGCATCCTTAAAAATTATCTTTAGCAAATGGTCTTATAGTTTGCACATTATAATTTACACTTCAAATTTTATGCATTGAAAAATGCACTTCATCATTCCCATGTTTGTAAAAAGGTATTCGAGGTTTATGCCTTAGAATGTCCCACTTGTCTATCAATATTTTTTATACGGAATTTGAATATCAACAAATGGTATTCATATTTTTAGTTTTTAAAATTCTACTTCATACGTAAGATTGTACATTTGAATATCAACAAATGCTATTCATATAAATATCAAAAAAATCACCCAAGACTATGCCACGTGGAATAATCTTAGTTACTCAATTGTGTAGAAAGATGACCAATCCAAACAAAAGTCCTAAATAATGTGAGTACCTAAGATTGTAACACGCATCACAATCTCAGTAACTTGATTATGTGGGAGATTATATTAATAATATAATAATATAACACATGTGCTCAACACATGGTATGTACATAAATATGAGATAAAATTTGATGATCAAAATGATGTCACTTGATTCAGATTAGACAAATAATCCACAATCCAATCAACTACTAACATGTGGCATCCCAATCATCCTTGGTGATTTAAATCACATATCTCCCAAGTGCCTGATTGATGTATGAATTATTTTCCCTTAAGAAATAGACTACCAAGTCTCATTATCTATAAACTCATAGTCTATGAACTAGTTTGAATATTTGCATAAATTCTAACTATTTTACACATTTAGATATATAAGATTTATTTGTAATAAGTTTGACTAAGTTTTACTTATTTTGGATTATTTTAAATAATTTGGACTTGTTGAAAATATATCATATAGATGTGATTTATTTGTAATAAGTCCAAATAATTCTTGATGAAGTTTAATTTATTTATGATAGTTTTCAACTACTAATTATTTATGATCATTTTAAATAATTTGGACTTATTACAAATACATTAGATAGATGTGATTTATTTGTAATAAGTCCAATTTAATCTTGATACAGTATAATTTATTTTTGATAGTTCTTGAAAATTTGGACTATTTCTAAGTCCATATTATATAAAATAGTTCTTTAATAAAAACCTTTGGGCAAACCATTATCTCTACCCACCCAATTGGGGTATGTTTTTATTCTACCAATGACTATAACCACCTATGGGCAAATCATTGTTTTTTCTTTCAATGATTATAACCACATTTGTGAAAATAATTTTCTTGTTACCCTTATCCCTTGGCTAATGATTATAATCACATTTAGGAATATAATTATCCTTTTATCAAGCTATGTCGATGATTACAATTACCTTTGAAAAAATCATCCTTTTTATCTACCCAACTAAGGTAGCTCACTGTGCCACTGATTATAACTACCTATGGGAAAATCAATCTTTTTCACCCTATTTTACCTTTTGGTCCCATCATTTTCCTTCTTTTGAGGGATTGATCACTAACCTCTTTTGTTGATCTCTTCCTAAAGGGGGCATCCAAATCTTATCCATCACTATTTGGGGTATTTACATGACCTTTTCATTCTTTAATAAGACATTAATATACCTACAGATTATAATTCCTTCCCAAATAGGGGTAAACTTTAGACACCTAAAACTAACCACAACTAGATTTCTATTGGAATTTAGATTGAATCCTACCAACCATTACAAATTAAGCTTGATATTCACTGAATGTCCCAATTTTTACCATGCATCTTTCATCAAAGCTTAGAATCATGTTTAAGCATCCCTATTTAGGATAATAGCCCATATGTAATATTAAACTCTCACAGATTCATCCCTAATCACCTTCTGACATAACAACTATCAAATTGACTATGTACCTATTAAGTGGGGCACTTGATCAAATGTTGAAAGAGAAATAAAAATAAAAATGAATTATCTAATTAAATAAGATTAAATGCCTAGTTGAATTATCCATTTGGAATTAATGAATATCTAAAAATGAAAATTACAAAAATCAAAATATAAAGCCTTTTCATCATGGCCTTTATGAGTTGTCAAGCTCTTTGAAAATATCCTAAAAAATCTAATTTGAGAACCATGCCTAGTAATTACAAATCATAATTACATGAAAACATTTAACTCAATTGGAGTTAGTCTCAACTCACCTAGGGTTTGTTTGAACCCATTATATGTTTAAACTCATCCTTATATCACCTTAGGTCAGAGTTAATTCTTGAGTATATAAATACAAGGTCATGCTTATTTAATTCTAAGATATTTTGGTGCAAAGTTATTATGCACAAATAATTTCAAAAATATCTTTTATGTAGTGTTATAATGCTTGAATGTCATCCAAGTAGTGTTACCATGCTCAATTATTAAGCCAATCAATCAAATCCAATGTGTGAAGGAAATATTAAACCAACAAAGCTCCATTAAATAAAGATTTTTTGATGCACAAGATGACAAAGACATTCAACAATCCATTTGGAAGATCCAAGGAAGGTAAATGAAGGTGTTATTTTATGTTTTTACTATATTTTCAGATGATTAAATTTTGAATAAGATCTCCCTAGTGTCTAGGCTAGAGGTGTTAGGATTTTAGTGTATTTATTTAAGTTTTATTTCTTGAACTAACATAATATTAACCTCCCCTATACATATTCCTAATCCACAATGGTCCCTTAGATGAGGTACACATCTTCACATACTAATGCACATTCTAATTCTATGATTATTGCTCCTATTCTTGATTATAGTTTTATTATTGATGGTACCATACTATACATTGAGTAACCCATTGATCCTATGTCCTCTTTCCTAGCACTACAAGAAGCACATAGGAAACTAATGAAACAAAATTCATTTTTATGCTTCTTGATTCACAAAAATATGCAATCATATACTATTTGTAAAATAGACTAGTTGGTACACATTATCAAACTAATATGTTAGACTATCATACCCCTTTTTCATGTCTACCATGTACTATACTGAATATGGTATGCATCTAGTTGATTTAATTTTATAGTGTTATCCACTAAATATTGAAAACCCCATTATTCATGTTATTCATAGATGATACTTTTGGACCTATTATTGTTTCACACTCTACATATCCCACTCTAGTTACAATTGAGTATATGTCTACTTATTTTTAGAATCATAAAAATGGTTATGGATATCACATGCTTCATTACATGGGTTATACTACTAGACTTGTGTGCATTGGGAAATGTCTATAGGGTATTGCTCACCCTATCCAACCTATTACATGGATTTATTTACATGACACTCATTATTATGAGTGTTTTATCTTCATTGGGATCATTTGATAGAGATCCATCTTTTTTTCTCTTCACTTTGTATGACGATATTGAGTTACATATGATCTCTTCTGCACCTTCACTCAGAGCTAAGAAACTTGAGACTATAGTGGTCAAACATGATTGACCTAACACTTCTTTGGATGTCAACTTACATTCTTATACTATTAAATTTTTACCCAATCATATGTAATAATATTAATCCACCATCTGTATTCATTTAGTGTATATTTATAAACATTCTTGATGACATCAATAGTGTTTTTGGAGAGGACATTATAGGAAGTGTTCACCACTCAGCTTCTTTGGCCACACTTTGTTCCTTCCTACCTTTTGATGTTCATTTTTTATTTTATCTATTTGTTAATAATATTTTTATTTTTAGACCCTACATCTCTCATTTCACATATATCATCTACTACGCATTGACTAGCATTGTGGTTTTTCTTATATCACTTGGTGATATTATTTATGTATCAGACATTTATTTGTAGTCATACTGGGAGTCATGGAATATTTTTTCATGTGTGTATGCTCCATATTGAGCACTTTATTCTTTATTTATTGACTATACCATCATAACTAGGGATATATTATTGACATATTTATATTTATTGCTTTGATGTTTATAGTCTCTTTTAGATTTGTTGTGGATTTTGATCTCCTTGTAAAGAGTAGCTAGTTTGGTGAAGCTAAGTGTTAGCATTTAAATATTTTTAATAGTGGTATTGGCCTACACATATATATTTTTTTTTAATCACTACACTCATTTAAACATTTTTTGGGGTGTGTGTCCACATATTGCTTCAGGTGCCATAATCTCTATTAGCCCTTGGTACACCACATTTTCTATTTTTGAGGTAGTTGATTGAGTGCAATTTTGTTTTATGGGATTCATTCCATCAAATTCACTTATTAAAACACTATGTTGAGATTTTGAGTCATGATTCTTGGGATAAATTATATTATATGTTCTCTTCTCCACTATCATTGTAGTTTTACTAGTCTTTTGGTACCTTGTGGTGATAAATTTCATCCTTGGTGACTCTTTTTTCCCAATTAGTGTTGCTACTAAGTGAGTCCCATATATAGTACCAATTATTATTTGAATTGGTAGTTACATCAAATCAACATTCATGTATTTTATTAAAATTTATTGGTTATCACGAGATAATTTTTATTTCACTATGATTTTGTACATGGGTACCTAACCATGCCTAGTTATTGGGACCCATTCAATATCTTTGGTTTAATTTTCTCACTCCCTATTTTACACTTAATGGAGGCTATTGGAGTGGTCATGTTCACATTGGATAGTAATTTGAGTTATTTAAAAACTATTTTTGTCTTTATCCATGTTCATGCTCACTCACGGAATTAAGCGTGATTTAGAGTTATTATTACATTGTTCAAAATTATTTTTTATGTGTGAATGAAATATATTTTGTTGTGCACCTTTTTAGATAATTCCCTATATTTGGGTTGATCACAACAACTAGTTGATTATTATGAAACTATCTTGATAACTTATTTAATATGCACTATTTATGCTTATCCTAGTTTTAGTAAGAGAGAGAGGAATATGTGGATTGTATTTCGTTCATGAGACATTAATATAGAGACTTTCTTGTACATAATTATTTCTTCGATTCTTGTGTGGGGATGATGGTTTATTTATGGTAATGGTGAGAATGAGTGATCCTATAGTTGCATGAGTGAATATATCACTCCATCATGATTATTATCATTTAAAACACCACTTAACATATTACTTTACCTTACATGTATAAGAGATATAAACTTCTTAAATGGCATATAATATGTTCATGAAAAAATCAAGAAAGATATGAAAAAATGCTTAGATTACTACCTATTAAGGGGAAATAAAAAAATAGATATGAAAGTTAAATCCTAATTTATGATAAATCAAAAATAATAATAAGAAAATATGAAATCCTAAGGTAGACAAGACCTAGTCTTTTTTGTACTCAAGTCAATGATCAGGTCCACCAAAATGATTTCCTTATTTTGTGATTAATATAATCTAAATAAATTAAAACTAGAAATATTTATATTCTGTAAAATAGGTAAATAATTATAAATATTATTATATAAAATAGTATAGTGATATTGGAATTACTATATTTATATTTGATAAAGTAGTGGAAACGAGATGTGCTTAAGTTGATTCTAATTTGTGTAACTCTGTGTAAACATCACTCTCCTTAAAATGGATCTATATCTAATTTTTAAGCACTTGAATAAGGTAAAATGAGATTAAACCCTATAAAAACACTACTGATAAATCTCAAACACCTATAATGACTAGTAATATCCAAGATTTGTTTGTATTATCCTAGTTGACTATGTAAGTCTATATTGACCATTGTGTTAGCACATGTAGATATCTCATGTGTGTTAGCTTACCATACATCATGCATGATGATCCTTATTTTTATTATAATTCATTTAGAAACTCAATTTCACATTCAAAAAATATGACCCTTGAGAAAATGGTTATAAATTTTGGTTATATAGCCCCAGCCACTCCTCACTAAGTGACTAAGTATTGCCTACATTTAATACTTCAAAGAGAGCTAAAAATAAACATAATTATCCAGAATAGGTGCATGTGTACATCATAATTATAAATTTTAAATTAAATTAAATGTTTGTATTTCAGTACTTTACATCATGGAACCGTGACCTATGTTTTTAATCAAACTTGGCTTTATGGATATTTATTTAAGGGATTTTCATGTGTATGAATTTGTGATAATGTGCTAAGAGAGTGATAATAAATTTATAAATCTTGTTAGGAATTGAAAATATAAGTGTTTTCACTTGGATTTTCACCCTTTAAGGAGATGTATTAGCTCTCCTCATCCAAGTGGCACAATTGAAACACCTTTAGGTCATGGGTAGCCTAAGGATGAGGTGAATCTCTAGATAGGGCTAGCTCCCTTGATGTACCACTTTTGAATCACTAATACACCTATGATTTTAAGGAAAAGGGAGATAAAATTGAAAGTAAAATATCCTAAAGGAGGTGATACACCAAATTTATTGATTGACTACCAATCAGCTACATGTCACACATGAAACCAAGGGACTAACTAAGCATACACTTCTCTAATTTGAATCTTATTACATCAATTTTTCATTATGAGGTTGTGACAAATTTTTTAGGTTAGGAGGACTATATAATAGGCATAAAATATCACTATTTGAATAGAATAACTCACTCAACCTTGAAACTTCATATAAGACTTCACATGACCTATAAGAAGAAGATTTCAAGTTGTAAATAGGTGAGAGAATGAGACAACAATGCTAAGGAAACAATAGTAATTAATAAGAAAGATTAATAATTAAATTAGTCATAGAAGAGGTAAAAATAATTTGTCTTTATTTGTCCATGGTATGCACATGAGGAGGGATTCGCCATACTCAGGTGGAGCATCCTTACAATAGCCAAAATGCCTAGTTACTATAAAACTTAAGAGAGATGAGAGAAGAGAGAAGTATAAAGGTAACAAGGACACTTTTCATGATGAGAGAAGGAGCTACATTTTCATGGGATTATAATGTGAAAATTTTCATGCAAAGTCAAAAATCATAATTTTTGATCTAATGTATGAAACTCTTGAAAAGTGGCATGAATTCCTTTTGCTAGCTCAAAAAACTATCTTCATCAATCACCCATTTTTTAACATCCCAAAACTAACAAGGGATATGTCTAATGATTTTAATGATAGGAAATGGATACAAACATGCTTATTAATTTATTGGCTTCATTCCTAATCATTTGGAATCTTCTGGAAGTGAACCATCATTGCCTACAGTAAAATAAACTCCTCTTTCACACACTTTACACACTTGGCCTAAAATTTGGATTTAGTTTCCCATGAAAATACATAAAATGGGGTCAAATTCATGTGTCAATAACATCCATGGTCTTATAGGCATCATGCACACCTTAAAATCAACCCACCTGAACCTTTTCACCCTTTTCACTATCATGTTCACTGTACCAATTTTTATTGGTTGAGATGAATCTATTATTAGGAACACTTAAGAATTTTTATGAGGAATTAAATTTCCATAGTGAGTTATAATAAGTCTCTATCTTCCTCCCAAATTTTATTTATCTTTCATCTAGAACTTGCATAATACACAAATAGTTAGAGTAATTTTGTACCCTATTGATAAAGATAAGTTTCCAATAAAGTGGATTAAAATCATATTTAGAGAGTCCCATATAGTATAAAATCATTTCCCATGACATTTTGGTCCATTTGGATCTATATCCTTATTTTCCCATTCGGGTCTAGAACTAAGGTTTGCAAGGGTTTTGAGCCACTTTCACCTTAAGATTTTTTCATAAAGATAGGATGTTGAAATTATAGAAAAAAATCACAAGAATTATTATTAAGAACCTTTTTAACATATACAAACTTATTATATCCCAATTTACATCCTTCAAGGAGATGTAAGCATTTTAATGTAGCTTATTGAGCTTGTTTGTCCATTTCCTACAGGCTTGGATTATCTTTGAACCAAAAGATTTATCTATGAATTAGATATATTAAAATATATTTGAAACATATATTATTATATTAAAAAAAATCCAAAGTGGATTATAATGTTCTCTTGAGGTTGGAAGTGAATTTGACCTTCCATTTGGCTTTAGGCCTAAACCCTAATTGACAAACTTGACTGCAAATCTTGTAGGTTTGAACCACTTGTGTAGCTTCAAGAATTTAGGAATGTTTTCTAATGTTTTTTTGGATTTAATAAAACTTAAAAAACCTACTACCAAGGTTTATTTAGCTCCTGATTCATCCTTTATCCCTATTTTCTAAAACCTATCAATTTGTGCATAAAAGGAAGAACCCTATGTCTAAGATAAAATAAAGGGTGATTCCCCTATTTCATCATAAAAAATAAAAGTTTTAAGAGTTTTTAAAAGTTTAAAATATTATTTTTAACAATTTTTTTCCCTTTATTAGGTCATTTTATCCCCAACTCCTCAAAAATCTAAGACAAACTATGAGGGGGACAGACTATGTGTAGGATTTGGGGTATAAAATTTATATTAATTAATTAGATCCATTCCTCCATTTTAAAAATATTATTAGGATAAATTTGTATGAATTAAATAATTATATATTACCTTAAAAAAATTTATTAGTTGGATCCTTTCAAACTTTGTTTTATTCACACCCTACCTTGATTGGCCTAGATTGGGGTCATATGACTATGACTGCATTCCTCTTTCCTATAAGTGGTACCACATGACTCAAGATTTAATTCAATGTGTATAGGTATATTTATAATCTCAAAATTTAATTTTACATTTTTATTAACCTATTATTTTCATCCTCATGTACTAGTAATGCTTACACCATCAAACTAGCTCACTAATGTCACATTTAAACAAAGTCAACTATGTTGGGATAAGTATGATATTATAGGTGAATATCCTTATTAAAATAGGTTATACATCATATTGGTATCATATAAATAATTTTAAATAATCTTCCACTAGCCAAAGTTCATATATCCATGCCTAAGTCCTTGCTATGGATGGTGTGAGAGTTTGAACCTTGGTTGTAGGTGAATGATCTATAGGTAAGGCACTTGTAGGTGTTTAGATGATAAATATTAAATATGAAAACCTATCCTCATGGTATTTATTAAAAAAAAGGTAAAATTAATGATATAATGTGATTATTACCTAGGTTTAAAATAAAGAAACACCTTCTCAAACTTTCAAATTTGGTTGGTTGTAGGTGACTATGCCTAGGCCATTTGTATGGACTATCTCATTTCCACTAATGAATGCAAACCATATTCCATGCATCCTTTATGATTATATTGAAAAAAATAATGTTTCTTAGTGAAATAATACATTATAACATAGTCTCAAGCATCAAATACACTCATTATGCCTAAAACGTTTAGTGAGTCATCTTGTTGTAGATAACACTATGAAATTTCAGTGTTCAAAGAATAACTTGAGGGCTCTTGAAAACCATTATCCTCAACTCAAACACCTCTCTTATTTTTTAAATTGATATAAATATGTGTAATATTTAATAAAATTATAAGTTTAGGTCATATAACTCAATGCAACCTTGTATGATAAACCTCAAAAAAGTGGCTTGGACCTCTATTTTCATCTTTTAGGGGCTTATTCCTTGAATAGATAGTCATTCACTTTGCTCATAACTATAATGAATACCTTCCTGCCTAATGATAAAACATAATTGCCATAATTTTTTTAAAATATAAAGACTTAAATTAAGGTTTAAATCATTTTCCACCCTCTACAAACAAATATATTTTTATCTCTATGATTCCACCTATAGGTGGACACTTTCATGTATAGGCAATAAGTGTAGAATTGTAGGCAATGAGAAAGAAATGAATTATTATGATAAAATATAGGTATTAAAAAGTCCCAAATGATATATTATGATATATAATATCTTTATGAAATATTCCACACCTCACTTTAACATTTCAAAGCTTCTATAGGCACCTGTAGTGGTATGCTAGTGGTGACTATGTGTAAATATTATGCATGATTACAATAGTTTCTCCTTCCTAATGAAATTTATGGAAGATTAGTAGCTTGTATATTTATAAATTTTTTAAAACTCTCTATAACTCTAGGTATTTGATTTATAACCTTGCATAGCTCACTTGCCTAACCCTGTATGATAGTCATAAAGTAGTCTAACTGCATGATTCTTATCATTGCAGTTTCATGGAACATTATTTGGATAATTATATTGAGAAGTAAATGGGATAAAAAATACATTTTAAAAAATTTAATTAAATTATCTCTACCCTTTAAAACCACTATCAAAGCATGAAGATCTGAAAATGGTGGAAACATTCCTATCATCCCAAATGAGATGAATATGCAAACATAAGATGATTTACCTATCAAAACACCTTGAAACACTAAAAAAATAATGTATAAAATTATTTTTATATTTTTATGTCATCTATATTAAATTCCAATAATTATATTGTATGAAATCTTACAAATAAGAGCAAAACCTATAGGGTGCATGAAATAGTGAGCTTGTTAAAAAAAAATCATAGTTAACCAATACTTGAAAAAAATTTATTGAAATTAATCTCTATAGATTTAATTTTACCTCCCAAATTATTTTTACCTAGAACTTCTCTAATTGGTCGTACCAAGCATAAACCTAATGACCATTTTTATGTGTCTAGAAGGGTGAAGAAGGATCAGAATGGTTTTGGACCCTTTATTGAAATTTTAGAGAATTTGAAACATGTAATTTAGTCTGAGAAATATTAATAGTCATCTAAAAACCTTATCCCATGTGTCATACTCTCTTATGGGCCGTACAAGTGCCAAACTCCTTTTTCTAAGAAAATTGCTCTTTCTTCTAAAAAACCTACCATTTTTCAATTAGAAATAGTTGATTAAGCCATAATAGGACACATGGAATGTTAAATAAACTTTTAAATCTTAAAATGTCCTAATTATGATGTAAAATTCATTTAATGTTCTATATTGACCCCCAGAATGACTCTAAAAGTCATAAGGATTAAAAATGACTAATGACCAAAGCTAATATGACATGAAATGACATAAAAAGACTTATAATACACCCTATGACAAAATATTATACCATTAAAAATACCTAAAGATCATTTTTTTTACCTTTAAGGGTCCTAATTTTACTTGTAGGTCAAATTTGGTGAATAATAAATGCAAGGTGAGTATAACCTTTGGATTCATTTCTATTTATATATTACTATTTGATATTTCTCAATATGACAAAATTATGAAACATTCATAGGAAATCATAATGGAGATACTCCAAAATTGAGTGTTATTATAAAATAACAATAAAGGTATGCACTTGAGGAAAACCACAACCATCTAACTATATTTGGTACTATCTTGGCAGTGAAAATTGGTGATTTGAGATACGATGATATCCTTTTTAGGATTATGGAGTGTCCTCACAAAAACTAGGGTGATATTGAATATGTGTATATGTATATTTCATTATCCAAGAAAATAGGATGGTAATTAGATATGGGAAAGTTTATGGTAAAATTTGATTTAGTATTTTGGAGTGTTCTTACATAGGATAGGGTGATATTGAATGTGTATTAATACATTGGGTTAGTGAATAAAATAGGTTGGTATATGGATAGTTTAAAGTGTTCATGTGATTAGTCTATATTCAAACCTTGAGAAAGAGGCATTTCATACCTACCTCATCAATTAATTTAATGGGATCACCTCTAGGTGTGGGTAGCCTATTTAGTAAGATTAATCTTTAGTTTTGGGGTTAGTTCCCCTGCTACATCATCTAGGATCAATTCCTAAACCTACTTTTTTGTCAATGAAAAGGGATAGAATGATGTATGAAACAAACCTAAGCTATGGGAGTTGATGCACCAATATATTATCTCTCCTCTACTTGATCATTGACATCAGTTATGGATAAAAAAAATTGATTACTAACACACACTCTCTCAAAAAGACTCCTACACATTAGTGTTTCATATGGAGATTATGCTAGATTTAGAGCCCTGATTCAAGGAACTATTAGTTAGTTTTAACCATAAAAACAATCACTAACACCTTCACATAACATGTAACCTATATAAGATACTTCAATAGTATGTAAGTGAAGATAAAGACCTACAAAAGGAGAATAATTAACCTCTTGTGAAAATCTATTCAACATTAAAAAACTAAAATACCATCATAAAAGAGGATGAATAAATATTTTATTATCTTAATGTTTTACATATATATGGGAAACACTTTCACATACCTAGCAGAGGGATCCATACAATGGCTTTTAAACCCTAATTTATATAATAGACAAGGATAATATGGCATAGAAGTGTGGATCAAAATCCATGATGACCATCATTCATTCAATAATTAGATATATACATGAGTGAGGGTAGTAAAAGATATATATATATATATATATATATATATATATATATATATTCTCCCATGCATTCCCTTGGCTATAAAATGGTCTTTAATGAACCCTTGGGCATACAAGTGTGGTAGATGGTGTATCTTGGTCATAGTTTACCCCATGAATATTCTATGTACCTTAAAGCTACTACATCAATCCTTGAGATGTAGTGGGAGTTCACGCACTTATTATTAGAGGAAGTTACTTGCTTGAGCATGTCTATTATTATCCTAGCTTCCACCCTTGAATCCATCAATGACTTATTTAATCTCTTTTTCCTCCTATTGGTTAAAGGATATGAGACTTAGGCATATTTTTAGTATGTGTTGAGCTTGGTAGTGTCCCTAAAAATTTAGTAAACTAATTTTCTAACTTTTAAGAGTCTCATCACTATCAGAATAGGACCGCTTTAAAATTACACTCCCTTCTTACTAAAAATATCTATATTTAATAGTAATTTAAAATGTGATTAGGATATAATAAGGATATTAGGATTCTCTGTACTAATAACACTCAATATCCCTAATATATCCTTTTTCATTGTACCTTATATGGTGAGTTCTGAGTAAAAGTTAGTATCCTTTGGGTTTTCACTAGCCATTTTGGGCATGCTTACTATGTTAAGGATTGTTCATAGATATTCCCCATGAAACCAAATCTATCCAGAATGGATTTCAAGTGTATATGGGTCCCAAAATTCACCTAATATCACTATTATCCATGTATATTTTCATGTAAGACATGATTGCTTTTGAACTAGCAGCTTGAAATGATAAATTGGGGTGATGGAATTCAAAGAGGAATATTAGGCCAAATTACCACTTCCCCTACCTTTTCCTACCTATAACAAATTTTTATAGACTTATACCACAATAATTCATCCTTTTGTGGTCTTATATATTTTTGAAGAGCTTTTAGTGTTAAAATAATAGAGCTAGGGATCTGAGGACTTAAGTTAGGTTTTAGTCCTTAAAGCCCTCAGTTGAGTCTCAAGACTTTAGACCACCTATATATGTTTTAGTAAATTTAGGTTGTTATTATCAACTATTTATATTTATTTTAAAAAATTTAATAATATCAAAAATTCTCACACCCTTACCTCTATCATTCTTTCCTTTTACGTCTACCATGATCATTTTCCCCCCAGTTTGAGTGCTTAGACTAGTTGATGACAAAGACCTAAGTGGTATGTATTTATATTTTCTTAAATGTTGAGTGATTTGTATCCATAATGGATTATGATATCAAGATTTTTCAATACTTATTGAATTACGGTCTCCCTCATACTCTACCACCAAACCCATTATATAGACATACACATAGGCCTGTGTGTCATGAATGCTCAATTAGGCCTAGGAAACTCTCTTAAACTTAACTCTACATTTAAAGGTTTTTAAGACTATATAGATTCCATACACTACCATGGGTTCAGTGTCTCATATTTGTTTCCTTCATTATTCAGAGTAGGTAAGTACTCTAACTAACTAGGGAGACATATATGCATTGAACTGACTATGTATCTAGTGTTAGGAAGTTTTGAGTTAACTTGTTTTAGTTATCCCTTCATATTATTTTGTCTTATAAAAAAATATGTACTATGTTTCTTTTTTTAATCCCCAACCTTAATGGATTTGTTGCATTTCACTCCCAATATTGGAGATAACATTTCTGTAGTCTTGTAGGTGGTGATTGGGAGAACTTAACTATAGTTGGATCTATCTCATAGGTCAATGAGAAAGATAAATGTTCTCTAGGCCATACAAAGAACCTTTATGTCCTTTTTGAAACTCAATAACCTCACTCAAGATAGTCATCTTCACAAGTATATATCCCTCTCCTGTATCTACCTAGACTCAACTATAAGTGGTGATTTGGGGGAACTTTTTAAAATTTAGGCCTAAAATTGAGCTTCTAAACTATGTCAATTGCCTCTTATGTAAGTAAATTACATATATGATTCACAAAAATAGAATTATAGATGCCATAATTAAGATAAAAATAAATATATCCATAATAAAAATTGATAAAAGAGAAGAATACTTAAATACTATGATTGATCCACTTTGATGGGGAAACCTCCATAAAAATGCAATAAAATATGATGATAAAATACAAAACACTACCTCCTATATATAATATACTTAGCTATGGTTATTCCATAGGCCAACCATATTAAGAACATCAATAAATGCAAAAAAATAATATGAGGATGTGTAAGCCACAAGTTAGCCACACATATCCCTACATGCACTATAGGTTAAGGGCATATCATTCTACTCCCCTTAAAAATAATTTTTTCCTCAATTTTGAATAAAACTAGGATGTTTTGTAAGAATGCTTCATCCTCCCATGTTGCATCCTCATAATGAAAGTTTTTCCATTTGATCAAATATTGGTTAATGGATCTAGTCTATAGTTTCTTAATGTGCATGTGAAGGATATCGTTAGGCTCTAGAATTACTCTTCCTTATTAATCTATTTCAAGTAACTCAATTTTAGTGGAAGATCTATGTCTAATTACTTTCTTTAGACAAGATACATGGAATGTTGGATGTATGAGAGTGGTTGAGGGTAATTCTATCTTGTAAGACACACTACCAATTTTTTATAAGACCTGGTAAGGGTCATAATACTTAGGTGATAGCTTATTATCCTTATTTATTTATTTAAATACATCTAATTATATGGATAAAACTCACAAATACCCAATCACCTATGTCAAATATTGGTCACTACAATGTTAATCTTCTTTCTACTTCATTTTATTTTGTGTCATTATGAAATTCTCTTACAAAAAGAGTAACACCTCATGTTAATGGTGAATGTGTTCCTCAATAACTAAAACCTTAGGATTCACTTTCAAAATTGAAGTGATGGATGCGCGTGATACCCATACAATGCCACAAAGGGAGACATCTTGGAAGAAGTGTGAAAAGTTATTGTATACCACCATTCAGCAAGTGACAACCAATGAATCCATTTCTCCTAGTTGTTAGAAATAAAATAGAAAAGATACACTTCAAGACAGTTGTTAACTACCTTAATTTATCCATAAAATTGAGGATGATTAGGATGAGTTATGATCCAAATGTGTACCCCAACATGCAAATAATTTATTCCAAAAATTACTAGTCAATATGGGATCTCAATCACTTATAATGATCTTTAGAGTGCCATGTAATTTTTGAACTATATTAGTAAAATCAGAAGCTACTATACTAGAAAAAAATGGCTATGATAAGTATAAAAAATGAACATTTTTGATGATTTTATCCACAACTACCATGATTAACATTTTTACCTTCAGACCTTGGTAATCCCATAACTAAATCCATGGATACCTCTTCCCAATGCTAGCTATGGATGGATAAAGTATGTAAAATACATAATGTATTAATGGTTTCACCTTTATTTCATTGGCATACCTTTCATTCAACCACATATTTCTGAACATCCCCTTTGAGTCCTTCCCAAAATCAATCTTTTTTGATTATATGATATGTTTTAAAAAATCTCAAGTGACCTCCAAGTGGAGAGGCATGAAGTTCTTGAATAATTTTATGTTTGAGAAGAGAATGCTTAAAAAGGTATAATATATAATTATATCATAATGTGTTCCCCTTCCATGTAAATTTTTAATATTTGTTAGAACCTTTCTAAAGATTTTGAGTCAAATCCTTTGTAGCACTATCATTCCCCCATTTTGATTTTGATTCCCCTATATAATCTTCCTATCATATGGCCATGATGCATAACAATGACTCAATTAATTCATCCCAATGAGAGAGGGAATCTACCACCACATTTTTTTTTGCTTTCATATACACTATTAAAAGATCATCGCTTAAAATATTAGTCACTCATTTTTGTTGTTATTTTGATGAAAAGCATTGTTCAAAAAATTATTTTAGGCTATCATGATTAGTCTTTGCTTGAAATTGATACACAATCATAAGGTCTCCATTTCTTCATTTCATGAAAAATAACCATCATATCTTTTTCATATATTGGTTTGAGCCTATTTTTTACCTTAAGTTGGCAAATTTAAAATGTTAGTGGTCTACCTTATTGCATGAGTGCAGTCCCCATGCCATATCTGATGTGCCACACTCTACAACAAAAGTTTTTGAAAAATTAAGAGTATAAAAAATTTGATTTGTTCACATAACCATTTTCAACTATTTAAATGTCTTGGTATCTGAATCAATTCAATGGAAGGAATCTTTCTTTAGGAAAGAGGTGAGTGGGATTGTAATGATACCATAATTTTTGATAAACTTGTGATAGTAATTAGTTATCCCCATAAGTACATAGAGGTTTTTGAGGGTATTAAGAACCTACCACTCAATCATCACTTGGATTTTATTAGGATCAAATTTCATTCCATCAAGTCAAACAATATGACCAAAGTACTCTACCTCATTGATACCAAAAACACATTTGGAATGTTTAGTATAAAGCTAATATTGTTCTAGAACTGAAAGCACATATTTCACATACCTCAAATTTTTTTCTAATTTTTTTTTGTAGATGAGGATATAATTAAAAAACAATAATAAAATATTTACAAAATATGGGCTAAAAATTATTCATCAAACTCTGAAATGTAGATGATGCATTTATGAGGCCAAAAGGCATGACCATAAATTTATAATAGCCTTAATGAGTTATAAAAGCTATTTTAAGTATTATATCATCACATATGTGAAACTAATGATATATAAAATGAATATATAACTTGTTAAAATAAATATCACCATGTAATTCATCTATAAAATCATCAATTAGTGGAGTAAAAAACTTATCTTTGATTGTGCATATTTTAAGTTCTCTATATTTTGAGCATATCATTAAATAACCATCCTTATTTCACAACATGATCACTAGGGATTTTTGGATAATTTTAAGTGATGTCATGGAGGTGTCCAAGTGAGTGGATGAAGTGTTTTGATAGTCTAAGTATTAATGATAAAGTGTGCAATGTGCTTGTCCTAGTATGCCTGGAGTAGGCTTGGTCTATCTTCAATTTTAGCATGATTAGGGATGGGTATAAAGTATTGAGAATGTGTAAGGGATCCTATTATAAATCAAGGATGATTGGAGATATTATGAAAGTGCATGGTATTCATCTGATTATTCATTATGTTCATCTTGGCATAGTTGGTTTTGCAATATAAAAATCTAAGTAGGTAGTTTGTTGATGTCACCATTTCAATGTATGGATGATTCAATGGGAGTCAGTTATATGGGTGTCATTAAATTAGTCCCAATTTACTATGATACAAGTTTTAGCTCATGCAGATGAGTAGATAAATATATATAACTATGCAATGTTGGCTTCCTAGGTAGTTCACAATGTTTTCCCATACTTATCCAAATTTGCAAGGGAGATCTAACGGTATGCATTTAATCACATCATCGATTGATGACACAAAATGAATCTAAGATTAATGTATAAATTAAGGAATAATCAAGTAAGTAGTTTTATGTCATTACATTTCACATGTGTCAAGGTTCCAAGAATAACTTGATATATGGATGGATTCCCATATGAAAGATCATATGATTCAAATTTTAGGTCATGAAATTTAGCATAACAAAAGTTATTAAGTTGAAAAGTTGGATTCTCAAATAAAATTTCACTAAGATCCCATAATTATCCAATTTTTAAAATGGATATCTAATGGTGTGCATTTAATCACATCATAGATCTACAGTGTCAAATTAACCTTTCAGATAGAGATCAACATTGAGTAGATGTTCGTACATGTAGATCTATGATGCACATTGAGTCAAAGAGTTCAAAGTGTCTAAAGTTTATGTAGGTCAAATTATAGGGTATCTCAAAGAGATAGGCGGAGTGATTTTTTTCCAAATTATTAGGAAGTATTGAAATGCTGATAAGTTCTCAATGTTTAATAGTGAATAAAGGTAAAGACCGAAGAAGATCGATGGAGCATATTTGGTCAAAGTTACCAAGAAACATGAGATGAGGTCAAAATAATAGATGTTTAACATAGTTAAATATTATAATATATTGATGGTGTGTATTTTATTAAAATATGTGAGAGCATGAGATGTGTTATAAGTGATTGAGGTCTAATTGTGACCATTTCGATTTAAATATTTGAATTTAGACTAGTGTTTGGTTTTTGATCCATAACTTTCAATCTATGATGAATTTATTATTGTCATTAAAATAAAAGATGTAGAGGATTCTAGGGTACATCTATAGAATCTATTTTAAATGTTTGAAAGTGTGTAAAATAAAAGATATTGAGCTCCAAAATTGACTATGTGTTCATTCATGTTATATAAGTGACCCAAAAAGGATTTTTGAGCTATTCAACTAGTATTTGGATGTTTCAATGGGATTTAGCTATTGGAGAGTGTTTCATAATCCCTCAAGATGATATATATGGATTTTAAAGTTTTTAAAAATCCATATTTAGTATGAAAAAAATCTTAGAAGTTGATTATGTGCTCATTAATGGTGTTTATAATTTAAATAATTCAAACAAACAACAAAATTACTATTGATGAAGCTATGTGTACTTCTAGATTCTATTAACATAGTCACCTTATATTTCTTTAGGAACTCAACCACCTTAAGAGTTTAAGGAGTACTAATGCCTGAAAGTGCATGATAAGAAATAGTAGGCTGAGAATATTTAAATTCAACATTAGGTTCTCCTAATCCTTCACCTAAAGCCTTTTCATCTTCTTCCTCCTTATTAGAACTATCAATGTAAAAAAATTTATTTTTTAGCACATCGTGCCCTTTTCTCCATTTTCTATCATAACCAAAACACAAACCTTTTGCATGATTTTCTTCCACTTGTTGATGTGTTAATTTGGTAGGATGATGAAATGATGGTGTTGGGAAGGTGTGTTTAATAAAATTAGTAAAAGGTCTTCATCTAATCATCTATTTTTCCTTAACCATGCATGCCCATGGTGTGGCCTCAGATATAGTACTGGGATGAAACATGCAAACCTCCAATTGGATGTTATATTTGAGGCCACCCAAAAATAGGTCAATCAATTTTTTCTTAATGATGTCCACCACACGTAAGGAGAGATTCTAAAGTTGATGAATGTAGTCCCTGATAGTCTTGGTTTCATGTAACTTGGGTAGCTAACTAAAGTAGTTTTTAGAGACATTTCTATGATAGTTGAGTTTTAACCCCTCAAATTACCAATCATGAAATTGGAACACCATTCTTTTTATTTTGAGCACATAACCAACAATACCTAATGAATGTATCACGTTCTAGATATAGAGAGGCCATAACCAATTTTTATGAGCATGGAGTTTGATGTAGATTAAATAAATTTTCCATTTAAGTGAGCTAAGTGAGTGGATCATTTCTATCAAACTTGCACAGGTCCACTTTTGGTAACATTGACCTAGGGCCAAAATTGGTGTTGGTATTGTTTGGAGTAGGGGAGACAAAATAAAGTGGTGGAGGATTATTTCCCATATATTTATTTTAATTTATCCTTCATTCCATATAAGTTCCCTGTAAAACCTATAATGTCCACTTGAGTCATATAAAAATCATATTTTTTCACCATGCCCTATAATTATGACTTAAGTTACTGAACTACCTCTGAAATAGATAGATCACAAGTTTCATATTACATGTCATCTTTGTGAGGAGTTCTTGGAGTTTCTTTCCCTTTCACATATCCTTGAGTGTTTAGAACATCCATGTACAAACCCTAGGAGGGTTTCATCCCTAAAAAAATGTATCAATGGAATACACTATTATGATTGTCTCATTGAAATGAATCTAACTACTGCTATTTTGCACAAGGATGAAAATTTTTGACCCAAAAAAGTGTACTATTATAATATACCATTTTTATTGTCTCATATAGATGAATCCAATGACTACTAATTTTCAAAAGGTAGTAAATTCTATAGTTTTTAACCTTAAAAAATGTTTTTTATTTGTTATAAAAAAACCCTCACAAATGCTAGATCATAGGTTATGTTTTTTTGGATTTTTAGTACTCAAGATTCTAGATCCAAATAAAAAATTACACCACATAAAGTTGCCCAAATCAAAGCTCTGATACCACTTGTATGGAAATTACTTATATGATTCACAAAAATATAATTATATATGCTAAAATTAAGATCAAAAGAAACATATCCATAACAACAATTAGTAAAAGAACAAAATATTTGAATATTATTACTAATCCATTTTGAGGGGGAAACCTCCACAATAATTCAATAAGTACAAAATTAATAATATGATGATAAAATACTAACCACTTCCTCCTATACATACTCTACTTAGACATGGCTATTTTATAGTCCAACTATACTGCAAACATCAATAAATACAAAATGCTAATATGAAGGTGTATAAGCCACAAGTTGGCCATAGATATCCCTAGACACACTATAGGTTAAGGGCATATCTTATTAATAGTGTCCAAACTTGACTAAGCTTGTTCTCTCATATTTTCCTTGGCCTTTCATGCAATTATACATAATTTTGGTTTCAATTTCACTCATATTATTGTGCATGAGGACTTAAACCTACATGTGAATTACATAGTCCTTTTTAAGTTTTAAGTCTAAAATCCAAAACCCATTATGTGGTGAAAATGGCTCAATGAAGTCATTATATGGTATATGTCTCTTGGAGATCTCATGTGGACTACTAATCTACAATTAAGACTATATTTTAAGACCTTAAACATCCCTCTGTGGATACTATGCAAGGTAATGCATTTGGATCTAAGGAATCAAGCATCTTAAGGGAGAAATTAAAACATAGTAGTCCATAAAAACCTTAAATAACACTAATAAGACCTAAACCCTTCTAAGAGGACAATGGATTCTTTTGGAGCTATCATATATATGTTCATATTGAGGGATATATGGAAACTTTTTTCTCTTGAAAAATGAGATCTTTCACAATCTTTAACCACCCTTGCAACCTGAAGAAGACACCATTTATATGCTCTCATCTTGGATATGGGTTTCCATGAGAGAAACTAGGTCATGTTTGGATCTTTTCCCATTCACATTATGATTATTGAAGATATTTAAGTAATATATGATGAATAAATGGAGATTAGGTAAAGTAAGTGAGGAACCTAGAGGAAACAATGGAAACTTGCACTAATAATCTTTATGCCCTACTCCTTGAAAACATAAGATCCTTATACATGAATGTAACCTCCCTTTAAGGGATATTTTGTGTTGATCTAACACTTCAAGTGAAATGAGAACATGCTCAAAGGGGTATAATATACTTAATAGGCATTTATATACCTTTCTCCATGCTCAAGCTATCAAAACAAGCTCAAAATTTTGATAATTATACCTGTAGGTAAGCTTATGGCATTTGAAAATAACTTAATACCACATGAGGTCTTATTGATTATTCGCAAATCCCAAGGCCTTGATCTGTAAACTAATTCCACTTATTTCAATCCCACTAGCAACCCTACTTCTAGCTAAGAGCTTGGGCTTTGACTCCCCTTCTATGGACCATACCATCCAACTCAAACTGTCCCTAGTGAGCTTTCCAAGAGGTTGATGGAGGTTCCACTACACTTTTTGACCTTTTTTCACATTTGAGACATGGATTATTATTTTAGGTTCATTCAAGGTATCCCAATAAAATTTCTAACCTCTTTTAACTTTGACCTGTCCCTACAAATCCATACAAGTCCTATAAATGTCTGCAAAACATCATTTTATTGAATTTTCTTAGGTTTTGGATCTTAAAAGTCCATTGGAGGGAAAGAGGATGGAAATTAGGAGTATAAATTCATTTATAAATAGATATTATAGATGTATGGAAGTTTAAAGGTCATTTTTCACATGTGTGGGACCTTATTTGGTGAAGGCAAGGCATTTAACTTCTAAAAGACTTCCTTTCAGATATAAAACAACCTTAGAATGACACTATGATGAAAATGAGGAAATTTTGAATACTTTTAACCCTATATAATGACTTAATAATTAATTATGGCTCATAAAAATAAAATTAACATGGTTTAGACACCCTTAAAAGGTAAAATATGCATGATTTCAAATGAAACATCTATTATAGAAAATACTTTAACATCTACAAAAGAAAATTAAATAATGATAAGGCCTTAAAAAAGGGTCACCATATTTCCTCATATTATCCCCTAATCTCCTAAATTATACCCTCTTTATGTAGATTCTTGGCATGCTCAAATGTGCATGTGAATGGGAATGGGTTACAGTGCCATAAATCACCCTATCATGCATGGTATTAGATCATATGGATAGAATTAAGTCTTATTCTGGAATCTTATACACAATTAGCACAAATTATCCCTTGACACAAATTCAAACAATGTGTGATGGGGACCACCATGATATTTTGTGGCATGACTAACTACTTGAACATGATGCCACTTATCCTAAGGACAACTGAACCTCTCCCAGATTTTCATGAAATCTCAAGGACCCATGAATATTACCAAGAACATTATCAAGTGTTTTGATCAATGGTTGATTATTTTTATCCCAGAGATAAATATGTCAACATCATTAGAGAATCTTAGGGGTTGACCTACTTGCTAGTTAGGAGAACCAAAAATCTCTTACATAATAAGCATGATGTAATTTATAGACCCCCATAATTGGTTTAACATTAAATAATAACATATTAAAAACCTTAAGGACTACAATAAATTCAAAATAAACACAACAAAGACACAAAGGAACAAAAAACTGAAACAACTAATAAAGTAACAAGACAATAAATTAAATAATTAAAAAAGCACTTGTGCCACAATAATTGGAATAAAGAAGATGTAAACTACTATGTTTAATGATAGTATGAGCTTCTCAATGATATTGATTTACTCACCATTCAACCTTGACATGTAGAATGCATTATGCTCCTTGTAGCTAGTGATAGTGTAAGGTCCACTCCATAGTCTATTAAACTTTGAGTGTTTACCTAGTTTATCTCAATCTTCATCCCACTTAAGCACAATATCACCTTGTTGGAATGTCCTTGAATAAACCCTATTATAAAATTACATCTTAACTTGATCTTTATGGGACCACATGAAATGCATAATATCATTTCTTATCTCTTTTATATCCCTAAACTCATTCATCCTTACTTCTATGGCATCATTCTCTATTAGCTCATGTTGATGTGTGAGTTTTAAGGCTTGTATCTTAAGTGATATGGGTAATCATTCTTCTTTGACATAGAAAATAGTGTATGGAGAGTAACCAATATCTCTCTTATGGGTGATCCTATCTACCCACAAAGCTATCCTTAGTTTGGTATGCCACTCCTTCAGGTTGTCTTCTATAATTTTCTTGATGATTCTGATTAGGTTCTTATTGGTGGACCCTTCAAGTCTATTTCCTTGAGGATAGTAGTTTGAATAAGGGTTGAGGTAAATGAAATAATTAAGATCCCATTAACTTACCCTTACACTAATGAAATCTAGTGCATTATCTGATATGATGGTGGAGGGGACCCCAAATCTAGTCACTAGAATTTCAAAGAACTCCAAGACTAAGTTTTCATTTGCCTCATTAAGGTATACTACTGCCAGCCACCTAGTAAATTATTTTGTATAGGTCAAGACACACTTGTGTCCTAAACTATATGGAGGGTGTATCATGCTTACAAAATTTAGGCCTCACTTCATGAAAGTTTGCTCCACTTGGATGGATTTGAGAGGTAGGGAAGCTAGTCTTTATTTCCCAGTGAACATGGCACACTTGTGGAATATCCTAACCCAATAATGGAATTCATTAAAAAATATTGGCCAAAATTATCCTAATCTCATTATCCTTGTTGTTTTATTCCTATCTAAAAAGTTTACTCCTATAGGCCCATCATGAAACTAATCTAGAAGTTTGTCAACCTGGTTAGTCTCCACACATCTCAAGAGCATACCATCAATATATTTATTTAAATATAACACCATATACCAAGACATAAGGAATCTATTTCAACCTATAATACCTTCTTATTATCTTATCTAGTCTTATAGGATATTCTCCTATTTTAAGGAATCATATCATGTCTTGAGTCGAGATGAAAGAGGGTATAGGTGCAACTACTTTGTGACCATTATGAATTTATAAAACCACTTCTTTGTCTTCCTTAAAATCTATTTACAAGTTCTCACATAATCCTTTACCAATTAATAAATTAGTTATCTTTAATTATATGTCATATTCCATGTATCTAGTGACCCAAATTGCCCTTATTTCACTCAAATTCTGGTTAATAAAGAATTCCTTGATGCTAGGGTGAGCCACCATGAGATAGATGTTATTATTGGACACCATGCATTTGAATTTGTTAAGGAATCTCATGAATAAAAACACATTATTTTACACATAGGTATACCTATATTCATATCCCTCCAATTATTAAATAATGAAAGCTATGGGCTAATCAAGGACCTCACTATTTTGTTGTATCAACATGGTAGAAATGGTGTTATTGGTTGAGAAGGCATAGAAAAATAAGTCTATTTAAAAATAAGGGTTAAGAAGAGTTGGTGCTTGAGAAATGGCCTATTTAATGGCTTCAAAATTTATCTTTCCTTCCCTAATCCATGTGAATTACTTATACTTCTTGATAATATATGTTATAGGTCTTACAAAGTCAGAAAACATAGGGATAAACCTCTTAATTAGACTAATATTACCTAGAAAGGTTTACAAGCCCTTCTTATGCTTGGGTAGTGATAGAGGAATAATTTCACTTATCCTCTTAGGGTCTATGGAAATTCCTTCTTTAAACACAATTTTGCCTAAAATTCTACCATCATGGATTGTAAAAATGCATTTTTTGGGATTTAAATAGACCCTATACTTCTTATACCTATCAAATATCAACTTTAGGTGTGGCAAGTGGTATTTGGCATCCTTTGAAAATATTGTGATGTCATCAAGGTTTATGAACACCATTTTATTGATGAGTCATTAGGAAGCTACATCCATTTTCCTTTTTAAGGTGGCCCCTATATTATATAACCCAAATGGAATCTTATTATAATCATTAGTGTCCCACTTAATTTTAATTGTATTCTTGTGTTGGTACTCTTCCTTTGATAACACCTGATTTTAACCTGAGTATCGATAAATCAAGGAGAAATGTTATGAACTTATAACCTTTTGAAGAATCTAATAAATGGATGGAAATGGGTAGTGGTCTCTCAATGACACCTTGTCCAGATCCTTGAAGTCTACAAAAAAAAATTATATCCCCATTATTATTCCTTATAGGCACAATTTTAGCCATTCATGAAGAGTGTTTGATGGGAAAGATGATGTTGGACTCAATCAGTTTAGTCATATATTTTTTCACGAGGAATTAAATATTAGGGTTGACTATTATTTTCTTCTAACTCCTAGGTTTAGCACTTGCCTCCAATTATATAGCATGATGAGTTGAACTAGGGTCAAACCCATTTAAATCATTATATTCCCAAGAAAATATGTCTACAAATTCCTTACACAACTTTATGAAGGTTCCCCTTTCTTCCCTTATGTTCAATTTATCAAGTTTGAGTAAAATATCCTTAAATATAATGACCTTTATATAGTGTTCTTCCTTAGTTGACATGCTAAATTTATCTCTCCTCAACTAATAATCATCATTGAATATGTTTTCAAGTCACTAATCTATTTGGGATTTTATTTGTGCTCAATTGAACAATCTAGTCATCATACTATTGTTGAAGTCATCCTTGGTTCCTTGAGAAAATTTTTTCCTCTTATTTCAAGAATCATATTATTTTCTTATCACTACTAAAGAACTTTTATTTGACATCATTATCAAGAATTGAGTGTCAAAAAACTACCTTGATTTTTGGTTGATCTTTCATGTTATTGAGATTACCTAGGATATCATATCATGCCTTAAGTACTAGCCTATTTTCATGTTAATTATATTATCTTGGGATTGAATGGATGTTAAAGGCCTCAAATTATTTTAATATGTCCCAAACCCTATGATTATATCCCTTTAAGAGTGGATTTCTTATTGAATTCTACCCTCTCACCTGGTGGACTACCAATTCAATATCTCCCATGGCTTGTAGTAACTTTATGCCTCTTTTCCTTGTGAACTATAGCCCATAAATGAGGGGATAATATTATAGTATGTTGCATGTGCATCTAAATTAGAATATTATAGTATAAAAATATATTTACTTTGAAGGAAAGATAAGAATGTCACCTGTTCCACTTCCATTCTTAGACCTAGAACCATGAAAAAACAAATTCCATACTCCATCATTGTATTGACATAGATTGGTAAGGGCTAGTATGATTTCCTCCTTTTCATGAATACAATATATCCCCAATCCTACTTATTCTATTCTCATATATGGATCATAACCATGGTTAGTTGTACCCCACTAGTCAAGTAGTAGGTTTGATATACCCTCAAGTGGCTCTATTAGCTCTTGTTCTTCAGGGGGTTAATCTTCATCAACAATGGTACAATTACAATTGGATATATTAGGCATATAAGGATCTAAATGAAACATGTGTGTGTGTGTGTGTGTGTGTGTGTGTGTGTGTGTGTGTGTGTGTGTGTGTGTGTGTGTGTGTGTGTGTGTTTAGACTTAGTGGTAACTTTTATCCCATACCTAGTTATAAATACCATATAAGACTAATCAAAAGATAGGTAGCCTCTTATCTTAGCAATGAAATCCCTATAAAAACAAAAGGAAAATTAATGTGGAATATTAACCACTACAACATCTTGGGATATGGTGTATTTGGTGCAATAATCTAGGATAAGTTTTAGTTATTTAATCACACCAACAGTCTTAGTAAGAGACCCATCTAGTTATGATACTCCTTTAGATTCAGGCTCATACTTTAAACCTAGCTTGTCTACTATTGATTTTGGTATGACATGTGTACTATCCCCACTATCTATCATAAAATTATGCACTAAGGAGTCTTCTATTATGATATAAATATATAAATGAAAGAGATTGTTTACCTTGGTTGGTTGGGGATCATTAGGATGAATAGCATTGATAGGACTACACTTACTTTTTTTGCCTGCTTGTTCAAGATGTGAAGTTTGGATAACTCTTTTTAGTGGTTATATTTATACCCTAGAATAATTAATGTGTCTCACATTTACATGGTTACATTATCCTTCTTCATATAGTCCATAATGTTGATGTGATGGTTACTAGCCTTTGATTACAACCTAGGGGAAACATTACTACTTGAAGCTTGAATAAACTAAGGTATGGATGGACCCTTGTTATTATGACCCTTCTAATTCTAATTATTTTGAATTGGTGGAGTTTTAGGGGATGCATCTTGATCATTAGTTTCCTAAGGTGGTTGATAATATTAAGGATATACTCTCCCAAACTTTGAGTCACCACTCATTAGCCTTCTTTTAGACCTTATATTGGCTACAATAGGGCTATCCACCTTGGTCACACCCCCAATTTGATTGATTACACATTGTCCAAAAGAATTTTCTCCTTCTTGGAATTTAATAAAGGTATCCTCTAATTTTCCCTAACCCATACTCACTCCTTGTTTATTTTGTATTTTAGATTGAGTCATAAAATGGGTCTCTTCGTGTTACATAAGAGGGGCTTCTTTTTGTGATGTAGAAGGAGGTTGACTATTTTTCATGGGAGGAGCTTGATTCTACTACATAATAAAAGTTTTATTATAACCTTCACTTAAGATGATTGAAAGCTCATGATATTACCCCCATTATGTATACCATTAGCCTTATTGAGCATAGTTTTTTGAGTAGGAACTAATGATCCAGAAGTGCTAAAATAATTAAGAATGAAATTATTCTAGGGCGTTGATTGAGTGATCTTCCCTTAACCTTGTGAATTATATTTATATGGAGGACTTTTTAAATAATAAATTTGATAGGGATCTTGTAAGGATCTTCATATGGTCTATGAGGTGGAAGTTTCTACATCTCCAAAGCCACTATCTTGTTACTTTGTGCCTTAAACATCCCTTTAAATTTAACCAATCTATCTGCCTCACTAGCATATACCTACTCATAGTTAGTTGGCATTAGTATAGGGGTAATGGTAGGCTCACGAGGTTGTATATTTGGGAACAAAGGCATAATCTACCTTAATTTTATTTTTCCTACTTGTATGAGATAGTTTTATACCCTTATTTCCACTTCATAAGCATCAGGTAGTGTGTTCCCACTGATGGACTATATCATGACTACTAAATCATAATTGAAGGATCTCAAATAGTATAAAAAGGCATAATTTTGAGTGGCTTTAACTATTTTTTGGATCATATCCCAATTTTTATGAAACATATAGTTAAAATTTACCATAAACTCTTAAGGAGCCCTTTTGATTGTTGTCAATTACTCCACTAGGTACAAGTGGTCAATTATATATTTAAAATGATTACAAATGTGCTCCCAAAACACATCCAAAGGGTTGATATGTGAAGGTGATATACCTCTATACCATTAAAGTTCCTTGCCTCTCAATGAATTAGTTAGCAGTATCAATGCTACATTTTCTTGAGTCACATTATGTACTAAACAAAGGTTGGTTATGTCTACAATGTGTTTAATAGGAGTGGTAGAGTTTTATCCTATGAAGTATGGGACGATATTACATACATCAATAGGGATATAATCAAATTTATTCAAGTTCAAATTTATACCACCATTGAAGGGCACAAAGGTTTAGTTTCTAGTCCTAGTCATTGGGAGAGTAAAAGATACAACAATAATTTATTGAGTAGGATTAAGAGAAGTAGGGGGCATAAGATAAGGATTATACCTAGTGTAAATTATCCTCCTAGAAAAATCCAAGGATAGTTCAAAAAAATTAGATTCCTTACCTTTTTATGAAGACCTTATTACTAATTTTGGAATGAAATTTAGATGATGATCTAATACTTGAGTGTTTGAAGCTCCTTGATACCATTAAATTCTATGTATAGTTGATCTAAATTGCTTGAAAAAAAATCCCACTAGGCATGTGAGAAACTATTATAAGTATGGACTTCACCCTTAAGGTAGAGGTTTTCTAGACTTTCCTCATACAATTGATATAATGGGATCACCTCTAGGTGTGGTTATACTATTGAGTGAGATGAACCTCTATTTTTGGGGCTAGCTCCATTGATGCATCATCTATGCTCAATTCCTAAACCTAACTGATTGTCAATGAAAAGGAATAAAATGATGCATGAACTGAAACTAATCTATGGGAGATGATGCACCAATAGATTATCTCTCCTTTTCTTGATTATTGAAAACACTTATGGATAGAATAATATTGATTACTAACACACACACTCTCTCTCAAAAAGACTCCTATACGTCAATGTTTCACATGAAGGTTATGATATATAACCATGACATAAATATGATGAATGAGAGTCCTAATTCAATGCACTATTATTAAATTTTCACTACAATAACACCTCAACACATCATGTAACCAATATAAGACACTCTACTAATAACTAGGTGAAGACAAGGACTTGTAAAAAGAGAATAACCAACTACTTGTGAAAATATAACTAGGATTAACACACTAGAATAATATAATAAAAGAGGATGAATAATTCTTATATTATAACAAGGTTATATATATAAATGGGTAGCACTTTCACATACCCAATAGAGGGATCCATACAATGTATTTTAAAGCCCAATTTCTAGAATATAAGAAGGAGAGATAAGGAGAATGTGGCATAAAAGTGTGGATTAGAAGACATGATGATAGTAATTCATTCAATAAATATTTACAAATATGAGTGAGGGTTATTAATAGCTCCATGACTTCTCCCATGCATTACCTTGGCTACAAAATGATCTTCAATGATCCTTTGGGCATAAAAGTGATGTGAATGGCCTATTTTTGGTCATAGTTGACCCCATGAAGATTATATGCACCTTAAAACTAATACATAACTATTTGACATGTAGTTAGAGTTCATATACTCATTATGAGAGATAATTACTTGCTTGAACATGTCCATTATTCTCCTAGTTGCAACCATTGAATCCATTCATGGCATATTCAATGTATTTATCATCCTAATGGGTGAGGGATCTAAGATTTAGTAATATTTAAGTCATTTTTAAAAATTTTTAGTGGCCATAAGAAGTTATTACAATAATTTTTTTACCTTTAACAGTCTCATCACTATTAGAATTTGATTGTAACACTCCCTTCTTACTGTAAATGAAGTTTATCTCCTTTGTTGAGTTTAAGTGTGTTCATTAAGCTTGTTTGTATTATCATATGGATTAAAAAGTTATTTTTTGAAGACAATCCTACCTTATCATAGGCCCAATAATCCTTAAAATTCACTCATGATTTTAAATATGCTATGTAAACATGTAAACAGTCTTAAAACTAAGCCTTATAAGCCATTTTCCTACACACTTTACTTCACATGTGACAAATTTATGATTCAAAAAGAGAACATATGACCTATAGGTGTCTTAATTATGATTTAATTGTTTCTTAAGGTCATTGGATTCATCAAGATGATTTTATTGTCCATCGGGTCCTCCATGAGGGTTCAGAAGGGTTTAGAGTGGCATACCATATTAACGATGGTTCATTAAACATAGACCTTAGATTGAAAAATTAAGGCCATTAATTTTGAGTATATATACCCACTAAAATATAACTAAAAACACTCATTACCATGCACCTTGTACGATGGCTTCTAATTAAAATTTGGAACCCTTCATGTTTTCACTAAGCATTCTAGGCATGGTTATAGTGTTAGGGATTGTTCATATAATTTCCCCTCTAAAATAAAATCTATCCACCATGGATGGTAAGTTCATAGGCATAACTAAAAATATATAATATCAATATTCCCCATGCATATTATCATGTAAGATATGAGCATTTGAGATAGTAGCTCAAAATGGTAGATAATGGTGATGGAGCTTGAGAAGGGATATTATGCCAAATTTCTACTTCCCTTACCTTTTCCTACCTATAACACCGTTATGAAGACCTATACCACCATCATTCATCCTTTTGTGATCTTAAATCTACTTGATGATCTTGTCATGTCAAAATAATGGAGTTAGGGATCTGAGGACTTAAGTAAGGGTTTTGGCCTTATAGGCCTGAGCTGAGCGTCAAGACCTTAGACCACCTATAGGTTTTTTTGTGAATTTAGGGATATATTTTTTTTCATAATCTCACAATTGCTCAGACCCCTAATTTTATCATTCTTTTCTTCTAGGTCTATCATGACCAACTTTGGCCCATTCTGAGTGCTTAGACTAATTGATGCCAAAGACCTAAGTGGTATGTATTTATATTTTCATTAATTTTGAGGGAGTTATAACCATCATGGTGTTTTATCTCATGATTTTTCAAAACTTCTTGAAATAGGGTCTCCCTCATATTCTACCATCAAACCCATTCTATAGCCATACATATAGGCTTGTGTGTCATGAATGCTTAGTCAGGCCTAGGAAACTCTCTTAAGCATGAATCTATGTTTAAAGGTTTTAAAGACTATATATATGTCATACACTACCATGGGATCACTCTCACATAGTTTTTTTCCTTTGTCATTCAGACTAGCTAAGTACTCCACCAGACTAGGCAAACCTATATGCATTGAGCCAATTATGTATGCAATGTTAGGGAGTTATGAGTTATATTGTTTTAGTTATCCTTTCATTAGTTTTATCTTCTAACAACCTCTATACTCTATTCCTTTATTTGAGCCCCAATCTCAATGCATATGTGGAATTTCACTCCAAGGTTAGAAACAACCTACTTTTAGTATTGTAGGTGGTGATTCAGAGCAATTAGCTATAGTTGGAACCTTCCCACAAGTTAATGATTAGGAGAAAGGTTTGCTAGGCCATATCAAGAACCTAGTTGGCCTTCTTTAAAACTCAATAACCTCCCTCAAGACATATATCTTCAAAATTATATAGCCCTCTCTTGTATCTACTTGGGCTCAACTAGAGGTGGTGATTTGGGGAAACTCTTTGAAATTTGGGCTTGAACTTGACCTTATAAACTATGTAATTGTCCACTGAACATTGTCTAAACTTGAATGAGCTCCTTCTCTCATAGTTTCCTTGCCCTTTCATAAAATTGTACAAAATTTTGGTCTCACTTTCACTCATAGGCTTATGCAAGAGGACTTAAACCTATAGGTGCATTACAAAGTCCTTTTAAAGTACTAAGTCCAAAATCCAAAACCCATTATTTGGTGAAAATGTCTTGATGAATTCATTATATGGTATATGTCTTTGGGAGACCTCATGTGGACTACTAATCCCTACTTAAGACTACCTATTGAGACCTTAAACATCCCTATCTAGATAATCAACAATTAAATTCATTTAGAGTTGATGAATTATGCATCTTGATGGAGAAATTGAAACCTAAGATTCCATAAAAACCTTAAATAATGCTAATAAACCTTAAACCCTGCTAAGAGGACAATGGATTCTTTTGGAGCTATCTTATGTGTGTTGGTCTTGAAGGCTATATGTAAACTTATTTCTCTTAAAAAAATATCTCCCCCATAATCTTAAACCACCCCTAAAACCTAAATAAGATACCATTTATATTCTCTCATCTTGGATATGGGTTGCCATGAGAGCAACTAGGTAATGTTTGGTGCTTTTCTCATCCCTTCGCATTATGATAATTGAATATATTGAAGGAGATCTATTTTTAAAAAAAATTAAACATGTGAATTAATTAAGGAACTTTTAAAATGTAATTGAAACTTATATTAATCATTTGTATGCCCTACTCCTTTATAAAAACATAAGAACCTTGCACATGATTGTAACCTTCCTATAAGGTAGAATGCATGTTGATCTAACCCTAAAAGTGCCATGATAATGTGCTCATATGGGCTTAATACACTTAATATTCCTTTAAATACCTTTCTCCATGTTCAATCCATCACAATCAACTCAATTTTTTTATAATTCTACTTGTAGCTAAGCTTATGGGGTTTGTAGATGGATTAAGACCACCTAGGGTTCTTAGTTATTTTTCATAAATCCCATGGCCTTGATCTAAAAAACAATTCCATTTGTTATAATCATACTAGGAACCCTACCTATATTTAATATCTTAGGCTCTAACTCCCCTTGTATGGACCATACCATCCAACTCAAACTAGCCCTTATGAGCTTACCAAGAGCTCGATGGAGGTTCCACTACACTCTTCTCCCTTTTCTACACATTTGAGGTATGGATTCTTCTCTGAGGTGCCTACAATGGATCCCCATAAAATTTTTGACCTCTCTTGCCTCTGATCTATCTATACAAATCTGTATAAGTCTTAGAAACACCTATAAAACACAATTTTCTTTCATTTTCTCAAGTCTAATTTCTTGAAAGGCCATTAGAGGGAAAGAGGAGGGAAATGAGGAGTAACAATGATTTCAAAATATATATTGTTTATGGAATGAAATTGAAAGGCTACTTTCACATGTGTGGGTCCATATTTGTTGAATGTAAGGTGTTTGCCTTATAGAAGACTTCCATTCACATATAAAACAACCTTAACATGATATTATGATGAAAATAAGGCCCTTTTAGAGACTTTTAACCCATTAATGAATCAAATATGTCATAGGAGTCATAAAAATACTATTCACATGTTTAGATACCCCTAGAAGAGAAAATATGCATGATTTTAAAGGGAACATCCATTGAGGAAAATACCTTAACATGTGCTAAAAAACCTTATATTATGTTAAGGACATAAACAAGGGTCACCATCCTTCCTTATATTATCCCATAGTCTCCTGAATTCTACCCTCCTTATGTAGGTTCTTAGCATGCTCAAATGTGTCTATGAATGGCTATGGGATGTAATGTCATAGATCACCCTATCATGCATAGTTTTAAATCATAAATACCACCTTAAGTATTGTTATAGACTCTTATACACAATTATCACAATATTATTCCTTAACACAAATTCAAACAATGTGAGATGGGGACCACCATGACACTTTTTGACATGACTCACTACTTAAACATGCTACCTCTAATCTTAAGGACAACTAAACCTCTTCTAGATTGTCATGACATATCAAGGACCCATGAAGATGACCAATGATACTATCAAGTTTTTTTTTCAAGGTTTAAATCTTTTAAGCCTAGGGAGAGAAATATTTCAATAGATCACAATAGTGAAATGTGTATGCAAAATCTAAGTATGTAAAAATGTACCAGAATTAATGTTTCTAAGTGTATAATACCAAATTTATGTGTCTATAATAATCTCAAAAAGATAATTGTTGGAAATTTTTGATTAAATGAACACTTTAAAAATATATTAACCTAAATTTAATCATAAATAATTGATCATATTAGATTTATCCCATTCTTATCATTAATTAACTAGTGCTCTTATTTAGTACGTATTTCACCACTTTACCTTATCCTAATTACCTAAGAGAAACCATTTTTATTATAAATAATTATTTATTTCCTACATAAATTTTCTAATTGCTAAAAATCAACTTAAGCATATGTATGGACAAACCTAGATCCAAATTCTCACATATTTCCCTAAAGAACAACAATGTTGATTAAGGACAATAGTGGGAGGTAGTTTTGTATGAAGGACTCCAATGGTTAATTTTTAAATTAAACCCTTCCTTATCCTCTCTTATGTTTTCTAGGATTTTATAATGAGATTTCCCCTTTTGAATTACTTTAAAGGCATACTCAAATCACTTATTCTATTGCGTGTGAATTTCAATACAAAGGCATATTTACACTATTACACACTAAGAAAAAGTTACATATGATTCTAAATTATGATTATAAGAATTTAAATAAATCCTTAGACAAGCTAAAATCCTATTTTATCCATACATAATCAAAGCATGATCAAGTAATCAATACAGTTCAATAAGCATTCATTTAGTAAAAGGAACACAATTTCAAAAATCACTCTAGGTGGGAGAACAATGTGGAATTCATTACCTCCTTAGAGTATTGGATATTTAGGAAATGTTTAATTATCTTGGGGTTTAATGGGGTTAGCTTAGTTTAGTTACACATTATTTTTTCTATTTTTAAGTATTTAAATAATTGATAGTTCTATTAGGTTTTCAACCTTTCAAAAGTTATTTGTAGGTATTTTGCACTCTTTCATAAGGTAAAAACTACATATACAAAAAAAAAAACTATCAAAATGATGAAAAATAATTAATAATAATAACATATACAAAATATTACCATATATCATAAGCCAATTGACATAACAAAAAGATAAAAAGTGAAATACTGAATCCAAAATAGAGAATACATGATACAAGATCTAGAATGTATGTACAAAGTAAGATAAGGGGTATAAATAGCTTTTGTAAGAGTAATCTCTGACTTAATATTTATTCTAATAAATGTGTATTTAACCAAATGTGGTTTCCATAAAAGGAGGTAGTACATGTGAGGTGATTAAGCATTAAATATACACTTATATATACATGTGCACACACTAATTTTATTTAGTGTAAAAAATAAATTCATAAGTTAACATTAGTGAATATAGAATAATGCACCAACACCCCCATGTAATTATAAATTAGGGAGTTATGTAAAAATTATAAAATATAGAAACCTCTAATAATGGGTCTCAACAACTAGACCTAATGAAGTAACCATGTAAAATAAGTACACATTGGAAAAAATGAGATACATTGCACGGGTCTCTCAAAAAACTAGCAATAAAAATAAAAGAGTAAAGAGCAAACACATGATAAAATTCAGCTGAATCAATAAAATAAATAAATATTCAAATAGAATGATGAATAATGTGTTTTATGGATATAAATTCATTTGAGTACTTTATTCTACATGAGTGAGTTAGATCTATTGGTTAATCAAAAAATCAACTAACATTGTATTAACCATAATAGATCCTTACAAAAAGGAGACTTCTAAAGGTGTTGAAAGTGAAAAAAAAATTCCAAATTTAATTCATTTATATTATTAAAATATAATATGTAGTGTGCCAAGGGTTAGCAAGGTACATGACATCTAAATATGCAATATCTACACCACACTTTTCCCTCCATACTACTGATTGGGGTAGAGAGGCATAAAAAATATTTATGAGTCGACTAATCCAAATACCCTAACATGGACAAGATAATACTATATGAACCATAAAATATCCATATCAAGGTGAGTGAGACTATCCAACTATTGAATAAGATAATTTGACACTAGGATTTGCAAGAATAACTACACTTCAAGTTGTAGGAAATTGTCAACATGTTGAGAAATTATCAAAGATATAGATAAAAATATCCCAATAAGTTGAGATGGTTTTGGTGGTGATGTGAGAGTCAATAAATTTAAGTAATGAAAAATATGCCCAAAATAGATCACTTACACATGAAGGTAGACAAGGTTGAAATAGAAAACTCTTATGGCACTTTATAACTTGATATATATATATATATATAATGATCCCATAAAATTTAACTCACCAAATGATATATAAAACTCTAAAATGTTATCAATCTATAGAATGTTCCATCAATAATTATGAGAGTTGTTCCTAAAACAAGTTAAAAGTGTGGTGATATAGAAGATAATCAATTAAGGAAGCACACTAGTATAATCCTTTTTAAGAAAACTAATGCCATATCAATAAGTGATGTAAAATACATAAAAAATGAATATAGATGGTATAATATGATGTCTGCATGTGAGTAGGTGAAAATGACATAAAATGTGCATGCAAAGAAACATCCCAAAGTGTTTTATGTTGGTTATGCCTCACTAAATAAATCTCAATATGCTCAAGTCTGAGTGAATATCTAATATAGCTCCCATATTACTTGATATCCTCATGAAAAGTGTAGTGAAAAAAAGGAGATATGTCATCAAATTACCCCAATGAAGGTGAATCACTTACATCAATAAACATTCCATGGAAATAAATCCAACAAATATTATGGATAGGAGAAACAATACCATGTGAATGTCTACTAATACTTCCACCAATATATCACATGGAACAAGCATGAGAGAATCCAAGGAAGTAGTATGAATCTCCAATGAACCAAGCACATATGATGGTGAATCTAAATTAGGGTATTCTATAGATGTATCAATATCATAATCAAAAGATACAATGATATAAATATTACAATATCAAAAATATAATATACAACATCATAAATATCATATGTTTGCTCAAAAATTGAAAAAATCATGGTTAGTAGGTGCAAGATAAATATCTATAGGTAGACTAGGTGTAGGAATATATTGGTCTAATATATCAAAATGATGTTGTAAATATGAAGTTTAGTGTTGCAGTGAATGTAAGATGGTGTCTTTGTTATAAATAAGGTGAGTAGAATATAATTATCTTTATCGATCTTATTATTATCTTCTACAAAATTGATCATGTACTTTTGAGGTGAATAGATCTTAAAAAATAACATGTCATTTTCTAGATTAAGTGTGTGGAAATTGGCACAAAAATACATTATGGAAGCAATACACACATGCAAAGGAAATCAACACCCAAGAGGAAGATGCCAAGTTTTCCCATTAATTAATCCACAAATGATTAAAATTATTTTCATAAATTGTACTAATATGTATGCCCTCAAAGAATTTTAGACTTTGGGTACCACCATAAATGTATTTGTAGTTAACTATAGTTTATAGTTAGCTAATGGGGGTATTGAGGTAGCAACCCCCATGGGGTAAATGGGTAGTTCAATTTGAATATTATGTGGCCTTTGAATTGGAAAAAAGACAAACATTTTTTTCTTAAAAAAGGGTCCTCCCTTTGTGGAACAAGTGCACTCATTGTACAATTGTTCCCCCACCTTTTATATAATTTTTCAAAAAAAATCCTTTTTATTTTTATTTTTATTTTTATTTTTATTTTTAATCCACTTTAATTAGTTAAAATACTCTCAAAAATAGTATATCCCCCTTTGATAAAGACTATTATATCCCACTTCAAAATGAACCCTTGAGATAGGATTTGTGGGATTGAAAGTTTTCACAAAATATAATTCTACCAACTACACTATGCTCAATTTGAATAAGCATCATATAAAAATTTGTATATAAATATTATATCACATATATTTTTTTAAATAAATTCAATAAAGACATCTTGAATTGAGTGAAACTACATGGTGAGGGGTATTTGTGTTCAAGGCAAATATAAATGATCTCGATGTCATGTGTTGAGGGATGAGTTGACTATTATGTTCCAAGCCCTAAAAGTGAGGGAGAATTATGTCATGGTATGTTTTAATTTTATGAGGGACACTAAGAGGATGAGGTATGATCAACCAAGATTTAATGAAACATTGATAAAAAAATCTGTTACAAACACTTTATGTAGATGCAAGTTATGGATACAAAAAATCCAAGGTCAAAAAAAATTAAAAATGTGGGCCATGGGAGTGTCATGTAATGATCAAAACTAGGAGTTAAGTTCCATTTATATTTTTGGGAAATAATTTACCTTAATACAATCATCGATCTCTTTATATTACAAATAATTGTAACTAGTTGTATCCTAGTTGGATCTTGATTGTCACATTGAATTATGGGTAGTGTGGTGTGAATATTGGTTAAGTAGAGGTAATGTCAAGTTAAATATATCATCCACATGATGAAATTAATGGTATAGAGATCTAATGGAATGTTCTAATATTAACATAGCCATGACAACTACTATGATAAGTAAATTACATTTCAATAGAATTTGATTATTGATTTAGGTCCAATGTTGATGTAATTCAATTTAATAAAGATATTATCAATCCAAATACCATAGATATTGATTCAATTCTATTGATATAATGATGAACATCAACACTACATGACCAAATAAAATTAAACACCACCAAATTCATTCTATTTGAGGCCTTAGTAATCACGAATGTTATGTGATCCAATGCAAACTAACTTATACCATATTAGAGTGATGAAAAATTATTAACTAGGACCACATTCAAGAAACATTACCACATAGAATTGGCTATTAGACACAACAAGAAGTGGAAAATTGAAATATTTAGGCCAAAATAGAGAATATAATATACAAAATCTAGAATGCATATATAAAGGGAAATGAGGGGTATGAATAAATTGTGCAATAGCAAGCTCCCATTAACATATTAGTTCCACTAAAGGTGGATTATAAAAATGGTGAAAGCACATGTCAAGTGAGTAAACATTAAATGCATGCATCTATAGACACCTGCACAGACTAATAATACTTAATATAATAATTAACTTCATGAGTTAAATTAATATTAATGCATTTATAATATAACACAAAAAAAATACCATTGATACAAGTGATCATGCCTTAAATTCTAGTTTTATATAATAATACAGAAATGACCAACGTGGATGGCATTATGGCAATGAGAGTCAATCCTTTTATCAATCTATCATTCTTGTCCATATTTAGCTATAAATCCATCGTTGTGCACTTGCATATATATATTTTATGTTTTATTTTTTAAAATCTCTATCCATCAACGTAGTAAAAAATGAGATAGAAACAACCATGTTTTTCATTCATTTGCATAGTTAGTCTTCTTAAAATAATTTATACCTTGTTGAGTTTAATTATTTATTGTAATTATTTTTATTGAAATTACATTTAAAACATTATGTTATATTCCATTCAATTTATCTTAATTAATATTAACTCACTATAAATGAAATTTTAAGTAAATCATATTGGTGAACTAGAATTAGTCATGCACTTTCATTTTTTCAAAATAATTATCCTAGGGCTTAGATAAATTCTTGAATGTTCAACACTACAAGATCTTCATTTAGACCATGGATCTAAACATAACACTAAAAGAACTTAACTTTGACTTTAGACATAATAGCTGATTTAAAAACTATTTTATTTTGACCTTGGATGCTATTTGTAACTTAAAATATCTTATTTTTACCTTGGATTTCATAAGAGTTTTATAATCTACACGTACTAAAATATGTCCTTTTATTCCTACATTTCATTTTATTTATTTTTTCTCAAAACATTCATTTCCATGTTCTTTTTCTATTCTACCTAAGAAACTTACTTCTAATATTCCTGTAAGGTGAAGTCTTAGGTTAAGTGGGGTCCATATTTAGCATATTAAAATCCCTTTGACCACTATTAAAATGGATTCTACTATTGCACATATATGTTCCTCTATTCATGAGAAAATTGTTAAATAATATTTAAAAGAAGATAAAAACTATCAAAAATCTAATCAACATTATTTTATTACACAATATACCCATGAAGGTTCATATAGGATACGTATTGATGTAAACAATGGTGTAGTTCAAGCAAACATCCAATGTTTATCCATATTTTGAGAGGGACTCTCTAAAATTCAACAAGATATACCCAAATTATTTGAAGTCCTTTTTTATTCTAAAAGTGATAAAAATATATAAAAAAATATGTCTAATTTTAGTGTGCAACAATAAACACTTTTTTAGATTATTAACCTTATAACAGGGGTTTACACTACTATTAGTAATATTTTTAATACATATATACCTTTAAACTTGGGGTTAACACACAATTTTTAATAGTTGTATATGTTTATGCATAACCAAATGACTCATTCATAGCCAAATAATAGTTATTTACAATATATCACATACCTTTCCTAATGTACAATACCTAAAGAAAAATATTGCATTTTTACATGCTAAGGTGATGCAACTAGAGCAAGATATATTAAATACTAACCAATATTTATATTCCTAACTTTAATTCATAGCCCATTAATACTTGACATTGCATCATATCATTTACCTATAGGGGTTGTAGCTCCTAAGATTACACTATAAGAGGATAAAGGAGATCGAAAACAACATCTCAAAAAATTTCATGTAACAGATTTGGATTATGATTTTAATGTAAAATTACTAACTATTTTAATGCTTTTGGATTCATAAGAGAAACACATGAGCAATAAATATATTCGAATGAAATCAAGTATAATTTAGTTTTCAACAATGTACTATATTAATTTGATAATATATCTCATTTAGGCATGTACAATAAATATAGAAAATCAACTAAGGGATAAAGAGAGTGTATCTTATTTTTATTCTATTTTGGATTGTGGTAGTGATCAAGAATCATCACATGGTTGTCTTAGAGATATATAATATATTCCTTTTATATTTTATCTTTTTAGAACTTATAGATATTAGTGTCAATCATGGAAATTAATGTTGACTCATATGTATACCTATGATGTAATTATACATTGATATTTCAATTTGTTTTTTTAATATTTTTGACTTCTAGATAGTAGTGTCAGTCAAGGATAGTAACGTTGATGTATATATATGCCTTCAACACAAGTGTCTAGTGAGAGATATCCATATGAACTAATTTAAATTTTTACCAGGACTATGCTACCTCTTATGTAATTATTTTATGCCTTAATTTATGTTTGCCTATGTGTCAGATCCATATAATAAGCAATCCTAGATTTTTTTCATTATGCCTCTTACAACCTAGTAAAAAAGGTTTAATAATGCGATCCAAGCTAGCCATAACAACCCTATTTTGTTTCTAAGAGATACCTAAATAGCTAATAACCCTAAGAGGGACTCATAATTGCATGTAGTTCTTTATTTTATGTATGTGTGTGGAATTGTAATAGTGTGAATATATGCTCTTCCTCTTTGTAACCCTTGGTAAAAGTGATAGAATAATATATTCGACCTTTTAAATGCTTTAGATAATCGATTTACTGTTATAGTGAAATTTTATATCTTTAAACAAATAATACTTTATAATTAAATATTTACCTTATCAAATTATTAGTTGTTTTAATTACATTATAACCTTTGTATTATTGGAACCTTTTGACTTTGGATTATAACCTAGTGATTTAACCTTTTGGGGTTTAACTATGTAAATCTCATGTTTAGATTAAAGGTCTAAAATGTTTAAATAAGTTAAATAATGTATAATAATTAAGTATTGAATTGTTATAGATTTTAAATTCTTTTAAATTTATAAAAATAATTATATATAGACTTAAATATAAACTTATCTAAAAAGTGATTATCACAGATGATCTAGGTTTTAAAAATAGCATTTTGAATAATTCTAAATGTCATCAACATGATTCTAGAGTCTATTTACTCACTAGATAATAGCACAATATATGGATAATAACATCATGTTGATGTAGTGTCTACAAAGTTGTAGTGGTGTCACCTTTATGATATTGTTCATGTTTTTTAGGAGCACTTGTGCCTATGTTCTTAGGTCCCACTCTTACATGAATGAAACTTGAAGCTCTATGTTGTGCCTAAAGAACATAATTTAGTGTGTAAACCCTAATCCTCCTTACAATTATGACATGATTTTTTTTTCATTAGTAGGATAGGATGGTCATCCTCAACATCCCTCTATGATGATAATTACTTATATACCAATACTCTAAAGAGGGATCAAGCCTAATATAGTTCTCCCACATAGTGGTTGATGCACGTACAAGTGAATGCTAGAATGAGAGTGGACTAGGATGCCTTGAATGTGTTTGAGATTTAAAATATTAGAAAACTAGGCTTATGGCTCTTTTAGATGGTAGTATATATAAGTAGGGTAAAATAGAGATCAAATACCTTAATTTTACTCAACTTATCTTTGGTTTGAATGTGTTTTGCAACTATTTTCCATATATTGAATAGAGGTTAATTAGACTTGTATTTATAGATTTATGTAGCTTGCATGGATAATAAAATATACCTAGGCCAACATTAGGAGAGGCACATATTTTAAAAGGTATCCATTGGGAGGATCTAGGGCTAAAGATAGTAGGGCCCAGTTGGGGACACTAGTGCCATGTGGTTGTGGTGTCCCAAATGGTGTGTTAATGTCCACTTAGTAGAATGTTGAGAAAATTGGGTTTGGATCTAAGAAGATAGTTATAGGACTATGTTTTGACTGAATTTGGGTGACTATGGTATGTTCAATGACTAAAAAAGTGTATTTAAGGATTTATGATAGGTATAGTGATAAGCTAAGAATAGGGTCACTCAAGCAACACTCTTAGAATCTAATTATCAATTTTAGGTGATTAAATTCCCCCCCCCCCTCACCTTATGTTACTAATGTAACAAAGTTAAATGATTATTATAAAAGAAAAAGAAGTGTACTAGTACTTACCTAGGAAGTAAAGCCTATGTAGCTGAGTTTGAGTATACAAATATGGGTCTATGTATGTGAAACATGATTTAAAGCAATGTCTTATAATGAAACATGCAAAACACAATCCTTACTTAAGAGATGATTAAAATAAAGAGACTATGCAAAAATATATTAATTGAGTAAAGTTGAGTAAAGGAGGAAAGAAATGAATACACCTCATTGGGTATATGAATCAATGCATAAACCTAGTGACAACCTATGTGTGTGAGTATACATAGTGATCATAGCATTTAATATCTTGGATTGATTTGATGGCTTGCTCAATCCTTATATGGGTGGCTCAAGAAATCAATCCAATTTTGACTCCATAATTGACAACCTCTAGTTGGTGAATCTTGATCTATGAATAGCTTAGATAAGACTGTTAATATTTCTAACCCTCTCATGTTTGTGGCTCAAGACTCAATCTAGCCATGACTCCATCATTGCCCACCTATATGAATTAGATGATTTTATAATTATAACACACAAAGTGATAAAAGTATCTAACTATGTATGTTAGCTTCATAACCACTTAGGTATATTAGGTGGCTATAGTGCACTTAAGAATACTAACCACTATAGATGGAGTAAGGCATGAATTTGGTGACAACCCAAAATGTGATAAGAAGTGTATAAAACTTAGATAATGACATGGACATGTCTATTTCATATGATCAGCCTATTTGTAGCTAAGTATATGGAGATTATGTATTGTAAACATTACCCTAATCTAGTATCTAAGTTTACTAAATTTGAATTAAGTATGTAATCATTGAATCTATGTAACTAAAATAAATGTGTGAATGATCATGCCATGAAATATTCCCACAAATATAAGTAACTGGTATGAGTTGAAGCTGAAATAAATGTATCTAAGCTAAATCTAAACATAATTCTCAAACCTATGATTGTACAAATGTATATTATACCTAGTGTACTAGTCTAAATGATTCAAATTGTCTAAAAGGTCAATATATTGAATAATATCACCCTATAGTGGATAGTATCACCCTTTGGTATTAGTGTCCCATTTTAGGTGTTAATGTTTACCTGATCTAAAATTTGAGTAATCTAAACTATCATCTGGGTCTCTATTTTTTCCTATGTTCACCCATAGTCCAATTTCTAAAATTGAATCTACATACTAAAATTTATCTATGAATAACAAAGTAGGATCTTGATCTCTATGACAAATCCTTTTGAATTCCCCCTCTTTTGAGGGTAGTTGTGAAATCTGTGAAAGAACTTCCCTCTAAATAAATAGTTCTACAAAATGTGTATGTTAGAATATGTGCATAATATTCCAATACAATATAAAAACAACACATTGGAATGTAAATGAATCTAAGCATGAGTAATTAATGTAAGATGTATGTTGTAATCTATTAGTTCACAAGGGTGTCAAGATAGATGTAATCAATGTATAATGAAAAAATATGAGTAACTACCTAGGGGAATGGGGCATGATGTATATAATGGCATTAAAAATTTGTGTGTGTGTTTGTGTGTGTGTGTGTGTGTGTGTGTGTGTGTGTGTGTGTGTGTGTGTGTGTGTGTGTGTGTGTGTGTGTGTGTCTGTGTGTGTATAACAAGAAAATATAAGTGTCATGGTGTATAAACATACAAGTAATCATATATATAAGCATATAAGACATGAAAAATATAGGCCAAGGTGCCACAATACAAGTGTCATGGTGTATAATCATACAAGTAATCATATATATAAGCATATAAGACATGAAAAAGATAGGCCAAGGGGCCACAATACAAGGGACATGGGCACATGTCACTAAATATAATAATGAAGACATATAAGGACATGTTCAAATGTCCACATATGCAAGCAACAAGAAATTTTAGCTTGGATCCATATAGAAGGACATATTTAATGTTTGCATATAGTAGTAGGAAAATCACACACAAGGGATATGCGCACATTCCCAAAGCATATAAATAGAGAAGTGGTGTAGATATAAAGAATAATGGAATATTTAATTACCCTCAAAGATGGAATAAGCATAGGAACACAATCAAGTATAATCTATGAAAACTATAAATGAAATAATGTATATTTATGTAGTATAAATATATGCATATGATAAGATGCATATATATTGAGTCTAACTAGTGATAGTCAACAAAATCTGAGTGATAAGTAGCAATAATAAATATCAAGATAAATCAATGCATAAATTAGAATGTATAGTATGTAAAGATAAAACCTGGTTATAACAATTATGTATGAGATGCCCCCAAGTGGGATGATGTATCAAATTTATAAACCTAGATCAGTGTAAATGCCCCCAATGGGTAAATGATAGATGGTCTAGATTAGTGTTGTGAATTGGAGTCCTATCTAAAATCTACAAGTACTCAATAAGAATAAGTGAAGGACATGTGTAAGATAAAATTAACTATACTAAGATAGCTATAAATATGCAATATCTAGAAATTAATAGAAATGTAAACATAGAAATTCAAATAAATTGTAAATTTTGTGTTTTTTGAAATATTTGAATTTTTATTTTATTTTGACATGTTAAATTGTTTTTGTGTTTTTTTGAGTATAAGCTATATACAATCAAATGAGAATAAACTATGTATAAGGAGAAAAGGATTATAATTAAATATTTGAAATGTAAATGAAATAAAATAAAATCAAAGTGTGATATATCTATATACCCAAGATCACATCCATTAGATGTGGATAATCAAATAGTGGATTGGTGTAAGAGCATCTAGTGTCAGATATTGATCCTGGCTGAAATAAAATAAGTCATCATCATCACAATAAAAATACCAATATTTATATATATAAGTGGGGCCTTATCCTTGGCATGAGTTTGGAGTCTATGCATCTTCATATCATGCTACTCAACTATGTAATATACCTCTCACACGATCCCAAGGTAAACCAAATTAGACTACAAAGTATCTATGTGAAACTTGTGGTTCTCACCGATGTCATCATATAAAATGAGAATGATGTGTCCATCATGATTGAATGGAAAACATATATCTGAATGATAAACTATACCATCCATCACTTATAAGAATTTACTACCAAGTGTAACTTGTATATGACTATCTCTACTCAAAATTAAAAATAATGTGTTGGCCACCTTGGGTCCACATGCAACTGGTAATGTAACATGTCCAATGGAGTTATAATAGTGTAAAACATGTTTTATCTCACTCTCCTAATAATCAATGTGGTGTAATAATACCAAAGTACAAGTATTATGATCATAATCTTCATCTATATTCATATGGGGAAGATACATGTCTACTAATAGTCAGTGGATCATGTCATGATTGTCTACGCTGGTAATGAATATTTTATGGTACTCATATTTGTGTAGTAACCTATATCACTAGTGGTGGTGCCTTTATACGTGGAGGTTTTATGATCTAGATAGTTCCCTTAGCCTTAAATTAGTTTAATTTATGTTGCAGTGTTACACATATGTCTATATCATGTCCTATGAGTCTTTGAAAGAGGCAAAATGGTTTCCTTTCCTATGGAAAAAAATATTATAATTAATCTATGTTGGACTATGGTTAATAGCATCAATCCTATATCAAGTAGTAGATGTAATATCTAGTGTGGTATATCCTATGAACTCCATGCCTGAATCTAGATGATTAAATTAGTATCCATGGATGTGACCCTATGTACTGAATTGATTAGAGGATCTATTATTGACTATGGCTGATTATGGGATCTTATAGATATAAAATCCTAAACAAGTGAGGATACTATTAAATGGTGAGGTATAAGTGCCTTTTAATTATCTCTCTACTCCTCTAGGCCCACCAATGTAAATATTAATCCACATAGATAATCATTGATGTCTATAGGTGGTTGATCATATTCTATAATGGCCTATGAGTCCCTATCAAAATTATGAATGTAAGCCTCTTATGAATTGATAAGTAGTGGTAAATGGGATGTGATAATCTCATTATATATCCTACATGAGGATTTCTATACTATGATAGGTTATTCCTTTATTCTCAATGAAGGTAATAGTGCTTGGAGAGGCTGGTCTTATAGCATCAAAAAAGGTAACTATGTTTGAAGAGGCTAGTCCTCTATCATCAGTGAAGGTACCTATGTTGTAGGAAGCTTGGAAGGTGGCATATGAATAGTCTTACGATACTCCCCCACCTCATAAGTATGCATCTTCTCAATGGGAGTATAGTGAGGTGGGGGTTCGATGAGAACATGAGGTATTCCATTTGATGGTGTACTCAATATAGAAGGCTCAGTGAGTATAAAATATCTAAATGAAAAATTATCTACTATACATGTGTATAGGTACCCATAATGTAAAAATTTGACACATATTTGAAGATTGGAAGGTACATCCTCCATAACATGTATCGAGGGTTTCCCATGTATAAAATTATAATGTAAATGGTTTGGTATGACTTGAAAGTGTGTAGATAATGTCTTTGGTTACATTATAATATCTAATGTAATAAAACCCAATGTATATATAGGAATGCCATAAAACCCTCAAATATTCTTGTATGTTTTTTGAATAGATATTATAGCAATCCCCATGGTTTCAAAAAATATGAGGTTACATATATTGAGTCATGAACCACTATAGATGAGAACTCATTTAATATTTGTGTTGTTGATTTGAATTTGAATAAGAGGTGCCAAGTTATGATTAATGACTAATTGTGAAGGTAATTCCTCATTAAAAAAAATATATCACATCCTCCACATCTTTTATAGTATTCATGACAAATTAAAAATAGGATGGATTGGTGTCACATGGCATAGATGTGTGATTAAGTGTTTAAAACAAAATATATTTGAAGATTATTAATTTTTTTAATAATTATAATATACATATTTTGGTTGTTGTATTCCTCAACTGGTCCATAATATCAAATTCTCTTTATTGATATTTGGGTTTTTTTATAGTGTGTTATGAATGAGGAGGGATGGTAGGGTTATGTTACTCCTATATAGGCTTTAGAGGAACCCTATTATGCCTAGTGACATTTCAAACTATAGGGTCTACTATTTTATGTAGGTGAGTAGTAAAGGTGAGATGGGAGCATAGATAATCAAGTGGTCTAGGTGGAGGTAGAATAAAAGGAGTCTTATGACCCACCTGTCACCTAGTAGTAACTAGAGGTAGCTAAAATTGGTCCTTATAGTAATGATATATAGGAAAATGGGGCTCACATGATGGAGGAACAATTTCTAAAACAAGTATATCTCAAAGTGAATCCATGATATAATTAACATACATGTGTACCTTTATAAAAATAGTTGGTAATAAACATGTTAAACAAAGTAACAAGCTTTGTACCATGAAGTGAAAAATGGTTTCTATCATGATAATCATTGTAAAAATTTGTAAATTGATACTTATTGATTGTTATAATTGACAACCCTAGGGCTATCTAGGGTTATGGTTTTTGAATCTAAGGTTTCTTTGCACCAATTTAAACTATATATAAAATAAATTAAAACCCTAACGTGAAATTGATTTTAATTAGTTAGGTCCTTTAAAAATGATATAAAATAGAATCAAGCATACTTAAATTATCATACAAAAGGTTATATTAATTCAATATAGGGTTTGAATCAATATTCAAAGTAAGACAGGTTCCCCAAATTATTTAACCTTTTAGGGTTTAACTATGTAAATCTTATGTTTAGATTAAAGGGAAAATATGTCTAAATTAGATAAATAATATATGATAATTAATTACTAATTTTTTATATATTTTGAATTCATTTGAATTTATATTTTTTTAATAAATAATATTAAATAAAAACTTATATGAAAAGTGACTATCATGGATGTTCTAGGTTTTGAAAACTAGGTTTTGGATAGTTCTGAGTGTCATCAATAGGATTCTAGAGTTTATTTGATCTCTAGATCGTGGCATCCTATATTTATAGTATTACCATGTTACTATAGTGTCTTTAAAGTGGTGGTAGTTTCCATTTTATAGGAATGTTCCTATTTTTTGTGAGCACCTACACCTATGTTTTCAGGTCTTGTTCATGTGCACATGAAACTTGAAGCTCTATGTGCTCTATATAAAATATGATTTAGTGTGAAAACACTAATCCTATTTTTAATTATGGCATGATAGATAATTTTATGTTCATTAGTAAGATAGGCTGGACATCCTCAACACCCTACTGGGAAGAGAGTTGCTTACATACTAATACTTAAAATAGGGATCATGTCCATTGTAGTTTTCCAACCTAATACTTGATGTTATGTGAATTTTTGAATGAGAGTGGAATTGGATGCCTTGAATTTTATTTATATTTTAAATATTTGAAAATTGGGCTTAAAATTTTTTAGATGGTATTATGTATAAGTAGGGTAGAATAGGGATCAAATACCTTAATTTTGGTCAACTTGTCTTTGGTTTGAATCTGATTTTGAATCTATTTTCCATCTAGTGAATAGAGGTCAATTATACTTTTATTTATAGAGTAATTTAGCATTTTAAGATAATAAAAAATTATTAGCCTAACCTTAAGAGGCATACACATTTGAAAATGTATCCATTGGGAAGAGTAAGGGCTAAGGACAATAGTACTTAGTTGGGGACACAACTGACATGTGGTTGTAGTGTCCCAAATGTGGCACTAATATCCACTTGGAATAATAATGAGAAATTTGGGTAGGGATGTAATAATATATCTTTAGGACTATGTTTTGACTAACTGTGGGTGACTATGGTCTGTTCAATGACATAAAAAGTGTTTCTAAGGCTTTAGGATAGGTCTAGGGATAAGCTAGGAATAGGGTAACTCAAGTGATACTATTAGCTTCTAATTAATTTTTTTATGAGATTAAACTCAGTGAAATGAAAAAATAAAACCATAAGATGGGAAAAAGGGGACAATAAAATAGTGACAAATTGAAAGATATATAAAAATATAAAAATATAAGCTTAGATAGTTATGTTGAAGCTGGACACTAACATTAGTGCTAGTGTCTATGATGGTTAAAAGTGTTTGGGGGACAAAAATTCATAGAAATAGGTATAATATTTAGGTATACCATACATACATTGGATGAAGATAAAAAAAATAGCACATTGGCTCAAGGGGAAGGTAAGTAAAGTGAAATAAGATGGAATGTAAGAGGTCCAAGAGAGACCGCATCACTAGATGTCTACTTCTCAGTGAAATATTATGTAAAAAAAATAAGAATAAAAACATGTGTACTTATAACAAAATGGGTGTCTAAATTTTCCCCCCTTTAATACAATAATGTAGGAAAAACTATAATTACTAGTTTAAAGAAAAATAAAATGCATACTATGGTGTAGACATCACACCTTGTCTTTTCTTGATATTTTATATAATCATTTTTTTGTACATTAACTACAACCAAGAATATGTAAAAAGGTAAAACATAATATATAATTTATATTTAAGAAATGATAAAAATTATAATAAATAAAGAGCATGTATATAATATACCTATGTATATGTTGCATAGTAAATGGTTTTAGAGTTATAGAAACTAGAGAAATAGACACGTGGATTGAAACCTCATTCATATTTTAGCCTAGAAGATGAGTGAGAATATAAGTGGTCAAGTGTGTCACACTTTGGTGATATTATACCTAAAGTAAGAATAGTTTGAAGGTGATCATGCCCCCAACCTAGAATAACAAGAGTGGCATTTCATCCATCAAGATTATCATTTCCCAATAAGCACAACTTGAGGAAAAAGTATTGTATGTGTATAAATTAGTATATGGTGAGTTATGTATTAAATTTCACAAAATAATTTTGTGAAATAAAGTTATTTAATACCTTCAATCACATAAAAAATAATAACAAACTATTTTCTAGGGCCAACATACCCCCATTTTTTGAAAATTAGGACCCTTAAGAAACCCTAAGGTTTGAACATGGAGTTTAGCATGTTAAGGTCATTTATAGAATCTAAAGATCATTCAATTTTTTAAAATAAGGCTTAATTGGTTTTTTTTAATTTAATTTAGACTAACCATTCTAATAAATGTTCTTTGTGGCTTTTAGTAATAGGTTTCATGGTGTTGTTCATGGGAAATTCATGTCCCTAAACCCTAGGAAAACCCTCAATTTAAACATGAATGTTGGTAGGAATTAAATTGGTGAAAAATATTTTAAAATCCATTTTTGGACCTAAGGATAAATCTTAGGTTTTAATCTTAATCATGTTTTTTTAACATAGTTAAAACTTAACTTAAAATGTTTGGTCCCCTTTGCTATGTTCCCCCTTTAAAGATTCCTTTGTATGCCTAACTAGTTGTTCATTATATAGGGTCCTTTTAATATTTCATAGATTAGCCTAAGACTTTCACCTTAAAGTCCCCATAGTATTTATTAATACTAATGGGACTTTAGTCTTAATGCCTTAGCCTAATTCTAGTTGTTTGAGTCCCCTTTTCATGTTATATTTGTCCCTTGTACATACCTTAACCTAAGGTTTTAATCCTAAGGCCCTTAATTATTTATTAATATGAGATAAACCTTAGTATTAAAACCTTAAGCCTAAGTCTTTTACATCTCTACGATCATAACTTAACTTCCTTACATCTTGTAGGATTTAATGGCTCATGCTTTACCACAACATTTGATCCAATGGAGAAAAGAAAACCTCATCTTCAATTTAGAAAACTTACATCTTTGGTAATCCAATGGTTCATACTTCATCATATCCTTTAATCAAATTATGCAATGAGAACCGATAGAATACCACATATAGCCCATCAGTCCAATCACATTCAATCCCTTCGATTATGATTAATGCTTCTCACTTACTCATGAAGACTCAATCAGATAGTGTAAGACATAATTTAAAATTCAAAAGACTATAGAAGGCCTAAATGATCATAATGTGGCACCCTTGCATTAAAGGATTGAAAGTAAAATATCCTTCTTGATAGAAATAACCAATCAAAAGAGAGCTCTTGGATCATGATCCTATGCTAGACACTTCATCTCCAATTTTGGTTTGATGGAGAAAATGTAGTCTAAGATCCTAAGAGATCTCATGGATGTGCCAAGAGGAATTCTCACACTAAGTAATAAAAATTTGATGAGCTTAAAATTTATGTTCATATGACCATCATTTGATGTCTTTGAGGTTGTATTTGACATCCACACTACCATCAACTTTAAGCACATCAAATTAAGAAACTTCACTATCTTTAAATTGGCATTCATAAGACCATCATTTAAAGCCCACAAGGATGCATTTGATGTCCACATTACCATAGAATTAAAGATAATGAATTACCATGCTCAAGGTTAAAATTCACTCCAAAACCTTGATGAAAAGCTCAAAAATGGATTTATAAGATAAGGGAAGTACTCAAAAGATGCTCAAAGACTAGAAGTCTTCAAATTGTAAAATGTGGAAAAGGTCTCATAATTTAAGTATGCAAAATAAACCTAGTCTAAGTCTATACTATAAGGTCCCCATGGCATTTTATTCAAATGTCATGAACCTTAAATTATAGACTTATATTAAGCCTTATTTTGAAGATATATTCATTATAGAATAAAATTTAGACCAAATGTATATGGGTAAAGGTTTTAATATGTTTTGTCAATACAATAAAATCCTATGTGTTATGGGACCTTGGTGTCATGTTGATCATTTTGAGCATATTTTATAAGCATTGGCATAAATATTATACAAATTTTTACATTGTTTTTATTAAACAAAACATAAACATTGGCTTAGAATATTTAAGCCATGGACCCCTTACATATAAAATAGAAAACTTAGGCATAAACCCCTTAGCCTAAGGTTTATTTCATGCTTAATAAGAAAAATAAACCTTATCCTAAGAGACTTAATCCTAAGCCAGACTCTTGATTATATGCTAACTTAAAATCTATCCATCTTTATAGACCAATGACATGCACTTTGTTTCTAGATTGTGATCTAATGATGCGAAGGCACCCAAAGACTTTTCATTAAGGCCCCAAGATCTTGCGAACTTGATGTGTGGAAAAAGCACATTCAAGGTAGAGATGACAAGATGATTTGATGGTTCATGCTTTGTCACTAGATTTTTATCTAATGGTGTGAAAGAACTCATGACTTTTAAAAGGACCACAAGACCACTATGTGGCTAATGTTCATACGGTAAGTGACTAACCTAGGATTTGAATCATGGAGAAACACATAAAGATGCCAAGTGTCACTACTATGGGGGTTTGAAATAAAACTAACCAATTTTGGTCAAGGGCCCAAATTACTATCAAAAACTTACATTAATCCTAGATTTTGATCCAATAGAGTGAAATAAAAGGGGCATTTTCAAATGCCAATGGCTAGTGTTCAAAAGGAATTTATGAAAAATGTCATGAAAGATCTAGACTAGTACCACATGGGTTCCATACAAGCACAAAAGGAAAAAATATAAGATTTCATGGGCTCAAAAATGCAAAGGTTTAAAAATAGAGGTCCAAATCAAATCTGAGGCATGTATAAGTGAGACTCTAGATATTTCCTACCATTAAGGCTCAGAAAACCCTCAACCCTACATAAAAGTGACTCAATTATATTCATTTGGTCACCATTCAATCAAAAGGGAGCTAAATTATGTTTTGAGAATAAAAGAGTTTTCATAAAGACAATTTTATACTAATATCAAAAAAATTAGAAATAAAGACAATGGTAATTGGTAAGCAACAATTGAAAGAGGAGACTGAGCTATATTTATCAAAGGATAATGAAGGTTGGATCTTCAAGGATATTGAATTGGATACTACAGCCTTGAATTTTTCAAACATAAGGAATTGGTGCAAACTCTTTTTCATGAATAAAGAATTGAAACCAATCACAAAATAAGAATAAGGGATTGCTACAGTGAGCTATAAATATTATGACTTAGTTGTTGTTTAGATGGTAGGCCTCCACCATGATATGAAAAAACCTAAGGTACTACATTGCATCAATATCTTTGCCATTTTTTTTTTTGATTTCAAAATTGATAATGAATGGATTATTAGGGAAGGAAACTTGAAAAGGTTAGAATACGTTTTTCCCATAGCATTTGAGGGGTATTACAAGCTTTCCACTCCCCATGTAGATTTATCCAAAATCAAGGAGTGGACCGCCAACCATGACCTCAAATCTATCTTAAGACCTTGGTTAAATCAAGGACCCCATGTCTTTAGAGACTTCAATGGAAATATCCCTATCATCTAATTCAAGGAGGGCATTAAGGTAATAATGACGTTAATGAATCAATCTTTTGGTGCCTATTCAACCACTTATGTGAATAAATTCTGGGTCCCATACGTGCACTTCATGGTGGAAGAGAATCCCACCCCTCCAATTAGAGATTTAATCAGTATCTTCCTCATCAAGTAATTCAATGCCATAAAAATGAAGATGTCTAAGCAATTATACATGATGTCATACCTAAAAGATACCCTCCTAGCCTCTATTACTTTCGTAGGGATTAGGAATTGGTCCCCAGATAGCAAATCCAATATTTCACCATTACTCCAAATTGCACATTTTCAAATATAAGAACCACATACAGTTTATTTGTGATTACATGTATCTAGCCATAGTTAAGTCCATCATAGTTATATTTATGCCTAGGTTCCACCCCCTAATCAATAAGTATATTTAATTAACGGGTGAAATCTAGTACTACCCTAATTGCATATTCATCAAGATTGAAGAGATCATGTCCCAACCTTGTAGGTTACTAGTATATGTTCCTAGAAAGATGGCTAATCAAGAAATTGCTTCCCATTTATTACATGGCATTAATGCCATTTGTAAATAAAAGAAGAAAGGTCTTCTCTACCCCTTCCTCCTAATCATTAGGAATTTCATAATGTAGGACTCGAAACAAGTTACGACCATGGATAGACATAGAGATTCATTGATTTTCAACTAGATGAACTTAATATGTGGGATCCTAAGGGTATAGTGGCTAGCCACTTGAAGGAAAAAATATCATAAATATTGAGTATGTACATCAAATTGGTATTCATGAAACCATGTACATCAAGGCTAAAAATTATGAATAAGCTTTGATTGAGATTCAGGGTCATAACATCAAGCTACAACACAAGTTAATCAAAGATGACAAGCCATCTAGGGAAAGATGGTAAATGCATCCTTCGCAATATCATTTATTTCTAGCTCCATCTAGGACACCTTAGGTAGAATAGACATAACCACAAGAATATCATGAGAAAATTCAAGGTATTCAAGGCCAAGATGAATAAGGTAAGGATAAAGAGAAAGTGCGAGAGGTGAAATTGGAAGAGAGTCATGGGGAGTCAACTTCATATTCAACACTCCCACAAATTCCACCTTCTCTAATGCAATATTTGGACATGATTTCCTTAGAACCAAAAGATACACTTGAGGGTGACCTCAAGAAGATTTTAGAGGCCTAGAACTCAGACATGGAGGTGGAACCTAAGGAAGATAAAGGAAAATATCTTGTCCCTATGGTATCCACAGAGAAAAGGAAGTTAGAGGTTAGAGTTGGCATTGGTTCCTATGGGACCAAGAAAAAGACCAAGGTTGATCATCCCTCACCCCACAAGTGATGTAAATTTGTTTAGTGATGAATTCTCTATTCATGGACTAGTCATTCTTGACTAGTTAATTTATAGGAAACTAAAAAAGATCCCCTTTCTTTCCCATTCATGGGCTATGATAAGAGTTGTTGACATTGAGATTCAAGATGATATGAAGCCATAGATAAGGGTTATAGTGAAAGAGAAATAAGAAAATAGAATTGTGGACATTTAGGGACTAGAAGGAAAGGATATAAATGCTCCAAGAGCATATAATATCTTAAGTGTATAGGTATTATAACCTACCAAATTCAAATAGCTAGTTACTACCATCCATTTCAACCCTGAAATAGTTAGGTTGTAGAGAATAACAACAAGGACAATAGTGGTTGGGATAGAGGATTTCACCTTTTCAAAGGTTGAACCCTTTGTAGGTTTAACCCCCATTTGAGGCCAATAGCTTGGTAAATTAGTAATTCATGAATAATATATGTAAAGTCTAATTGAGGCTCAATCTGCACAGGCTAAAGCTAGAGTCCAAGGATTGAAGTAGAAGATCCTAAAGTTTCAAAAGTAAAAGGAAAACTTGTAGACATAGGAAATTTTATCAGTGCCTAAGGTGATGACCAAGATTATGGATGAGTCATTATATAATATTTTTTAAGCACTCAAGTCAATGAAACTATTGCAAAGTGCATTAGAGGGGTAGTGTGTACTAGTTAGGGGTTTAGTCACCTAGTGGTAGGCCTTAGAGGATAAAATAGACCAGATCTTCAACCTTCAAGCAAACAAATAGATCCCAAACTTGAATATAATTAATTTGAGAAACTTAAGAGCAATCTTGGGAGCTATGGTGGATAAGTTTAAAAATTTGAGTATTTTGTATAATAATGTAGAAAGGCTCCTAAATGATGATAAGGATCTAATTACAAGGATTGATCGGTTTCTCATAACTATTCTCATTTATCTTGCATAGCTCACTTCCCTTAGGATCATACGTGATGAGGAATTAAAACATAGGGATACTTTGGTAACCCAAGAAATCAAAGGGAATAGCCAAGGTAAATATGGGGGCCAAAAATAATAAAATACTAAACATGATATTCAATAATGGGGAAAGAATAAGTGAAGCTAAGAGTATTAAAGAATCCATGGATAGGAATAATAGGGAGCTTGATAACATGGCAGATCGAGAGGGGGAACATCTCCTAAATATTATAGTAGACCTAGATCTACTTGATGAGTAACTTGCTAAATCCATGAACATCTTCCAATGATAACAAGTAGAGGGTCCACCAACAAATTGACTAGTTTCTATTTTGTATATTTTTGTAACTTTTAAAATAGAATATTTCATTATAAAGGCATATGGTAGTTCATTACCATATTTTCCTCTGGGTCAGTATGATTGTGAAAATCATGTGTATTTTAGAACTTATAAGGATATTTGTCCTTATATATGTACACCTGTATTTTGTAAGTAACTGGTCTACTACCTAATATTTCTATAAAGGTATCTTTTACCAATTGTAAAGGGGGAGATTTCAAAGAAAGTTTGTAAAATTTGAAGAAATTAATATAATAAAAATAATTATAAAAATATTGTCCATGTTTGATGTGTTAATTATCATTTTAGCTTTTCTCTCAATTACTAGTTAAGGTCTTGAATTTGAATGGTGTCTTGGAATTCTGAATTGTATCATAGTAATCACAGGGTTTCTAATTTATGCAACATGCTAGATTAGCTAAAATATCTTTATTTCTCTTTTATTTGCATTTTACTCTATTTTTAGATGTGCATATTCTATTTGATAATGTTAGTAAATCTTTGAAGAAGAACTGGTTCATACTTGTGATTATTCACACTATCCTTTGAAATTGACTTGGTATATAGTGGAATTTGAGCTTAGGCTATTTTAAATTATATATTGTTTTCAATGCATACTCAATTTAAATTTATGCTTTGTCATAATGTTTAAGGCTAAAATTGGTAATCACTCTTTTCTTTTCTACCTTACCCTTCTCTTTGATCCCTTTTACTCCAAGATCACTTTAGTTTTAACTTAATTATAAATATCCACATAGATTACTTTATAGCTTAAATCTAGATCATAATTCACTAAGTATTAACATAGATTATTAGCAATTCATGACAAATCGACCAAGGTGGATCCCAACCACAAAATTGTATAAATTTTTGGAATAGTTTCTCTTACTTTGATGTTATTTCACCATAGGTAACTAGATTGTCAAAACATGCAAATCATGCCTTAAATTTTCTAAAATTATAAAATGAGAAGTGTTCTTTAAACACTAAGAGCACCTGTGGTTCATTTAGAAGAATTAATAGGAGAATATTTGATGGCACTAAAAGGAGGGCTAGGGATTGAATTCTTCAAGTCTTTATTAATCATTGCCTATTTTATCTAAAGATTAGTATATATTTATGTTTTTGAGTGAATTCTTTGCTTAAAAGTATAAATATCATTGTTATTTGCTATTTACAGTGCATATTTTTGCTTCCTTTAAGGTTCTTTGGGAATTGATGCTTGTTTATGGTAAATTTAGCTTTAGCTTTGAAAATCCATAGTATCTAAGGTTAGGATGTCTCATTTTGATCAAAGGTGGGCATATATTTCATATATCTAAGTTCCTTTAGGCTTAGACTTATAAATATAGACCATACTTATGTATTTGAATGCATTTTTAATCTAATTCAATAGAAGGTCAACATCCTTTGTAGTTTTTCATCCCACCTTTACAAAATAAGCTCAATGTATAGGTCTAATTATTTTTCTTTATAAAATTTAACGTGATACATCATATTTCAGGTAGGATCTTCTAACTTCAAGCTTGAATTTCCTAGTATTAGAACAAAATCACGCTAAAAAACCAAGGATCCTTTGCTCAATCTCAAAGTTCATAGAAAGGCAAGATGATACAAAGGTAGGCATAGGAGATCCAAGTCCCTTCCAACTTCACCCCTTCAAGGTAATTTTTCCTTCAATCTTCATCCAAGTATGGCTTGGCTAGGAGATTCTTCAATCAATGTACTAGGTGTGGAACATGACCTCCCGTGTAACCCTGAGAAGTATTTGCCTACATTTAGTCTAATAAGTATAGTAACTACTAAGGAACATATAAAGTCTTTTAAAGCTACGTTAAGATTGATGAATGTTGTGTATTAGGATGTAGCTTATAGGTTATTCCCCTTTATATTTAAATATGATACTTATCAATGGTTTTTGAACTTAACTAATAATTACATCACAAGTTGGGATGATTTCAATAATGCATTCATAGATCAATTTAGTAAGATTTTTATCCCTTACCTTATCTACCATTAGTTTACCACCATTAAAAGAGATGCAAGTGAGCCTATTAGGTCCTTCAATGCTATATTTCAAAAAATGTTTAGTAGGACCATAGATCCTTATAAACTTTACGATGTCTTATCTTTATAGATTTACAAAGATGAAATAAATCCCATGCCCTTTAAGTTTTTGAAGAGATCCATGCTAGCCATAACTTCATTAGCTAGAGTATATGATAAATTAGTAACCATCACTGATTAGATGTAACCCCAAGGGAAAATGTCATATTCTATGCCAAAACATCAACCCCTAAATCCATGTGATGAACATGTTCCCAAATAACAACCAAAATATCCCAACATTAAACCATATACCAAACTTAACTCAGTTCCCATTGAGTCATGTAGCTCTCAATTAGAATTTATGATTCTTAAATCATCCTACTAATGGATTCAATGCAAGTGATCAAAGGGATTTGGTACCAATATTTGGTGCTAACTATAACCAAGTACATAATTTTGAAACTCTTAAAAATGAGAATGAATCTATCTTAAAAATGGTCCAAAAGTTGAGTACTAATTTCGTTTAGTTGTAAAAATAAATTGGAAATACTACTGAAAGTTCATGTAGGAACTTCTCATTTTAAAGGTATAATAAACCAACTAATAGGTTTTATAATGATAGTTTTTATAATAATAGGAATAACGAGCCATTTTATAAAACTAAAACTATGGACATTAACCTCACTGATATTGTATTACCTAAATATTGTAGGGTACATTACAAAACCAAGCATGGGGAAATTGATTATATATAGTTTTGCAAAGCCTTTGAGGCTTTCTAGGAGGAGCTAGATACATTTGAAGTGGTCCCTAATAAGGATGGTAGTGTAGGTACCTCTAGATCTAAGTCATCTAATCAAGCCTTTATGGTAGACATCTTTGATTTCTCCTTTCAAGAGGAAAATGAACCCGATGAGATCCTTGAGGAGATCTAATCCTTTAAATAATTATTAAAGAAGACCTATCCCTTGAGGAAAAGGGAACACAGGTATCCTTTGACTACTTAACACCTCCAAATAATTTTAGAACTCCTCTAACCACTTCTTCAAAAACCAATATTGAGATACCTCATGGGAGTAATTCTAAACCTAGTACTAAAATCCCTAGCTCTTCTAAGACTAGTTATAACATAGTTGAGGACATGAAAAATATAAAGGATAATATCACTTTTCATGAACTTACGTAGATTACAAAGCAAATAGACCTTCTACTAGAATCATTGTCAAATAAATCCAATAATCCATAGTAGACTGATCATGCCAATGTGACTATGAATAATGCCAAGGCTAAATCTCCTCCTTTCTTACTCATTGTTAGGATGTTTGGTAATAACTTACATAATTGCTTATTATATTCAGGAGAATCTACCAATATCATGCCTATAGGTATATGCAAACAACTTGGCCTAACTCACATTATGTCTAATAAGGTTATCACCTAATTAGATAGATATAGATTTAGGGTAATCAGGGAACCTTTATATGTACATATGCAACTAGATTTTGAGCTTAAGGTGTAATAATTAATCGATATCCAATTTTTTGATATACCTGATGTTTATGGAAGCTTATTGGGTAGGGAATGGACTAAGGATTTTAATGGTTACATGTCTACACATTTCTCACATCTATGGTTACCTTGGAAGGGGGTTCCTAAACAAATTAGGGATGAAAGAGAGATAAGAATGAAGCATATGATAACTAAGTATAATGTTGTAAATGAAAAGTTTAACATAATTGACTCAAAATTAGGGGTTTCATCCTAGAGGTTGATAAGGTATGTGATCCCAAGATTACTCACATTGTTCCTAGACAATGGAAATTGTATTTTGATGGTGTTAGGTGTAATGTTGGATTAGGTGTTGGTATTATTTTAACTGACCCCACTAATAGAAAGTACCATGATTCTTATAGGCTTTAATTCCCTTGTAGTAAAAACCTTCTTAAATATGAATCACTTATCTTATGTCTATTATTTACTATAAATAACAAGGTCAAAGAACTACTAGTTCATGGAGACTTAGAACTAGGGGTTAACCATGTTAGAAGTAAATACCATTGTAAGCTCTCAACTTGAAAAGGTATATGTTTAGGGTTTGGGATCTGATTAAATCCTTTAATGCCTTTGGCATAATTTATATCCCAAGGGAATAAAACCAAGCTATTGATGATTTAGCATCTGCTACAACCAACCTCATGCCTAACCAATATTCCCCTAATTTTAGCATTGAGTTGATCCCTTGTCCTTCAGTATCTGATAATGTCAACCATTTCCAAGTCTTCAATGATGATAACTAGATATTGAATTTTATGACCAATTTTGGAGCATTTGATGCTCATATTATTGATGAGATGGATGAAATTACATCTAAGGGGGACAAAATTAATGGTAAAGTCATTACGATGAATGAAAACAAGATCCCCAAGGGGATGATTGCTTTAGAGAGATTGTTTGATCAAGATAAACTAGCTAAGGTTTCCAAGGTTCCTAAGGTAAGTGGGAAATATTATAATGTTGTTGATCTTAGCCTCCATGATCAACCTTGATTGGTAAATTTTGGAAAGGTCTCCACAAACATTAAAAAAAAGAAATTTAAGGAGATCCTTACAGAATATATAGATGTTATAACATTGTATTATGATGACTTAAATATATTTGACCCAACTATCATCGCACATACTATACCCCTTAAAGAAAGATGCAAACCATTCAAGAAAAAATAGAGACCTATAAACCCTATCCTAGAACCCCTGATATTCAAAGAGGTCAAAATATTATTAGATGATAGGATAGTCTTCCCCATTAAGCATTCCACCTGGGTGGCTAATTTGGTGCCAATCAGGAAGAAGAATGGTGATATTAGATTGTGTATTGACTTAAAAAACTTAAACAAATCATCAAAAAAGGATAACTATCCCCTCCCTTCCATAGACCAAGTGATTCAATTTGTTTTAGGTTCATCTATGATTTATTTTCTTGATGTATTTTTAGGTTACAACCAAGTGTTGGTTGATAGAGAGGATAGGATGAAGACAATTTTCACCACAAAGTGTGGGACCTTTACTTACAAGAGGATGCCCTTTAGGCTAATCAATACAAGATCCACCTTCCAAAGAGATATGGACCATGAATCTCTATTAGGTAAGTGCATCATTATTTATATGGATTATCTAATAGTTTTTTCTAAAAATAGGGAAGATCACTTCATGCATTTATAACAAGTTTTTGAAAGATGTAAAAGGTATGGCATTTCCTTGAGCCCTAAGAAGAGTGTCTTTTGTGTGACTAAGGTAAAATTACTATGTCATGTTATAACCAAGGATGTGATCTCTATATATCCTAAAAAAGTGGAGGACATATCTAGAATATAAACTCCAAATAATAAGAAAGAGCTAAAGTCATTCTTTGGTAAGATAAATTTTGTAAGAAAGTTTATTTATGGTTTTGAAAAAATTATTAAGCCACTAAATAACATGCAAAAGAAGGATGCCAAGGTCACATTGAATGAATATTATAGAAAGGCATTTAATGATATCAAGGAGGCTATTAGCCAATCTCTAGTCCTCATAAGTCTTGACTTCTCAATGGACTTCTACCCCTATTCCTTTGCATCTGACCACACTATGGCTGCAGTGTTAACTCAAAAACTTGAAGGGTGTGACAACCCACTTGGTTTTATGAGTACTAATTTAAATATTGTTGATTTAAATTATTCATTGATTGATAAACAAGAATATTCATTAGTTAAGGTAGTTAATAAATTTAGACATTACATCCTTATAAATAAGGTACATGTTATCTGCCTGACCCTCCCACCAAACTTATGTTAAGTCAAAATGAGCTTGGAGAATGAAGAGGTAAGTGGATGTCAGTTTTTCAAGAATATGACTTGGAAATGAAAACATCAAAATTGGTAAGGTGTTAAGGTTTTTTCTAGATGGTTTCTAATACAACCCTAGGCTAAGCATTAGGCAAGTGGATCAACAAAACTTTCAAGTTAGTGAATGGCATGATTCAATCATACACTTTCTAATTAATGGTACTTGTCTTATACATCTATTCAAGGAGAAAAAGAGGGCCCTAATATTAAATTCAACCCACTACTTGATCAAGAATGAGATCTTATATATAAGAAATTTTGAAGGGATTTATCAGAGATGTGTTTCATAAGAAGAAGCACCCCAAATCATGAGCATCTTTCATGAAAAGCTAGGTAGTAGACATATTTCTTGAAGACCACAACCCATAAAATTCTTAAAGATGTATATTATTGGCTAAGAATTTTTAAGGATGCTCAAAAACATGTAAGGGAATGTCACTCATGTTAGATATTTAGCACCAAGGAGCCAAAGGTAGTAATGCCTCTATAATTAATCATGATTAGCAAACCCTTTGCTTAATGGGGATTAGAATTTGTTGGGGTAATGAAACCCAACTCATATAAAGGTCAAAATTATGTCCTTACTACCATAGACTATTATACAAGCTGGAATAAAGCTTCATCCAATAAATAATGTAAGATTGAAGAAGTGATCAACTTCTTAGAAGAAAACATCTATACTAGGTTTGGAACCCCAGTCTCTCTAGTGTGTGACAATGGGTCTAAATTTATTTTTATAGAAATGAATGAGTGGTATTATGATAATGGAATCAATCTCAAGTTTGCATCTAACCATTATCCCTAAGGTAATGGAGTCTATGAGTCAACAAATAAAAACCTAATGAAGGCAATTACAAAATCTACAAAAGATAAGCCCAAGACCTAGCGTAAGCTCCTTAAATTTTCACTATGAGATAATAGGATAAGAATAAAATAAGCCTTAATATATTCACCATTTATATTGGTATATGGTAAATAACCCATCTTTCCTATTAATCTCAAATTAAATGCATACATATTTATGTAGGAATATATGGAAGAAATCCAAGAGCTTGCCAACTCTAGATTGTTAGACATCATTTAGATGGAAGATGCAAGAGAGAAAGACTTTGATTATTTTAAAAGGAATCAAACCATAGTCAAGAGATGGTTTGATAAAAGTTATAAAATCAAGGTGTTTAGACAAGGAGACTTAGTCCTCCTTTGGGACAAATCATCTGAGTCTAAGTGTAAACATGGTAAATTCACACCCTTATGGATTGGCCCATACCATATTGTAGAAACATCAAGGAATAACACCTTCAAGCTCAAATATCTATAGGGAGTAGAGTTTACATTACCCACCAATGGGAAATACCTTAAGCACTACTTCTTTGTTACCTTTTTGGAGGTCTTCATGGAGTATGTTGTAAGATAGTTAGATTTAGAGTACGTAGGTTGGCTAGTTTCCTTTTAGTTCTTTCCTTCTTGTCCCTTGTTTATATTTAAATATGTGTATATTTATTTATTTTCCTTTGCTATCTTTCTTTCCTAATTTTTGTGTTTGTTTATTTCTTGTTTCTTTGTTCCTTGATTCCAATAAGTCCTCTTGGACAATCCTAAACTTAAAGGTATGAAGTTTTCTTGAAAGTTCACAAATTTTGGAAATGTAGGCATAAAACCTCATGCATAGGATTACCATGGTTTTAAAATGTAAATCATAATGATATGACATGGAGAAATTGGTAAATACCAATAAAAAGGTTAATCATTACATGAAAACCTAACCATCATCTCAACCTCAAACTAGTTTTAAGAAGACTGTGTAATTATAGGATGAAAACTCAAATTATCATGGTATACCCATACTAGCGCTTAATCAACATCCCTTCCTGGAGTGAAATTGTAACCACAATTTAATTTACACAAAATAAAATACTTGACCAAATCCCAAGACCTGGCTACCCTAGTTCCCATCCTTTCTAAAAGCATAAATATCTAAGAAAATACAAAAACTAAGGATATAATGTAAAATAAAAAGATTTCAGGCACATGTGATTTTAGTAACCTCTACCAGGGCTATAGATGCCTAGCTAGAAATGGAGCAAAGGCCTTGAGTGAGCCAAAGACATCTATTTCAAGGTTATGAATGTTTGGCTAATAGCAGAGCAATTCCCAAGCCTTCCCTAACTGAAAGCATGATCTCTAATGAATACCCATACATACTACAAGTCAAGTATTAGTGATTGAAGGATTGAAAATTGTAAGTTGTTTCTTGGAATCTATGGAAACTAGTATGTGGAATCAAATCACACACATAGTATGGTTATGTCCTAGTGTTTGACCCTAAGTCTATAAATACAAGGTTTATTTCAACCATAATATGGTCTAGGTGAGGGTTTTTATCAAATGAAGTGGATGACCTAACTATTTGTCTAAATCAGAGTCTCTAGGTTCTAACATAGTGTTATGTTTCCCCCATGACTCATCAATTTTTGGGACCAACATACCCCCAATTTTTGAAAATTGGGACCCTTGAGAAACCTAAGGTTTGAACATGGAGTTTAGCATGTTAAGGTCATTTATAGAATCTGAAGATCATTCACTTTGTTAAAAGTAGGCTTACTTTGTTTTGTTTTACTTTAATTTGGACTAATAGTGCTAATAAATGTTCTTTGTGGATTTTAGTCATAGATTCCATGGTATTATTCCTAGGAAATTCCTATCCCTAAACCTTGGGAAAACCCTTAGTTTAAATTTGATTGTTGGTGGGAATCAAATTGGCAGGAACTATTTTAAAATCCATTTTTGGACCTAAGGATAAATTTCACGATTTAATCTTAGTCATGTTTTTTAACATAGATAAAAATTAACTTAAACTTCTTGGTCCCCTTTGTTATTTTACCCCTTTAAATATACCTTTGTATGCCTAATTGGTTGTTTGTTCTACAGGGTCCTTTTAATATTTCTTAGCTTAGCCTAAGACTTTAACCCTAAAGGTCCCATAGTATTTATTAATACTAATAGGACTTTAATATTAACACCTTAACCTAATTTTTTCTCCTTGAGTCCCCTTTTTATGTTATATTGGTCCCTCACTTATACCTTAGCCTAAGGTTTTAATCCTAAGGCCCCAATGTATTTATTAATATGAGTGAGACCTTAGTATTAACACCTTAAGCCTAAGTCTTTAAATATCTACTATTCTAACTTAACTTCCTTACATCTTGTAGGATCTAATGGATCACACTTTACTATGCAATTTGATCCAATGGAGTAAGGAAAACCCAAGCTTCAATTAAAACAACTTGAATCTTTGGTGACCCAATGGTTCACACTTAATTATGGCCTTTGATTGAATGGTGTGAGGCGAACTGATATAATCCCACATATAGCCCATTGGGCCAATCACATTTGAGCCCTTAGATCATTATCAATGCTTCTCACTTGCTTGAAAAGACTCAATCAGATGATATGAGATATAATTGAAGAGTTAAAAGACTATATAAGACCCAAATGATTGACATCCAATAGAAAAATGGCCCACTTGATAGAAATAACCAATCACAAGTGACCTCCCAGATTATGATCCTATATTTGGCACTTCAGCACCAATTTTGATCTAATAGAGTGAACATAATCCAATATCTTGGGAGATCCCATGAATGTGCCAAGTGGCATTCTCACACTAGGTCATAATAATTTGATGAGCTTAAAATTGACAATCGTGTAACCATCATTTGATGTCCATGAGGACATATTTGACATCCACATGACAATCAACTTTAAGCCCATAAATTTTTAAAACTTCACTAGAATAAAATTGATGTTTGCATAACAATCATTTGATGACCACAAAGATGCATTTGATGTCTACATAAGCACCAAATTTAAGCTAATGAATTATCATGCTCAGGGTTAAAATATACTCCAAAACCTTGATGGAAATCTCATAAATATATTTACAAGCTAAGGTAAGTGCTTGAAAGATGCTCAAACACTATAAGTCTTCAAATTGCAAAATGTAGAAATGCTCTCATAATCTAAGTATGCAAAATAAACCTAGTCTAAGTCTATACTTTAAGGTCCCCATGACATTTTATTCAAATGTCATGAACCTTAAATTATAGACTTATACCAAGTCCTATTTTGAAAAGAGAGTCCTTATAGAATAAAATTTAGACCAAATTTAACTAGTTAAAGGTTTTAATGTGTTTTGTTAATATAATACAATCCTATGTGTTATGAGACCTTGGTGTCATGTTGATCCTTTTTAAAATATTTTATAAACCTTGGCATAAATATTATAGGCCAATGTTTACATTTTGTTTATTAAACATGATATAAACATTTACTTATAATATTTAAGCCATGGCCCCCTTACATATAAATCAAAATACTTAGGCATAAACCCCTTAGCCTAAGGTTTATTTCATGCTTAATAAGTGAAAAAATTCTTAGCCTAAGGGACTTAAGCCTATGTCAAAGTCTTAATAATATGATAATTTAATGTTTGGGCATCTCTGTAGATTAACGATGCATTCTTTGTCACTGGATTGTGATCCAATGATGTGAAGGTGCCTAAAGACTTTTTAACAATGCATTGAGATCCCACAAACTCAATGTATGGCAAAAATGCATTCAAGGTAGAGATGATAAAATGATTTGTAATTTATCACTAGATTTTGATCTAATGATGCAAAGGCACTCAAGACTTTGCAAAGGATCACAAGCCCACCATATGACTAATGTTCATTTGATAAGTGCCTAACCTAGGATTTGAAGAATAAATAAGTGCATAAAGATGCCAAGTATCACTACCATAGGGGTTTGTAACAAAAGGAACCAATCATGGGAAAGGGCCCATATTAATATCAATGGCTCATGTTAATCCTATATTTTGATCCAATGGAGAGAAATAAAAGGGGAATTTTTAAATGCCAATGACTAGTGTTCAAAAGGAATTCATGAAAAATGTGGTGAAAGATCTAGAATAATGACACATAGGTGCCATGCAAGCACAAAAGGACAAAATATAAGATCTCATGGGCTCAAAAATTAAAAGGTTTAAAATCAAAGGTTCAAATCAATTCTAAAGCATGTATAATCAAGACTTTGGATATTTCCTACCATTAAAGCATGAAAACCCCTAAACTTGGCATAAAAGTGACTCAATTATATTCATTTAGTCACCAGTCGATCAAAAGGGAACTAAATTATGTTTTGAACATATGAGGGATTTCAAAAAGACCATTTGATACCAGTATAAAAAAATTAATAGAAATAAAGTCAATGACATCTCATAAGAAACAACAAAAAGAGAAGACTAAGTTGTATTTATCATAGGATAATGAAGGTTGGATCTTTAAGGATACTGAATTAAATACTACATCCTTGAATTATCAAAATGTGAGGAACTAGTCTGAGATATTTTTCATGATAAAAAATTAAATCTAATCACAAAATTAAAGTGAGCCAAAGATATTATGAATTAGTTGTTGTTCAGATGGTAGGCATCCACCATACTATGGCAAACCCTGAGGCACTACATTGCATTGATATCCTTGCCCCTATTTTTGTTGACTATATAATTGATAGGAAACTCATAAAGGGTAGCATATGTTTCTCCCATAAAATTTGATGGGTATTGCAAGCTTCCATATACCCATGTATATTTATCCAAAATCAAGGAGTAGACCTCTAAGCATGACTTGAACTCTGTCTTAAGACTTTGGTTGCTTCAAGGACCCCATGTCTTTAAAGACATCAAGGGAAAGATCCATATAATTCAATTTAGGGAGAGAGTTAGGGTAATAATGGCCCTATTAAAATGATATTTTGGTGCCCCTTCAACCACCTATGTGAATAAACTCTAGGTCCCATTCATTCACTTCATGGTGGAAGATAAATTCACCCCTCCAATCAGAGATTTAATCAGTGTCTTCCTCATCAAGTAATTCAATGCCTTAAAAAGGAATACATATAAGAAATTCTACATGATTTCATACCTATTTGATGCCCTCCTAGCCTCTATTACTTTCCAAGGGATTGGGAATTTGTCCCCAAATATCAAATCCACTATTTCACACCATTACTCCAAATTGCACATTTTCAAATATAGGAACCACATGCAATTCATTTCTAACTACATGTATCTAGAAATAGTTGAGGCCATCATAGGTTTTTATATGCCTAGGGTCCACCCCCTAATCAATAATTATATTGAATTAATGGGTAACATTTGGTACTAACTTGATTTCATAGTCATCAAGATTGAAGGGATTATGTACTAATCTTTCAAGTTACTAGTGTATGTTCCTAACAAGTTGGCTGAGCAAGAAATTACTTCCTAGTTATATGGCATTATTGGAAATTTTAAAGAAAATAATAAAGGTATTCTCCATCCCTTCCCCCTAATCATTGGGAATATGATACTACAAGACAAGAAATAAGTTGAGACCATGGCCAAACATAGAGATTCATTTGGTTTTCAACTAGATGAACTTAAGATGTAAGATCCTAAGGGTATAGTGGCTAGCCACTTAAAGGAAAAAAAGCTCCCAAATCCTAAGTATATACATCAAATTTGTGTTCATGACACCATGTACATCAGGGCTAAGAATTATGAATAAGTGTTGACCAAGATTTAAGGTCACAACATCAAGATGAAACATAGGTTAATCAAAGATGACAAGCCATTTGGGGAAAGATGGAAAATGCATCCTTTGTAATATAATTTGTTGTGAGGTCCATCCAAGACACCCTGGGTAGAAAAACCACAACCAAAAGAGTAGCTTGAGAAAAGTTAAGGTGTGCAAGGCCAAGATGAATAAGGCAAGGGCAAGGAGAAAGTGGGTGAGGTGAAATTATAAGAGAGGCTTGGGGAGGGACCTTCATCTTCAACACTCCCACAAAGGCCACCTTCTCCAATGAAATATTTGGACATGATTACCTTGGAACTAGAAGAGACACTTGAATGTGACCTCAAGGATCTTATGAAGGCATATGACTTATATGAGGAATTAGAACCTAAGGAAGATAAAGGAAAATATATTGTCCCTATGACATCCATAAAGAAGAGGAAAGTAGAATTAGCATTATTTATTGTGGGACCAAGAAAAATACCAAGGTTGATCATACCTCACCCCACAAGTGAGGTAAATTTATTTATTGGTGAATTCTTTATTTATGGACTAGTCATTCCTAACTAGTTCATTTATGGAACACTACAAAACATCCCCTCTCTTTCCCATTCATGGGCTATGATAAAATTTATTAAAATTGAGATTAAAGATGACATGAAGCCATGGATAAGGGATATGGTGAAAGAGAAGGAAGAAAGGAGAATTATGGCCTTTTAAGGACCATAAGGTAAGAAGATGGATCCTTTTAGAGCATCTAGTAGCTCAGGTGTAGAGGTCCTAAAACCTCCCAATTCAAGGAGCTAGTTACTACTGTCCATTTTAACCTTGAAATAACTACGTTGGAGAGAATAATAAATAAGATAGTAGTGGTTGGGATAGAGGAATTCACATTTTGAAAGGTGGAACCCTTCATAGGTTTAACCCATATGGGAGGCTAGTAGCTTGGCAAAGCAATCATTCATGAAGAGGATATGGAAAGTCTAATTGAGGCCTAGTCTACACAGGCTAAAGTTAGAGTCTAAGGCTTGAAGCAAAAGATCCTAAATTTGTAAAAGGAAAACTTGAAGACACAAGAAATTTTATTAATACCTGAGGTGATGACCAAGATCCTTGATGATTCATTATAAGGCATGTTTAAAGTAATCAAGTCAATGAAATTGAGGAAAAGTACATTATATGGGTAGTGTATACTAGCTTGGAGTTTACTCACCCAGTGGTAGGCCTCAAAAGACAAAATAGCCTACCTCCTCAAAATTCAAGCAAAGAAATAGATCCAAAACATCAATACCATCAATTTAGGACAATTAAGTGTGATCTTAGGAATTATGGTAGATAAGGTCCAAAATCTGAGTGCTTGGCATAATAATGTGGAAAGGCTCTTGAATGATGATAAGGAGCTAATTGCAAGGATTAAGTAGCTTCTTGGAACTATGCTCTCAAATCTTGCACAACCCACTACCCTTGGGATCATAAGTGATGAGGAATTGAAAAATAGGGCTACTTTGGTAACCCATGGAATCAAAGCAAAGAGCCAAGGTAAATCTAGGGATAAAAATAGTAAAATCCTAGACATGATATTCAATGTTGGGGAAAGAATAAATAATTCTAGGTGTATTAAAGAAGCCATGGATATGAATGGCATAGAGCTTGATGACTTGGAAAATCAAGAGGGGGAACATATCCTAAATCATACAATGGACCTAGAGCTAATAGATGAGTAGCATGTTTAAGCCTTGAACATCCTCCAATAGTAATAAGCAGAGGGCCCACTAGAAAATTGAGTAGTATTCTATTTTTTAGAGTTTTGTAACTTTTGAAATAGAATATTCCATTATAAAGGCATATACTAGTTTGTTATCATATTTTCCTCTAGGTTAAAATTATTGTGAAAAGCACATGTATTTTAGAACTTATAAGGACAACTGTCCTTATCTTCGTACACAATTATTTTGAAACTAACCGGTATACTGCCTGATCTTTCTATAAAGGCATGTGTTACCAATTGTAAAGGTGGAGATTTTGGAGAAACTTTGTACAATTTGAAGAAATTAATATAATCAAAGGAATTATACAAGGATTATCCATGTTTGATGTGTTAATTATCATTTTAGCTTTTTTCTTAATTATTAGTTAAGGTCTTGAATTTGAATGGTGTCTTGAAATTCTTAGTTGTGTCTTTATAATCATAGGGCTTATAATTTGTGCAACATGCTAGATTAGATAAAAGATATTTAGTTCTCCTTCATTTTTATTTTACTCTATTTTCATATGTGCATGTGTTATTTGATAATATTAGTAAATATTTAAAGAACTGGTTCTTACTTTTGATTCTTCACACTATCCTTTGAAATTGGCCTAGTACATAGTGGAATTTGATCCTACATTGTTTTAAATTATATATTGGTTTAAATGCATACTCAGTTCAAATTGATACTTTGTCATAATGGTTAAGGATAAAATTTGTAATCACTCTTTTATTTTTTGCCTTACCCTTCTCTTTGCTCCTTTTTACTCCAAGATCACTTTAGTTTTAGCTTCGTTATAAATATCCACTTAGATAAGTATATAGCTTAAATATAGAGCGTACTTAACTAAGGATTAACCTATATTCTCATCAATTCATGAAGAATAAACCAAGGTGGCTCCCAACCACCGAATTATATAAATATTATGAAATAGTTTATCTCACTCTACTGCTATTTCACCATAGGCAACTAGATTGATGAAACCTGAAACTCATGCCTTAAATTTTATAAAATTATAGAATGAGAATTATTCTTTAAACACTAAAATAATTTTTGGTTCATTTAGAATCCTCAACACTAATACAGACATGTAAGTCTCAATACAATATGTGAAAGCTTGACCAGGGTATTAGTACATCAAGGTATTAGTATGTAGAAGTTTTGTGCTATGCTAAAATTACTTAAAATATTTTTAGAATATAAAAATAGTTTTAATTTTTTAATATTAGGCATGAATTTCATACCATACACACCTTGTATATGTCTTATGTTAAAATTATGTATAGAAAATGGTACCAATGTAGAGATTTTTTTCCATAACTATGAATTTGAGTAATATATTATATATGTTTTCTCCAATTTAGAAATTGTGTAAATGTTAAGAACATGATTTTGAAGGCATAGCCCCACTATGTATGGATAATTCTAAAATTTTTAATAATTAATAATTTGGATGATATGTTTCCAAAACATGCCCCCATTATAATCTTAAGATGATGAATAGGTGTGGAGACTATGCTTTTAAAGCATGCCCCAACTAAATGTTGAGAACATGAAAATTTTATTTCATATTTTATTATGTTTATATGCATGCTCCTAATAATATTCCCCCACTTTTAGGAGGATGTGATATAGTGCCTACTAGTTGTTTCCTTACAAAACTACAGTAAATGATGTGATAAATATAAATTACTTGATATTATTCTGACAGTATTGTGGACAATAATTTATAACTTTGTTTTTGGTAGTATTTGAAATTGAGAAGAATTTTATATAGTAAAAAATTTAGTGACTTTTGGTGGGGATTGAAATTTATAAATTTTGTATAATATGGAAGGGATAATTATCTAGATCTTAATTCAACTTATGGTTACAAATTTGGATAATTGGGGCTCAAAATATGTAGATTTGAAGTTGTTGCAAAAGTGGTATATTAGGTGCATTATAATATAGTTTTTAAATCATTTTAATTTTGAAATTTTATGAATTTTTATATATGAGTTTAGATAAGAACCATTCCACATGGAATATCCCCTTGATACAAATTTTATGTGCTCCAGAGTGCCTTAGCTTGCCAAGAATTTTTCGAGTTGGTAAGTCAGGTTTATAAAATTTTATTGGTAATTTTGATTTTTTGAATTTTTTTACATTATGGGTGTGTTTTCAATTATTTTTCATAGTATTTTGGATGCCTAATTTATCATGATATATTATTCCATTAGTACCTCAATTTAAGTGTCTAGTGTTTGATGTTAGCATCATATATTTTTGTCTAATATGGACGTTAACATCTAACTCTTTTTTCCCACCTATGTGGATGCTAAAATCCAACACAAATGTTTTTATATTTTGTGTATTATTAATTTTTTCCAATTTTTTTAAAATATTAAACCTTGACTTAGTATTATGATCTTTAAATTGAATTAGTCAAAGCATTTAATCCACTATCCTATTCATTTCTTAATCGCTTTTCTATTGAAATAAATTAAAGGATTTATTATACATAAATTGATATGTTTAATAAATAAACTAATGAGACTATCATTGATTATGTACTTCGTTAGAATACCATGATTGCTAAAATAGCTAACACACTAATAGATAGTTAATTGCATGATATTTTTCAAAAACAATGTGCTTGTACCTTTGCATGAGTAAGTTATATTCAAGAAATTTATATCATTTGAAGAACATTGTGCTACAATAATATATAGGGAATTCAAGATTATTAATTTGAACAAGTTTATGTATGGACCTAAATCTACAAAACCTCCATAAAAAATCAAACTAAAACCTCTTATAATGCCAAGCCAACAAATACTAAAGTAGATAAAAATACTACATTTAATGTTATTTGTGAACATGTTAACAATATTTTTATTGGATCAACCAAGGATAAAATTTTATAAGTTACCAAACCTTGAGGAAAGTATCTTGATAACAATACTTATTATGATTTTCATAGATGCAATAGTCATTCTACTAATATATGTTCTAATCTTAAGCACCTTATTTAAGATCTTATTTACAATAATGCTATTAAACTAGGTACTCATATAAAGGAAATTAAGCATCGATATAATGAAAATTATAAATTGAATATTTTCAATGAACCATTTCCAAATAATAATATAGTAAAACATAATTAAGTAAAATATCATACTTAAAATTCTTATCCACCTTCTAATTCATATGGTAATCCATTTTATGGAATTACTATTACAATTATTCAAACTAAAAGGTCATGTCCAATGATTAATTTTTATGATAGTGAGATAGTGGATGATGATTGTGATATTCATACCTTATGCATATTAGATTCCATTGATCAAAAATATATTCATAGTGTGATATTTGATAATGTATCAAGTGAAAATTCATACACCATAACATTGATTCATAAATTTTCTTACTCACAACATGACATAGAGACAACTACTAAAATTGTTAAAACATTCAATGGAAAAAAAAAACCACTTTAGGACATATTGTGTTACTTATTCAAGTGGAACCTACTATATTATCAACTCATTTTTTATTTATACCATAAAATTGGGTCATTTATATGATTTTGAGATAACCTTGGTTGCAAAATATCCATGCAATACCTTATTCAACACATAGATGCCTAAAGTACATCCATTGCAATCAAATGGTTAAGATTTTAGGAATAAAATATGATGATCCTCTAAAATATATGGTTATTCCTCCACCCAATCCACCAACATAATTCAATGTTATATAGATCCAAAATAAAGCACACTTTTAGTTTTTTCACCTACGAAAAGGTTTTTAATTCAACTAATTAAAAAAAGTACATAAGGTTCAAAAATAACCAACACAAAAGAAATTTTATTACAAAAACATGTCTAGTTAATAATAAGCACAATCACATGAAAAACCTTTCAAATTGGTAATTTATATAGATTAATATGTTCCTCAGAATGCACATAATTTGGAAAAATATAATATTAGTCATTCTTATATTTCATATTGTTATACATATCTTAAAACTACTTCTACACATTATTACACAAGTATTAATCTAAATAGATTATATAGAGCACATGATACATTTTATGATTATGATACATGCATATATATAACATTTAATATAAAGTAAATGATCCATTTACCACTTCTCATATATTTTTATGATTCTATTTTTGATAGGATAATTGGTTATCTTGTTAGATTCTCAAACATAATAAAAATTTCTATAACATTCATATAATTAAAAAATTAAAAATATTATTATACATAGATTCTTGAATATTACATCATATTATTCTATTTTATTACATGTGAATGATTTATAAATTCATATAAGCCCTTATATATTGTGGAATTGTTGGCCTCTTGGATATTCTATTTCACTTTATATATTTGAATAGTTCAAAATATAGATCATTTTTTTCACATTCTAGAATTTAGCTCTCTATGTTTATAGTTTACACTGATAACTTATCATTTTTTATCAAGTACATAATCAAATATTTATGGATATCAATGACTACCACTATTATTTTACTTGATTGATTCTTTCCTATGCTAGTTTTAACCAATAAATCATAATTTTGGCACATAGAGCCGTAATACTTACAGTTTTTAGATATTTGACTTAGTTTTAGTGTGAAAAAGACTATTTTTCATAAAAAAAAGGTATTTATGTTTTAGATATATATTGTTCATACATGAGAATTATCTATACAAGTATACATATGATTAAAGAAGGATGTGCAATCAATATTTTTCATTATTTTTCTAGTCTCCTACATATTTATCAAATAAAAAACTCATACTCAATGGGGAAATATTATTCATAAATGGATATAAAATCATTTATAATTCTTCGTTCACATTGATAAATATTATAAAATATTTATGTATTCATCAATTATTATACTTTTTACATCTCGATTATCACTAGGTGTTTCTATTTTCAAATTTAAAAAATGTGAAAAAATCAAATACTTCAAAAATACTAAAACATTCAAAATATATTACAAATCCAAAATCAGGTCTTGATCATGATAGAAAATTTAGTTTACATTTGTGAAATATATTATTTATTTTGTTATTAATAGATATCATATTAGTATTTTTTATTATAAATTCATTTCACTAGTATCCATGAGTGTTATGTGGGGCATACAAACATTTAAATGTACTAAGATGTTTGACTTGTCTCTACTCAATAACCTTAATAAACTAGAAGCATCTTACCCACATATGACAAAATATGTGTGTTATCATTCCATTACTCATATATTGTTAAGCTCTATAATATTTAGTTTTTTTTCTTCTAACATCTCTATCTTACTTTTTGTACATGAATATGCTACTTTCTATAATATAATTACATTACATATGCATGGTTTAAATTAAACTCCTAGTTATGTGTTCCATCGATGCTATTACTTGTACAAAGTAGATTATATCTTGATTGTACATTATGTATGGATCTTATCCCTTTGGTGAAAACTTGTTTCAAAATATCCATGAGATGTTAGTTGGTATGTAAAACATTTGAACATGTCTCATGTTTGAAACATTATGCATGTCCATTATGTGTTCAACATTAAATTTTTATAAAATTTAACATGTTCTTTGTGTGTGGCCCTTATATTTATTGGTTTTAAATTGATATTGTTATGCTTGTGTGATTTTTGACATTGTTAAGTTTGACATGTTCCATGATCCATGTCATATACTATTAACACATAATATATTACTTATATATTATATTACTATAATTTTAAATGATAAGTTTATAGATGACTTTACTCATATGTTACATATAAAATTTAAATGATGGAAATAATACTACAGTAGCATACTTTTCACATATCCTAAATTAATTAATGATTATATCTTAATAGAGATGTTTGAAGTTAACTTTTATTTTGAGATGAGTGAATTTTAAGATCAATTACCTCACATAAAAAGGGGATAATTTTATTAGGATTTTCCTACATGAGATAAGGATTTTTAAATAGAAAAAATTAGTTTTGTAAAAAAGTAGAATTTCTAAGGTTGCAAAGTAGATCAAAATCTAGCCATTGGCATAGATTGTGGGGGTATATGCCATGCATATTCACTCATATTTCTGGATCAAAGTATAAATTTACACATTTTGAGTGCATTATACATGTTTATTCTCAATTTTCAAACTTAATTTAGAATTAAAATCTACATAAAATTAAATATTTTATAGTTGTAATAGGGGTATGATATAATTTCATGGACATTATGCTATTTTTAAAATTTTCAAAATACTATTTTCTATGTGTTTGACATGGTACTATCATTTATGTAATATATTGTTTTTTTTTATCATAAATTAAAGAAAACAATTTCAATTAAATATACAATCCATATATATATTTTTATTCATTATAAGTTCATAATGCATAAATTAGATGTTTAGTTCCCTCTAACATTGTGCATACAATTTTATTTTGTATTTGAACCTATTTCAAGTGTTGGGGTTATAAAGACAAGACACATTAAAGTAAGGTTTTTGTGTCCCTATGGGTGTTGTTTCTACTTCACAAATGAGAATTAAATTTGAGGTTTGATCACCCTAATATTTTCCATTAGTTTAGCAAATAAAACAATCTTCTCTAAATACTTAATGGGAAGAACCAATTATCTAATGCTTCAAAAAATCATCATTTCCAAGAAACATCACAAAAAGAAATAATGGTTTCACACACACAAGGTGTATTTATATAATAAATCTTATTTAAAATTCAAAAAATTTCAAATTTCATTTTTAAAAATAAAAACATTAATTAATCGATGTGTTTTGTAGGGTTTTCTAATGACTATGATACACTAAATGATTGGATTAATATATCAAAGACAAAGTGTGTCTTACACATTAGGGTGTATCTTTCCTTTAATCTATAAATTTAATTTTTAGATTAAAGGAATAGGGGAGTAGGGGTAATGTATTAACCTATATTAGGTCATGAATAATGGATCGTGTTATATTTGAATTTTTTTTATCATTAATAAACATGTGCTTAAATTTACTACATATTTGGACACTTTACCTATCCTAAGCACCTATAAGGATTCTTTTTTATTCCAAATCATTATATGTCACCTACATAAGTGTTTTAATTACCAATAAAATGTCCTTAAACATCTATATGGGTAAACTAAGATCTAAAGTTTCACATGTTTCTCTAAAGGATACTAACATCTAATAGAGACAATAGCTTGAGCCATTATGATCGCTATGGGATGTTTCTATCTTAAACCCTCCAATTGTAAAAGTTTAAAATTAAACAATACCTTACCCTCTCTTCCATTTTTTTAGGCTTATTATCATGTATTTTCCCATGTTGAATTTATATAAAGGCATACTCAGGTCAATTGTTATACTTAGAAATTTCAATACATAGGCATATTTGCATTGTTTCACTTTGAAATAAAGTTTCATATTATTCCTCATTATAATTATAAGTATTTCAAGTAGTCATTAGCCAACTAAAAAACATTTTTTATATATCCTTAACCAAAATATGATCAATTATTCAAGTTAGTTCTAGATGCATTCATATAGTCAAAGGAGAACAAGTCCACAAAACACTCTAAGTGGGAGAATTATGTGGGTTTGATTCCATCCTTGGAGCATTGGATATGTATGAAACATTTAGTCATAATGGGGTGGTTGTAGTTATCTAAGCCTTGTTACACTCCTTACTTTTTATTTTTAGGTCATTTAATCATTAAAAATCCTATTAGGGTTTAAACCTTTCAAAATCTATTTGTAGGTACTCCACACACTTTTTTATGTCAAAACTACACATACAAACCTAAATCTATATATCATAATTGATCGTGCCTTAATTTACAATATTTTATTAAATACATAATCAACTAATAATGATGATAGTGGGATTTGATATTGCCCTGAGTCTATTGTCCATATCCTTGTTCAGTCATAGATGTAACTTCAAGGCACTTGTAGATATAGTTTCTATTTTCCTATTTATACTCTCTTTGAATCAACAAAGTCAATATTAGATACAAATATCAATGGTTTTCATTCATTTATATAGTTATTATTATTTTAATCATTTTTACCTTGTTGAATTAAGTTATTTAATTTTATTCTCCTTATCAAAATTAATTTTCATCATTTTTTTATATTCCATTCAATTTATCTCAATTATGGTTAATTTAGTATTAATAAAAATTTATGTTAAAAAAAATCTCATACTAACTCCATAGATCAATATGGGCTTTCAAACTCCCTAGAAACCATTAAAACTATAATGATTTTATCTCAATCTAAGAACATCCCTTCTTAGAAACTAATACAAGAATAAATATATGATTTATTTACACTTAAAAAAAAACCTTTTCTCAACATGTCAGATTATTTCTCAAGATAGAGATTTAAATGCACATAATACTATGGTGTGAGACATACATAAGTAAATATATATATTAAAAATATTTTATAATTTCTCATCAATTTATATATAAAAATTAAATTAAATGTATAAATAAAATAAAATATAAATAAGATGATAAAAAATAAAGAAATTATAAACAAAACAATATTTCATGATAGAAGAGATAATTATATTTCAATTGTAAGTTGATAATCCATGGCCAATTTAACGTTCATTTAATTTTCCAAATATATATTAGTATAACAATCAAAGAACCAATATATATATATATATATATATATATATATATATATATATATATATATATATATATATATATATATATATATATATATATATATGCATACTTATTTAAAGTTAGGATTCTATCAAAATGTAGTTTCTTTCCAAACCTTGAACATGATTGAATTCATCTTAACAGAATAATTCAATTTTTTAAGTGGCTAATATCATAATCTATCCTAAAAAAAAACCTAGAATAGGTTGAGAAAAGTGGCTAATGGAAGGAATGACTTTGTTAATGAGCATTAAAATCATCACATAGAGTTTCTATGCACTCATAAATGGTCTAAAGTAGATCCTATTGTTATAAATTCTATTGAGATTTTTCCCAATTGCACACATTCTTCAAAATCTCAATAATTTACTTTCAATATACAAATTTAATGTAAAAGAAACAAAGCCCTTGATTATTTTATAGTTTACAAATTAAATATATCCCTTTTTTCAACATAAAATCAATACCTATTGCTCCAATTATGTCGTTTCATACATTTATAAATAATGTAAGCTCACTTATATTTTCTAATTGGCTCACATCCAAAAATTAATGCCAATATTAATACTTAACAAATGTTTTTTTTTTTTTAATTTAATTTAAAAGGCAAAAGGTCTCCAATATTTTTTTGAAGTTTAAATACTAAAATATAAAAATAGAATGTTTCTCCTCACACAATGTGAAGTCATGAAGATAAACATAACTTTTAAGCCCTGCGTATAATATTTTTACATAAAATTAATATTAAAATAAATTTATGTCTTTATTATTATTATTTTATTTTATATATATATATATAATTAATTAATTAAAAAAAATGTGGTATGGAAGCATGCCTCAATGTCAAACTAGGCTAAGCCTAGGAGCAGGAAATAGTTAAAAAAAAAAAAAAAAAAACTAGACCCCACCTAGGAACAAGTCATTAGAGCATCATAAGAGAGAATATTAAGCTACCAGAGTAAGGATGGAAGGTAGAGGATCCATAATATCAATACTCCATCTCGAGCTTGGTAAGTCATTTCCATCTAGAATTTACTCCCAACTAGAACCCTGGGCAGTGTCCTTATCATCTTCTTATGTCAGAGGAGGATAAATGCCAAGAGAGAGCCTAGGTAACTTATCCAACATATTCAACCAAACTTTAGGTGGTTCCCCATAAGCATATGTATGTAGAGGTGTAAGAGGAACATCCCAACCATCCTACCTAGTAGGGTAAGGAGGTAGAGGTTACCACCCTCACTGCTACCCATGAGGGGTCAGGTGCTGATATAGGGTGACACTATGAGATTAGTTCTAAGATTGAATATGTTAGTATCCATATTGAGGTATTAAGACAATTATATTATCAAGTCTATGCGCCTTGGGTGGATATGGAAGAACACACACCATCACACAAAGAACATCTCCCTAATGAGTGAGAAGGACTTGGAGATGGCCAAGATCCATGGAAACTTTGTTTCCTTGCACATGTATTTTCAAAAGAAAATTAAAAATAATAGAGGACTTGATCAAAGAATAAAAATTACAATCTAAAGAATCATTGTTAAATACTACATTATTCCTTTCTTTCCATAACTAAAATAGAGTCTCCACTCTAAAAGTATGGCATACTTGGGTATATTTAAAAGGCAAGGTAGATTTATCTACAATAAGGACATGCTTCCAATGAAATAATTAGGTTGGAAAGGCCTAAAGAGATCATGAATCCATGTCTAGACCCTTTGATATTTGGAATAGTGCCAAAAAAGATGAGGGAGCATTTCTAGATGGCCACATAAAGTTCAAGTGTGAAGGGAAATTCCTATGTATACAAGCCTTCTTCCACTAGGTAAGCCCTGATATAAGATACACCAACTAAAATGAGCTCGCTTAGGATCCAATAAATCCTCCCATATAATGTGAAATCTGAAGCACCAAGTACAAACATAAGAATGTAGACCTTAGTGGGAGTTAATCTTTTCCACTATAGGCATGTAGGGAGTAAGCCATTCATAGCCAAGATGGGTGTAATTATGAAATAAAGTTTAAACATACCACTTCTAGTCCTTCCACCAAGGATGAGTAGAGTGAACAAATTTTTTTTGAAGCATTGAAGGTGGAATAGTGTTAAGGATTTCTTGAAAGGATTCTCAATTAGCATTGGCTATCCAAAATTTGGTTTTCACCTCTTACCAAGATATCTAAGAGGGAGATTGCTTACGTAAAATATCTTGGATAGTATAAATTCCTCTAAAAAATAACTTGAGAGCATTTATCCAAGGAACTTCAACTAGAGGGACTTCATTAAAATTTATAATAAGTGTCCACCATAGCAAGTGTGAGTTAATAGACAACATGTATTGAATCCTAATCCATTTTAGATAAACCATGGTTTGATCTTTACCCATGCTTTCCAAATTATTTTTGGTAAAAAGGACCCTAAAATTTGAATGTTGGAAATTGATCATGATAAAATTGGAGAAGCCAAGTCATCGATAGGGTTTCTTTCCTTTAGGCAAGCCTAAAGAGATGCAATATCATAACAACACCTTCTATGCATCCTTACTATCAATGGCCTGAAAAATCCATTTGGAATATAATGTAGTTCTTTGATGAGCCATGCCAATGACCCCCATACCTCTGGCATCCTACATGAGGTAGAAGTAATCCTAGGCCACCCTCTAGAATCCTTGTCTATGAGAAGAATTGGCATAAATAAAATCCCTAAGAAGTTTTTCAAGTTTTTGGTAGGAACTATTTAAAGGCACCCAACATGAAGAGTAGTAAACATGGGTGGTCACAAGCACTTTTAAGAGATTTGAAACTTACTTGCTAAAGATAAAGGCTTAGTCATGCATTATTACATGTTTTTATAAACTCTATCAATAACATATTTCCACAATAGGGATGAAGAGGCATCAAAAGCAAAATGGATGCCAATAAACTTGAATATTTCATCATGTTGGATCCAAGCCCATCCAAATTTGGTAGCCCACACTAGTGGGGGAAGGCATGATTGCCTGTAGAAATGATTTTTTTGCCATTAGATGCTTGATCCAGAGGTAAGATAGAAGGTGTTGAGACACTGCAAGGCATTTTACACATTTTTCTCATATTCAATAAGAGTAAGCAAAGAATCATCTTCAATGTATCCATTTAAAAATCATATTTTTTATTGAGGGTTTTATTTATTTGGAGGGATATATATTCCCTTAACAAGGCCCCTTACTTGGGCATTGCTAATAATATATCCAAAACCCTCAATTTTAAGAACATATAGGGTGGGTGCCAAAGGGAATCCTTGGTGAATATATCAAATCAAACCAAATTAATCAAAAGTGACTCCATTAATAAAGAGGATAGCTGAAGCATCTGAAAAAAGCATCTAGATTTTTTGAATGAAATTGGACCCAAAACCTAAGGTTTTAAGTATGGCTAGGATGAAAGGCCACTCAATACGGTCATAAGGTTTTTCAAAGTCAATTTTAATGAACATATCTTGTTGCTTAGACCTTTCAACCTAGTCTATTCCTTCCTAAACCATAATGATATTGTCTTATATATATACACACACACTTACAATGAATCATATTTGATCAGGGTGAATGATGTGCAATAATAGATTACATAATCAAAGCACCAGAGCTTTGCCAATGATTTTTTAGGAAACATTTATTAGGGTGATCGACCACCAATTATAGATCATTTCGGATCCCGTTGCCTAGGTATAAATTTAATGTTTCCTTTATTTATATTCTTCCCTAAAGAATGTGTGTAAAATTCCTCTTGATAAACATGGTGTAAGTCAACATCCACAAGATCCCAAAGGGTTTTATTTAATTCATAGGAGAAACCATCAATGCTTATAACTTTTTCATTTACCATATCAAACACTGCCTCATGTAGATCATCCATACTGAGGATCCTATTATAAGCCACCTATTGAGTGCGAGTGAGTTTGAAAGGAACCACTATGAGGCACTATTAAAGGGTAATATAATTCTCTATAGAGGAAGATTGAGATCTGAACACTTATTGATAATTGAGGATAAAAGCATGAACAATCTATGGTGTATCTGATATTCTCTTTCCATCATTATAGATAGCTTGGGTTTTCTAATTTGAGTTTTTGGCTCAAAGTATTTAAAAGAATTATTTGGAAGTTTTTTCCCTTATCTTGAGAGAGTGGAGTCTAGATTTGATTTGAGATCCCTGGGCATTTTAATTATCTACTATCTAGATATGATGGCATAAAGAAGAGACTATAAATTGTAAGATTTCATTAGATGGATCTTTTTATAGGGATAAAGCCACATAACTAATCTCTGAAGAAGTAGTAGAGTAAGAGTGTCTTTGAATTTTATCAATTTGGTGGCCATAGATTCTCATAAAGTGAGAGGTCCTTCTAATGGTATCATCCCACCAAATAATCCAACTAAATTCTTGGTATGGATAAGGATCCAAGTTCTAAACTCTATGAATGTGCACCATAGTGGGCCCATGTTTGAGTAGGGAAATGTTCAGAAAGAATTGCATTTTATGGACCTTGGGTTTCATGAATTTCCATGTCACTTAAAACTAAATGGGGAGTGATTAGAAAGACCAAAATGTAACAATACCTGCACTAAATGAGAAAATCTATTATCAAAGGAAAAATATGATGGGGTGGACATCATTACTCTATTTAGGTGCTTTAGAGTCCAATAAGGGTCCTCTTTGAGATTGTTCTATGTGTACCATACTCCATCTATAGGCTCAAAAATTAAATTATAATCATTAAATCCCCATTTAGTGCACATATAATACCATTCCTTCCTTTTTCCAATTATCCAATGCCTTGGTAGGTGGACCACTTTGTCTTCAATAAATACCACCATATTAAAGTCATCATATATGACCCAATGATAATTGATGGATCATTCATAGTTCATCAGCATAAATGAGTATGCTCAATTGAATCATTTGAGGATATAATATTAATAAATCCAAAGGAATGGATTTCGATGCTAAAAAGGTTCCAAACTAATTGGTTGGTGGGGTCCAGACTATTACTATCATGATTACTATGCAAGATAATACTATCATTCTCGATAGAGTTACTCAATACCATCAATACAAAATTTGCCACCTTTGCTTCTTGCAGACAAAAAATGTCCATCTTGAGAAACATCCTTCTGATGTCATGCACAACAAACTTGAATTTTAGGTGTATAAGACCCCAAAAATTCCAAGACAAGTAATTCATAGATGACATATATTAAGAGACATATCCTTGAAGTCTAGGCCTTCTCAGGCATCATACCATTTTTGTAAAAAATTCCCAATATTTGTATTTAAAAACTCATCCAATTGTTTCTTCATTGCAAGATCAACTTTGTACTCTCCTTCCTCTAAATCTTTGTGCCTCCTAGGAGGGTTTTGAAAGTGTTTAGGTGCAGCATATCAAGAAGGAAGTGGAAGAGAGTTTGGATGTGAGTCTAAAAAATTGGAAGAAATGGGTAAAGGAGCCTCAAAAACCTAAGATAAAATATTGGTAACAAGAGGGGTGTTGAAGACCCTAAGTTTTTCTATTACTTTTGGGGCTTCAGCCTATGAAGGGTCTTTCTCAATAGGATCCTAGTCCTGTAAACCATTACTTGTTGATGGATTATCACATTTAAGATTTCTTATGCTTGAGCTCATAGATTTAACATGGTTGTTCTTATTTCTTACCATAGTCTAACCATCCTTAGTTGGATTTTTTTTAGTTTCCAAAAAGGTCTTAGGAGGAGAGGATGAGTGGTTAGGTGAATTATTATGTGTTAAATGAAGGGGATAGTCCTAAATCTTATGGTTAGTAGTTTGGTAGTGAAAATAGGTGTTTGTCAAGTTGATATACATGACTCACTGAGAGTGTCTCACATCCCCCACTTGAATTTACACAAACTCCTTGAGATCTCAAGAATTGTTTACTTATACACAAACATGCTTTTATGGTCTAGTAGAGTATAATCTATTTTGATCATAGTAGATAACCCAAACTATGGAAGAAGCTACCTCTTGAATAAAATGCTATCATGGGAATGAAAGACCTAGAAATTCAACCCAAACTAGGACCTTGAGATCACTATGATCTGAGATAACAAAGTCTCATATCCAAGGGGAGAGAACCATGAATGAGTTCCTAACATACCATGTGGCTAAATTATGGAGTATGCTTCTTATATGGGAAGGGTCAGTAAATTAGAAAAAGAAAAACCCTTGGTCATATTTTAAACACTCTTAAGCTTCATTCCATAAACTTTCTAATGGGCTTGAACATAGGACCTAAAAATACTTTCAAAGGGAATTCAACCCAGAAAATATCCTATCAAATAGAACTATTATATCTATTGACAAGTAGAGTTAAATTATGGAATGGGAAAAATAACATCAGGTTTCAAAGAGTTACTTCATGGTAGAACTTCGAGACAAACTTCCTCAGGTGCTTGTAGGGGGCCAGTGCTCAATGCTCCACTATTCTTCTCCACAGCTAAAAAACTTAGGAAAAAATGAGAAGTCATTAAATAGGCCAGCCTCACCTAAAGGTGATAAACCCTAAAAGGTAATATATACAAGACCTGCATGTAACTTCAGAAAGGCCACAACATGAAATAGGTTAGAATGACAAAAAATTAAGGGCCAACTCAATGGTGTGCATAAAGGAAACCCTAGTAGAGCAAAAAACTTGAGATTCATTTTATTATACTTCATTGATTTAAGTATTTATTATTAATATGACATCATTTGAACTCTTAATTTAAAGTGAAATTCTTTCTAATTTTTATGAACTTTATGTTAATTATATTAAAAGTTATGTTACATTTATTGAATTTAAGATAATATATGAAATATAAAATATTATGTCACATATATGTTTAAATTATAATTTTATATTAATATTGTGGTGGGTTTAGGATGATAACTCTATTTTTATCCTAATCAAATCTTAATGAAATATTTATTATGATTTATATTCATGTATATTTTCATACCACCTATTTTTTGTATGGAGGATGTAATATGTTTAAATGTATAGAAATATAATATATGATATCAATTAAAAGGAATATATTAATATTTAAAGGTCTTTTAGATTTAATGTAATTTTTTTAAATTAATTATATTAAGTTTTTGAGATTGATTATTTTCAAATAACTAAATTTTATGTAATATTAGATAATATAAAATCATGAGTTATAAAAAATAAAACTCAAATTTGCATACATATGTAAAATACATATTTTTTAGTCTCTACCTTTTAAAGATTTTTTTAATATGTTATAGGCATGCAAAGTAAGAGATGATTTAAAATAAAAAATAAAAAAATACATTCTTTTAGACAAGGAAGTAGAAAATCAAAAAAATATTAAAAAGTTTATTTTTATAAAAATAATAATGTATGTTATAGATTGTGATGAAAAAATGAATAAAAAAAATTTAAAAAAAATTTTTTTTTTTAATAGGTAAGAAGAAAATTTAAAAAAATGAATTATTTTTTTGGGAAGAAAAATAGATGCATGTTTTTTTTTCTTAATTAAAAAATGTAAATAGAAAATAAATATCTAACTAGAATAATTATTCTAATGAAACATATTAGAAATAAAGTGTATTTTCATGGATTCAGCAAGAATATTTTTTCTGAAATTGATATTCATGTAATTTGTAATAGAAAGTTAACAAATTTGAGTGATCACATTAGCTTATAAAGTAACATAGAATATTCCTGCATATTACTTCAAGTAATATTTTTCAATTTTTATATGTCAAATTTCAAAATTAGTAAAATAATATGTAAATTTGAACCTTTTGATTAGATACAACATAAAACTTAATTGGTTTGAGTGAAAGCCATAGTAATCTTCCTTTAAAGGGACTAAAAAAGGCATGGAGATCCTAGAATCAAAGGTAAAGTCTATTATTCATAAGAGAGTAATCTATTATCAATGAAAGCTATAATAAAGAAGATTATCCTTTTTTAACTTGGATCACACAATGTGACAAACATAGTGACTTTAACCACTTTTTAGGGCCAAGGTTTTTCACTACCACTTAGTGTCCCTTGTCCTAAGTTCTGAATGTGACATTAACAAAACATAAATAAATATTTGTGACAATAAAATGGAATATGCCCATACCCATGCACTAACACAAGTTCAACCATATAATTTAAAGTGATTACAAGTAATAAAATGTATAAGAAAATTATTTATCTAATATTCATATTATGTGAATCTATCCTTATCTCTCTAATGATACTATCTCTATCATATAATTACAATTTTACCTACATTTAATTCTCTCAACCATTGAATAGCTAATGAGATTTAAATATCAAGTCACATAATATAATATTAATAATTTTAAGACATCAATTCTTAGTAAAAATATTATGATTTAGATTTATATAATATAGATACATAATGTTAATAAATCTAACTATATTTCCTTAATCAATAACAATTTATAAATAATTTAAAAGGGGAATTATTTCTTGTAATTTACATAACATAAGATAGCTAACCTAAATAGATATACAAATCAAAATTCAATAATATTGCTAATACACTAAATTAATTAATCACATGTTAATCTATTAAATTTATAGTATCAAGTACCTTCAAAATATGGTATTTAAAAAAAAGGATGTAGCATCATTCACCCTTCAAATAATTTTTTTAATAATGGCTTACCAACTATAGAAAAATAAAAGAACAAGGAAAATATTAATGTTTTCCTTTTAATTCTTCCACATACACTATTTATTTAAAACACGAGAGAAAAATTGTTTCTAAAAACTAGGCCTATCTCTAGAAATTGACCTTCTCTCAAAGGTAGAAGGTGAAAAAAAATTTTATCTTCATCTTTAAAAGATGATTATTTTATTTTTCAACCTAAAAATTGTACTTCTATATTAATAGATTATCCTAAAAACATAATCATTTATCTTACACATTTTATAAGAAATGAAAACGTCCACATATGTTTATAATGATGGATCCCATAAACATAAAATTTTCACACTCTACTTTCCTCAAAAAATTTAAATACATATTAACCCAGGTGTATGAAAACCTATGGAAATATTTTCCAGAGAATTTTTCTTAGCTATCTATTTTTTTATTACAAACTAGTTCTCAAGGAGTTTTCCCATACCTCCCCCTAGTTTATTAGATATTATTACATCAATGTCCTCATTTAATTTATTTTCTATTCCTTGAAACAGGGTTTAGATACTAAAATATTTTATTAGATACTTGGAAATGTTATGTTTGACCTACCTTCACCTTACAGAACTTTTCTGTATAATATGACTCTAATTATTTGTTCTCTCACATACACATGTTATCTATGGGTCCAATCATTTTTTTTTTCTTTTAGTCACCTAAAATAATTCCCATAGTATATGTTAGATAATAAATTATCATACTCAAAAAACCCCAAATCATCAAATCAAGTATTCATTTTTCTTAGAAAATAATATAAAGCATTGAACACAATTTGATTGTACTTCTTACATCTGATGGTTTCATCCATTGCCCATAAATGATCATATTTCAAAATAGAATAATTCATTTATATCAACCCATTCATATTACAATTTTATATTCCTACATTATCATTACAAATGGATATATATTTTAAAGTAAAGGACATATAGCTATGAGTATTTATACACAATCAGACTTTGGTAGTACATAAATTCATAACATAAGCAACTTCACTGACTTGTACCCAATGATAAGTGAAATATTTACACAAATTGAATCTTTAGAATGAGAACATAGATATTTATGACAATGACTTGAACCTAATGGTATTATGACATTGAACATATAACTATAGATCATGATTTGAATGGCCTTCAGTCTTGTTTCATTGTTATTCTTTCTTCTTCCTATAGTACCACTCATGTATAGATATTTAACCACTAATTATCTTATCTCTTGGTTTTAATTTCCATATTGATCGAGTTGGAGTGTCATTTTCAAATTAATTTCAAACACGTATATTCATATTTGTATTTAATTTTTATTCATTATAATCTCAATTATTACAATAATTTTTATCTTAATAATCATTGATCCAAAATAAAATAAAACATATTGGTGAACCTATATATTGATTAAATTTCAATAAACCCTATATTTTCCTTAGTGTTTCATCCTTATTTATATAGGTTTAATTTTCATACATGTTTTTAAATTTTTAATATATTATAAATTAGATATGGATATAATGGATGAAGGATGTCTCATCTACCATCCCACCCCCATTATTTACCTATGTCTTATATTGAATTTCATAGTCCATGTGGTTACTACCTATAGAAGTAAGGTTTCCCATGCATGACATAACTAGGTAGTAAATAAGTTCCTCCTAAACCTGTTGCACATCCCATGGAGAAAACCAATTAACTAAAATGCTATGACATCATTGATCAACTATAGATTACCCATTATAAAATTTATATGATTAAATTACTAAAGAGATGAATTGTTTAAAATGACATTTTATATGAGGCATTATATGAAACAACTCTCTTAACTAATATGAAACTTTCACACTTTCATTATATCATGAATGTATCTAAATATATTTAAAAATTCATTGTCTAGATAAGGTATACTTAAATATGTAACACAAAATAGAGAAACATATCAAATTATATAATCAATTCCAAGTTCAAAGTTCAAAGTAAAGTAATCAGACATATGTTGATAGATAACGGTGCAGTGATGAACATATGTAACATATACTTATTATAAAATTAGGTGTTGATATTGATAACATTAAAATAAGATATTATATTATTAATGTATTTGATAACATTGTATGTCAAGTACTTGGTCAATATCAATAAATTTATGACTAGGAATAGAGGTGGTACCTATATTATTCCAAATCATACCTAATCCTATATATTAGAAACTTATTTTAGGATGACCATGTAGTCTTTCCATAGAATTATTACTATATATATTAAATATATGTATCCAATTTTTCCATGATGTCTATTCATACACATGACATATAGATGATGATCCTTTTAAATATTAAAATTTGAATGAGAGTCAATCAAAATCATAATTTAGGGATTATTATATAATATTTTTGTCACAAAACACACCACTATCTTGTATGTATATGTATTAGGTCTGTGAATTAAGTAAATTGAATGACAAAATGTAGATTGGGTATTCATATAGCAACACAAGTTAAGACAATAGTAAATGAGATAATTATAGATCTTCTTTTGGCGGTAAACCTAGAAAATCATGATAACGCGGTCACAAGTTATAATGATAATGTTAATGATGATAATGATAGTTAAGAAAATATATATGATCATATGCATAAGCTCACTTTAAATATTATTTATTTTGATGACTATTTATTTTAAATACTTTGTTTTCATTTATTGGAGTTGTGAAATATTAGGATAACTCATATAAAATAACTAGATAATTCAAAAATTCTCACTCACTCAAAAAACAAATTTAAAAAAAAAAAAAAAATGTCAATGTTATATCATTAGTAAATTAAAAATGGAAATAATAGTTTCAATTTTATCTCACACCATATTATTATTTATTAAACGCAAAATCAAAAAAAAACTTTTGTAATATCAATAGACATTTAGGAAAAAAAACAATTTTACATCTAACATTATAATAAAGGTTGTGAAAAAAATATAGTAATTAATGTAGATTTTTTAAAGACAAATCCATTTATAAAGTTACTAAAACCAATGTGTATTGAAGATCAACCAAAATATCATATTAAAAAAATTAGTGATTTTTTTTTATTGCAATACCAAATACTAGAACTCAAGAAAAGGATGACTATCACATCAAGAAGGAAAATAATATTATGATTATCATAATATAATCACTAGGCAAAGAATAAGATGCATATAAGTACAAGAAAATTTTTAAATGTATAATAACAAAATGACCATTAAAATTATCACACTACAACATGAATTCTCAACATTATTTTCTAATAGAACTTAGGAAATACATATAACATACAAAGGCCATAAGTGTCTAAGGAAATATATTTCCACCATCATGACACATATCAAAGGTTTTTATTAACAATAGATTAAGATTGATGAAAATAAAGTAGAAAATCTATGTCATGTTACATTTCTACAAAAGTTGGGACATAACATTGATGAATTTTTTAATTTACTCTAAGATACATTCCTTGAACATATTATTTTACTTAATTTTTATGGACCAAATATTGTCGATACACTCGTATGGGTGACACGTTATTTTACCTAGTTCTCATTATATTAAGAAATAATTGGTTGTACCTCATGCATGACACAATGAATATAATAAATTATTATTTTACATTTTTACAAGAATATGATCCAATTATAATGAAACTAGATTGTGACGATAGTCATCAAAATGAAAAATATTCGAAGATAACTAAAATCACATAATTTGAATAATAAAAAAATGGAAAGAAAGGTGATGTGTCTATACAACATAAAGGTAAGTCCGGTGACACTAATTCATGTGATAGTTGGGATGACATAGGTGATTGATAGAAAATCATATTAATTTATATATTCAATAAAATATGAAAATATAGAAAATAAATTAAATCAAAATAAGAAAAAACATTTAAAGATTTAAAAATTTAAGAATTAAGAGCTATACATGACATGATTTACAGTTACTTTTTATATATATGTTATTTATCATATGTTTGAAGAATAAAATATTATTTTTTTATATACACATGAATTTTACATTATCTAAGAGGGATGTAAGATATAAAAATTATAAATTGATACATCAATGTTAAATTTTCCTATACCAAAGAACCATGCCAATATTTGGGACATCTTATTTCATATATCACACTAATATATGTATAAATTTATACATCTTTAATTTTTATGTTTATCTACATAGATTTATCATATATGTATTGAAATTTACTCATATTTTACACCTTATTACATGGATATTATATTTTACTATGATGTGACATTAATATATATGGATGGCATATACTAGTTTTCACTTTATTTATACTTCTTTAAAATTATTTATTTTTCATATTAAGATACTCATTACTTATATATCATGTGATTCCATTGGACTTGTGTTTATGAAATATTCAAGTCCTTTATATTTAGGCTTTTGCCTTGCTTGTCATAATATTATCATGTACTTATAAATATCTATTGAGACATTTTCATGTCCATTTAATATGGAAATTAGCCTTGTTTGTTGTGACATGTTTATGACCTTTGATTGTGGCTTTTGGCATTGGCTTTTGTGAGATTTCAATTACCTTTATATACAACCAATTTTAATTGTGTGTGACATTGGGTGATGTTATGTGTGCCTTTATTATGTGCATTAAATATATATTAGTGTTTGTTGAGTTTCTTGAGTTTATTAAAATTTTGAGTTTAAGAATGCCATTATTAATATCATGAACATCCCATTTCTTATGGTTACATGATTCACATCATGCACATCTATTACTACATATATAAGTGATGGTTACCACTACATGTCTACTTATTACATATATCTGGACATGACACCAATATACCTTGTATTACATGCTTCATTCATGCCTCCATGAAATATAAATTAATATGATGATATATTATTAACATTTTGACAGGATTATATATGATTACTTATTTATACATGATATAATTAACTATTTATTTTGAGATAATTGACCTCTAGGCTACATCCCTCACCTAAAAATGGTTGAATATTAATGGGCTTGTCATAAATACTTAAGCCTCCATGAGAAAAATACTAAACTATCATGACAAAATCTAGGATCTAAATACTTTAAAGTGGTTCAGATATTATTTTGATTCAAATATGGGACACATATTTAAACATTGACACAAATTATGGGGGCATGTGCTAATAAGAATCACTCAATTTATAAAGACATTAACTATAGAGTAAAAATTTGAACATAATTTAGTACATTTTCAATGTGTATGTACATAATTTTTAGAGGAAAAAATGTTATAATTTTCATCGCATACATATACATTTGAGATACAAAATCTCAAATTCAATATATATGCATATGATTCTATATATGTTGGCACCAATTAAGGATTCATGATACTTGTTCATTAAATTATAGCCTAATACAAATATAATTTAGCACTAATTTATAATGTATGAAATGGGTTAAATAAAATGCACACTATTTTCTAATTTTCAAATACATTTGATGGTACATAGTAATGTATAATGTTGAATATATAATAGTGTTTGTACTATAAGATTAATATTTATTAAGGTAATGTGGTTGAGTTTTATATATGCTTAATGGTAATCAAATTAGTCATAGAGAGCCAAATATATTTCTTCCACATTTCATATTGTGGTTACAAGATTAGTGAAAAATTATTTGCACGAGTTTAGTTTAGTTAAGGTTCAACAATGATGAACAGCCTTGGAAATAATACCTACTCATGAGAGTTTGGAAAATTGAATTATAAACCCATGGCCATAATAATAGTTATAAAAAATGGGATTTGATCAACCCCTATTATCTAAATGGTTTATCAAGATCAACCATTCTTCAATGCTTCAACAAGGAAACACCATATATAACAAGCTATATAGAAACATGGTTTCAACCACATATGGGTTTAATTATTTTTTTCCTTTAATTATTATAATTTAAATTATAATTCATAATTAAAAATTTATTTTATGAAAATTTAATTCTACATGTTCATTGCATATTTTCATGTTATGGGTTATACATTCAGATATCTCCCAAATATAAAGTGTGTTATTCACAGTCATAAATTTTATCCTTTTAATATAGTATTTATATTGAATTTAAATAACATAATAAAAAGGGAAATTTTTAGAGACTAAAAAATGGTATTATATACTTGGATTTATATTAGTTTTTACTTTTATTTAGCATGCATGAATTGTGTACACTTATATGATTCTCATTTGTCAGTATCTCAAATCCATATGTTATCTATAGTATAATACTTATAAGTAGATATGAACCACCATCAATAATTCCATATTATATGATAAACCAATATAATATCATAATAATGCATCTCCAAAACATTAAATTAAATATTCTTATCTCTTGAAAAATATGTCACACTTAGAGTATATCATCTAATGGTATTGTCTGAGTTTGATGTTTTCATAATTCATGTATAAATGGTCATATTTAAAAATAAAATCATTATTTTGGGTTAAAAAATCCACATAACATGTTTGTGGTGTGATAAATTACCCAATGATTCTCATATAAATATAAAACATATCTAAGATTATCAACCATATAACAATTATCATGTTTACATCTATAAATTATTGCACATTATAAATGACTAGCATTTTATTCCTAATTTTTAAATAAATCACAAGGATGAGGTATTATCTAAGTCTAAATAATCTCAAATCCAAGAATTTTTTTTTCATTTTCAAATTTTTTAAATATAAATCATAAGTTACATACATTTAGAGAACACTAATTGCACACATACACCTAATGGGGAGAACTACATGTGATATGACTTCCCAATTAGGAATATTGGATATGTAGGTAGTTCTCAACCATTTAGTGGGGAGTATTTATGTCCATATTAACCCACATTTATTCCTCTTTTGTAAGCCTATGTTTATCATTTAAAATGAGAATAAGGTTTCAAGTTAGGGAAATAGTTTTATGTGTATTACACATATAGTCTAACTTGAGGATGGAATACACAATCATAAAAAATTAGTTGCAACCAAGGGTAGTTGAATATAAGTGAGAAATTCATGTAGATATAATCATTGACTGAAAACATCAAAACTAATAATAATGACTTGAACCTGACAACATCATCCCAATGAGCCTAGAAATCCATATCCTAATATGAAGTACCCATGGCTTAGTTTCATGTCTATCTTGTCACTTATAATATTATTCCTATTTTAATAAATTAATTTCTAATTTCAATTTCCATATTTATAAATTTATAGTTCCATTTTCAAATAAATTTCATGTCTTTAAATTAAAATCGGGACTTAATGATAATACATTATAATATGAATTACTACATCATTTTAAATCCTAATAATAATTGAAAATAGGGTAAAACACAAGGGTTACATATAATGTGTAAAGAAATCATGTCAATGGATCTATCACATCCATATGAAGAATAATTTAGGAGCATTCAAAAAATGCAATATTATTCCTAATTAATTTATAGTTTTTACCTTATCAAAATTATGAAAAATTACGTAGAAAATACATCATGAGACAAATGTACTAATGAAATCTAATCTCTTTACCTATTAAAATAATATTAATCTACATAAAAATTTAAGATAGTATTGAAATTAGGCATTTTAATTTCTTAACCATGTTGTTAGTGTTCATCTAATTTTCAAAATTTTATGTTTATTTTAGCTTCCACCAATTATTTATCTATCATTAATTTAAGAAGAATCATCACAATGATTTACACAACCCTAAATTTTTTACATGTTTAGTTTTATATTGTTACCATTACCAACACTTGGTTACAAAATTTTAGTCTCCTTCATGAATCCAAATGAAGTTACAATCAATTGAGATCGATCATTATCTTCATCACTCTTTAGTGACTAGAGTAAGTAATATTTTATTCCTCAAAAATTGTTATTTCACAATCACCAAGATCTTATTACCTATACCATACCTTCAAGTTTAGGAAGTATCCCTCCTTTGACCTAATAACCCTCATGATTGTCATCATGATTACCAATTTATAAGCAATTTCTAATATTTTCTATTATCTCACTCACAATCCTCTAAGACTAAATTCTTTACCATTACTATGGCCATTATGTCTTCTCTAACTAAGGATTTTGAATAATTTACTTGTTTTTTTTTCCCATAAAGATTAATTCATACTCAAGTTTTGACTATTGAAAGCATTATTTAGTGTATTTAAACTACTATAACCACTAAAAATGTCAATTATGGTTTACAAGTCTCATAAGCCAATACTCACCCAAACACCTCAATCACAATTAATCTCTCACTAAATTTATTTGTGATATCTAAAATTTATCCATATCAATTGAGTACCATTTAACCATTGTGTTGAGGTTAAATTGGAGTTCAAAAAATTAACTTTTATTTTATAACTAATAAAATTATAGATCTCATTCCAAGTAAAATAATTAAATTTTTAAAAATTGATGTCTCATGTCCAATAAAATAAATATAATAATTTCACCAAATTATTGATTCTAATAAGATTATTTATATCAAAAAGGTTTTATTAAACTTGAAATCTGTCCATACATTACATACATCTATTATATTAACATACTCACCAATAATCCCTCTAAATAATTTAAGTCTAATTAACCATTGTTTGATTACTAAGTAAACCAATATGTATTTAGAAATGCCAAACCAAATTCTGATGTTTTTCAAAACATATTATAATTAATCTAAACCTTTGGTTTTGTCAACCTATTTTTACAAATTGAAAATATTAAAATCAACTCAGTCAAACCCTTATAAACCCAAACTATATTATTTTCAAAGGTTGATTCATAATTTATCCTTTATTAGAATTAAATTAGATTAAGGTTAAATCATCCAAATGTGTGCACAAACCATAAATTTTACCAATATATTTAATTGAAAAAATATAAAATATAAAAAGTTTTAAAAAGATGACTTGTTTTTATCTCTTTATTTTTTTTAGGTTTAAAGTCCAACACACAAAAGGATGAAAAGTCATCCAAAAGTGTTATTTTCTTATTGACATATCTAAGACCATGATTAATCAACTTAATTTTAATAATTTACAAAATTTGACCTTAACATATTCCTTAAAAGGTTATTAAAATTAAAGAAACTAGAATAATGACAATGTACTTCAAAAAATCAATCAATTAAGTAAATCCATGAAGATGCCTTTTATCCATGCATAAATCATAGTAGGAAATGAGGGTGGATAAATAGGGTTGAATCCCTAATCATATATATTTTACATAATATTTATAATATAATAATTTTATTTCATATTATAATTCTCTTTTATAAGTATTACACATGATTATTACACATTTAGATCCTAAATCCAAGGTACAAAGCCTTATAATTTTTATTAACTTTATATAAATATGAGGCACTAAGATTTTCAATTAAAATGTAAAGTTCAATATTAATAAGAGATAAATATAATATCAATACAAATTATAGTAAAATAAGTGTATTTATTTTTAACTTTTAGCACTTGACTTGAATAGAACAGTAAATTTCACCTATCATAGATGTTTAATGTATGCAAGAGAAACTAGATAGATCTCTAACTTATATTACTCAATAATATTCAAGTTTATAGAAGGAAATCAACTAATAAATCCACTGGGAAATACATTTATATCAAGGTCATGATCAATAATAGATCCACTAAACCTATACTAAGAGATCCTTTATAACATAATGATAATGGAAAGGTTTATAAGGCCTATAGTCAAATGCCATTTTAATAATAATAATAATAATAATAATAATAATAATAATAATAATAATTATAATAATAATAATAATAATAATAATAATAATAATAATAACAACAACAACAACAACAGCAATAATAATAATAATAATAATAATAATAATAATAATAATAATAATCTAAATAACATGCAAGATAATCTATTAAATGAATATGCAAGCTAATATAGTACCCACCAAAGCTTATGCCACAAATGGGGAAGATAAAAAAATCCAAAAAAAATCTATCTAATATAACATAAACATGATCTAAACAACGAGAGATACAATTCAATAAATTAATTATACAAAATCTATTTATCGAAATATGAAGGGCTAGGAATATACTTACCTTGTTGAAGTGGACCTATCATGCTTCAATCTCTCCATTGGCCAATGGTTCTTTGTAAGAGGTTGTTGTGGGCTTGCAAGGATCACAAGGATAAATCATCTCCAAGTTATAAGACTTATCCTATGCATACAATACCTTTGCAAGACAAGTACTACTTTTCCAAGACAAATAAATAAGTAATGAAACCTCTTATTGCTTGCATAAACATATTTGTGAGTAGTAAGGATGTGCAATAAAATAGTCTTATATTTAGAAATGAAATTGAGGGGGTGTTTATATCCATGGATTGACCCTAAACCCTCTTAATAATTTAGTCAATGTAGTTGATTTGATTGAATTTATTAGGTTGGGAATAAAGCCATTAGGTATCAAATTATGCCAGTTGGTGCCAAAAAGGTTTTATAAAATGCACTAAATGCCAAAATGGGGTTGACTAATTGATGTAGTAGTAAAAATAGTTAAAATGAGTTTTTACTTAGGTAGAGGATATTTTGGGTGGTGATCTACATAGGTAATCAGATAGGAGTAGCTTATATTGGTTTTAGGTGGTGGTACAAGGCCAAAATCTAGTAAAGCACCAAAGGTCTACCAAACCCTTTCCCAATGCACCCTTTAAGGTATGCACTTAGAGAGATTGAGATTCAATTAGTTGTTACAAGAGATAAATTATTATTAATTGATAAAGTTTAAAATATTATATGTATACATATGCCCCACTCAAAGCTCATCATGTGTTATACAATTTTAACATGGGATAGTGCTTTAGGAAAAAAAGCATAGCAATGCATAATGTTGAGTTAAATATATTATAATATGAATCATAAAGATAAATGAAATGAAATAAGTAAAAATACATACTAATACTTACCTTGATGCTATAGAATAGAAGTCATGTGAGAGAAATGAAGAGGTGTCTGATGTAGAGAACATTAGGCAGACCTACAAAATAATAGAAATTTTGAATTTTTTGAAAAAATATTTGTTATATGTATAAAAATTCTCTATAATGTGAGGATTTCAAAATATCATTTGGTTTGGGAAAAGATTGACTAAAAACATATTTATGAGAAAAATTCAAAATTTAACATAAAATAATTAATAGTTAAATAATTTTTTAATTAAAATACAAATAAGATATTAAACTATTCATTTTTTGTTTTATTATTTTAAGAAAAATAGAGATCTGTGAGACCCAAAAAAGTGAGAAAGACTGTGGCCTAGAGATAAAGAATGAGAGATAGGGAACACATAGTAGTAACTACTAACATCGATCAAGTAAGTGATGCCTTAAATTTTGATTTTTTGTTAATTTTTATTAGAAAATATGGTGAATTTGAAAAAATAGGTGTTGGATAAAATCTGTGGAGAAAAATTCATCCCAATATTTTTTAGGTTAGATAAGTAATTAGGTTGGCAATGGCTAGGTAGTAAAGTGAGTCATTAATGTCTGAGGCATTAATGATAAATAGGTGAAAAATAACCATAGATACTAAATAAATTCTACCATGCCAATTCAATTTAGAATTAAAAAGTAATATAGGGTGGCTGACTACATACTATGTGGCTAATGTAGTTTTCTCATGAATGGATAACTATATAGGGGAGGGATAATCTAGTTAGTAATATTTATGTGACCAACTGCGTACATATTGTCTAATGTAATAATGTATGAAGATATATGATAGAGTTAGAAAAGGTGGTTGACTTCGTATGAAGTGGTTGATGTAGAGAATGATGTTGTTGACTATGTAATAATTGGTTGACTTAGTTATGTGATTTTCCTAATTGCATTTAAAGTGGATGATGTAGCTTTAGTGTTTAAACAATGATACTTTATTTCCTAGCTAACTTAGTATAATATTTGTATTTTTTACCAATATAGTGAAATATGTGGCTGACATAGTACAAAGTGGTAAGAAAATATCAAAAATAGGTTGATATAGTAATTAATTTTTGAATTAAAATAAATTTTAATTAATTTGAGAATGTATTTTCATAATTATATTAGATTGATAACTAGTACATAGTTTTGTTGTTTGGAATTTTTTAAAGGGGATAGAGGTTGTAACATTATATATATGTATCGTGGTTACATGACTTACTAGATAGATTGATGATAGATGATCATGCATGTTCGATATCTTTGGGTTTTGGTGGGATTATGAAGATGCATAGAATACCACTTAGTGTTGATTTAGTCACCATTTTATTAGGAGCATGGGAGAAAATAACCAACACTTTTTGATGGGAGGTATATGGGGATACTATAAATGTTATTATTTATTTATAGGATGTCCATGATCTACTTAGACTTCCTTTTGTTTGGACTCCCATGATCTATGATACTCTTGAGATGGATCCAAAGAGATGAGCCTTAACCCTATGGGTGACTGGCTCAGAGAGATATTTTGAGGGTTTACATGTATGGTTGTTTGAAGTTTATATATTGACCATTCTAAATATCTAGAAGGTGGTTATTATCCTTATAACATCATGTGTGATTTATTACAATTTGGATGGGAATGTGCCTTTATATTAAATCACCTTATGTTAATCAATTTTTGAGTAGGGTACTTTATACAACCTAGGTTTAGTGATTTGGGTATAACTAGTTCTTGACATGTATGACATTATATCTCATGGGTAAAAGACTATGTGACATGCTTTTTTAATTTATTTTTTGATATATGAGAGATTTCCTATGTATCAACTCACTAAATTGCCTCATGTTATATATTATAGTTTACTTTAAGTGCTCAAATGAAAATAGGATCATATAATACATTTTGTGCCACATACCCCAACACTAAATATTATTACTCATGATTATATTGTAAGGTAGCCTTATATAGGAATTATGACTAGTTGGTTTACTTGGCCTAACAACCCATGTACATATTATTAAACATTATACATGGTGTTTGGAGCCACATCCTATTGATGACCTACCTAGATAATTATGATTTTCATATCCAATGGCTCCCATAGTAGTACCTAAGTATTGGGCATGTCATGATAGGAATTAGAGAGGTATTGGGGGCACATGAATACATGTTGATGTACCTATGATTCAACCACATTAATTGAGATCCTAGACTAGTTATCAATGAGAGTAAAAAGAGATAATATTGAGGAGGTAGTGGTTGTAGGTGTGGAGATGGTTGTAGTTGATGTTAAGGATATGGATGTGGTGATTATTGATCCACAATAAGGTTTTATAGTTTCCATCATGAGCACCATGATGATGAAGACATTACCCAGTGTTAATGCAGGCATATGAGGAGGTAATTAATCAAGGATATCCCACAACATATGCATCATATAATTGGTTGATAGAGAAGAGGATATGGAGGGGACCATAATGTGCTTGAGTTATTACTCCTAGTTTTGTACACCTTAGATATATGATCAAATGTAGGTACTTGGAGGTCATGCTAATGAAGAGATTTTTGTGGGAAATACCATTTTTGGTAAGTGTTTGGTATTGTTCTAAGTAGTAGATAGGTGACTATATATATACACACACATACACATACATATTATATATATATATATATATATATATATAATATCTATATATGTGTGCATATATATATATAGTCACCTATCTACTAATTTTTAGATAGATGTTTTGATAATTTTGATGTCATATTATTGGATCATGATACTATAGTTAAGATTGATCCTATTTTACCTTCTACCCCAATGCATTCTAGTTTGTTTTGGTCAGTTGGTGAGGAGATATATACATGAGGATATACCACACAAATACCACTTCAAGTGGGAGAAGGAGAGATGTATGCCTGATAGATGGTAGGTAAGGATCATGCTACTCGTATGGATATAATGGGGCATCTATCATAGGTACAAGTCCAAGTGGTCAATCTATAGGGGTAGCTATAGGGTCTTCATTACCGAATAGATTAATTATAGTAGACAATTTAGATGGGATATTCATAGGTATCCATGGGTATCATAACTCATCCACCACATGGACAAGATATATTTCAACCATAGATTTGTTTTTACTATTATACCTATATCATGTTTATAGTATCAAACACTTAATCTATGGATATATATATATGGTATCATAACTCATCCCCCACATGGACAAGATATACTACAACCATAGATTTGTTTGTACTATTGTACTTATATCATGTTTATAGTATCAAACACTTTATATATATATATATATATATATATCTTTTTTCTATTATTTGATATTGATCATGGATGCTATAGATATATATTTTTTCATTCTATAAAATGTGTTTCAATTTTTTTATATGCTATTAGAAAATATGTGATGTATGTTGGGATTTTTTTCTAGAAATTGGTGAACAAATGCATGGTTAAAAAGAATGGTAGAATAAAATACAATGTAAAATATGTAAAAATGTGAAATGATATATTATATAAAATAATAAGAGATGTAGTACACACTAAATCATGAATGTGTAAAAAATAAATAAAGAAAATAATTTGTAATATACACTTAAATCAATATTTCAAAATGTATGCATCTAAATTTGCTCACCTTCATCATCTTGCTAATTTTGACACTAATCTCATTTAACATCATATAATTTATCTTAATAATAATCCTTCTCATTTATCTTACATTTCCAATCATTATTCCTCATCATAATAACCTTACCCCTTCTCATTATTCATTAATTCTTTTAATTAATCCCACTTATATCATAATCCCACTTATCTATTATATTGTGAATTTTAAATTTACAATCCACCTACCTACCTACTCCTAGGAATTCCTAAATCCTACCCCAAACTCCTAACCTAACCCACATTATAATGTCATATAACCTTCTAATAATCATTAACCTCTCCTAATGGATTCTATAATATCCAATTCTAGGATCTTCTCTATCTTAGCCCTCCTTTCTAGAAACCTCTAAATATAGAGGCTTCCAAGGAATTTTTAATTTATTTTAATTCTCCCTCCTTCCTCTATTTAAACTATCCAACCCTTAATGATAAAACAAATATGAAATCCATAAACGTTCATGTCAATATTATCATCCAATCCATGATTCAATTGCTAGTCTATTAATCAAAACATTATCAAATCCAATATCATGCTATCAAAAATATGAGTCTATCCATAAAAATCCAACATCATTAGTCATTAGTATTTAGGATTTTTATCTTAATCTTATTTGGAGTATAAAATTAGAGAATATGAAGCCATAATCTAAGTATAATCTTTTCATATGAATTGCATATTTATTTAATTAGCTCTAAATTAGATAGTGACAAATTTATATAAATTAATACATTTACACAAAATCTTTGCATTATATCACATCCTTATGTTTTATCTTGTCATATATTATCTACCCTCATTATGCCATCTTTAGTCATATCATCTCATCTAATCTTACCTTGTCCATTGTCACATTTTATCTTAGCATTATATCATCTCAATTCATACCTCCTTCATATCCTTTATTCTGACCCTAGTCATACTTACAACATATTATAGATATACCCTCTCATTAAATTCATATATTATTATCTTGTATAACCTAAATCATCTTATATATTCTCATAACCTTAAACATCTTGTGTATATCCATCTTATACATTCTTAATCATCTACATCCTTATCTACCTTATCCTTCATCATATCTTGTATATCCTTATCTTATATATCCTTATCCATATTATCTATAATCATATCTCACTTTATTAATACTTCATCTTGTATAATCTTGTATATATTTTACATCTTATCATCCCATCTTAAACATATCCTAATCTAGTTTGACCTTGACATCCTCCTATTTATTTATCACCCTATATTATCATATCATCTAGTCTTATCTTATATAGACAAATCCCATCTTACTTTTACTTTATTTTTAATCCTAAAACACATATAGTTGTATTTTTAGGTCACACATCTATCCAAACCATACTAATCATACCCCAAATCATCATTGAATCACCACCCTTATATACTTGGCCTGATCTCAATCCCATTATCCTTTAACCCTCCACATATTCATTACATAATATTATATCCATTACACCTTGAAAAAATTAGTCTAAGGCTTGAGATAGTCCTTTTTTTATCCTTACATATCATCATATCACTCTAGTCCACCAGAATATTTTCTATCACCCATCACTTTATAAAATTTCATTCTCAATCAATACCCTATTAATAACCTATCACTTTGTTGATTTTAAATATAACATCCAGTTGTCCTCATTATAATTGTCTCTAATATATTCATCTTACCTATTTATAAATAACACCCATATAATCATCATCTTGATAGTTTGAATTTAGGAACTAGTTGAATCCCCATTTTTTTACTAGATTGAAATTAGGCATTGTCAATAGATAATTAACACCTATCATACTATCAATTTAAAATTTTATCCTAGTCTCACAACATAATCCATTTATTTTATCTTGTCCTCATGCATCAAGCCTAAATTAATGTCCCCTATCCTTCCCTATCAATAATACCTATCTACACCTAGGCCACATACTAACCCACCACGGTTAGCCCATTGTCTATTCATCATAAACATAGTCATAACATCCTCCAATTTACAAGTGATGAGGTCACACTATTTTAGAAGTATATCTTTTCCAATAGGGATGAGTGCCTTTTATAATTATCAGAGATGGGTGACCACCTTCCCAATGATTTAGAACCCCTAAACTTAAGTTTGCCTACAAAAAGGTACCTCATCAACTCTTATCCACATCCAATTATTGTAATATCTAATCCCATTCCATTCCCCCATCAACTAATCCTAGTCCTAGTCATGGCCTTCCTAGTCAGTATACTCATAAAGAGATTTCCTTATTTGATAAATATATTATCACCAACAAGGATGTAGACTTCTTGTGTCTCTTAGAAATGGGTTCCCAAATTCCTATAAGATTAGAACCTATTTAACTAATCTTACCTCTAATTCACACCCATCCATAGTTGAAACCTTCATTTACCAATCATAATCCATCACAAATCCCTTATCCTACAAGCAAAGGGAGGCCTATATTGTCAACCTCACCTAATTCCCAATCATTTCCTAAACAATATCACACACCACCATCCCCAAATATATTGACATCATCATCACATTTTTCCACTCTTAAATATAATACTTCCACATCCAACCCTAAAGAGAAGAAATATACCCCTCTCTCAATATCCACATAATCCCTATTTTGGAAAATAGAGGCCATAAGCATGATTGTATACCTAAAAATAAGTTCTCGATATTTGACCAAACATAGGCCCTTGTGGTATCAAGCAAAACAATTTTGAATATACCATAAATTCTGTAGGAATTATATTAATATATGTTTTCATTTTAAATATTATGTCCAAAACTTAATTGAAATTGATGATGAATCTAATACATCTACACCTAGGAGTGTGAAAAAATGGTATGCCAAGAATTGCTTCTTAAATATGATCAAGATTCTTCCCTCATCAACCAAGGTCATGACCCCAATCCTTACCATACCATAACCATCCTTGATCAAACCATCGCTATATCTTATTCACATCAAATCCCCCACTTTAATAAATCCATTAAGCCTAAATCATCCATTCAAAAACCCAAGGGGAAGAAGGTAATTTATGATAATAATATAGCTACTATTAAAACATCATCTATTAGAGACATCACCTCATCAACATCTCTATCGAATTTGGCATCAGAATGATCAAAATCATATCCAACTTCATCCTATGAATCATAATCCATGTTATAATCATCATACCTTTCAAATAATCATAGCCATGTTGACACTTATCTCTTTGAGTATGTATCTAATTCAAATGTCAACCATTCAAAAGGAATGACTCTTGATACATATCAAGATGATGAAATTGTAGCATAATTCTTGAATGCTTTATCCATTGAAGATCAGCAAGCTGGATATGACTTGAATTAATATTTTAATTATACAAAGAGTCTTAGTGATCCTTTTGAAATTATCTAGGACACTTTCTTAGATGTTGAGGTTGGTCTCCTAGTAAATTTTATGAGTACTATGTTACCCATCATCCCATTAATCCACCCATTTCACCACACATCCCTAATCACCCACCTCTTATTAACAATCCCTCCATCCCACTCCCCTAATGGGATAAATAGGAACCCAAATAATTGTATTTCCATCAAAATAAAATATCATGTGTTGAACCTACAAGGATACAATCCAATAATCAATTAATTAAGCCAAATAATCAATCAAAATCAAGAAGAGTTTTGTAATTGGCCAAGTCAAAAAGCATCATCTCCTAGTAGAAATATACTGAAGGTTTTAGGGGATAATCTAAGTCAAAATAATCATCCTCCAAGTATATATTAAAATAACCTTGATGAATCATAATTATAGGCACAATTGGAAATAAAAATCCAATCTTGTTAACAAACCAGGAAGTAGTCATGGCACCAATGACCACATAAATCAAAAATAATAGAAATATGGCCAACAATCCTCCTAATATTTGGATCAAAGAGAAATAAAGTCAAAATTTCTTTGGATTCATTAACATAATTTATCATACAAAACTAATTGTAAATGTTATCTCCATTAGATATAATAGTATATGTAATTATTGAACCCCATTTCTAATATCCTCTAAATCACACCATTCATCATCATATCACTCATCCACATCCTCTACCTCACTATATAAAACATAAAATTCCATACTTACCACACATAAATTTCTTAGATAACATTATCTCTTGTAGGATTTTTAAATACACCTAGTTGAGACATCTTAAAGATACTAAATTAAGAATCAATGAAGGACACAAGGACATCAATACATACAATAGTGTGAACATGATCTTAGCATCACATATATTCATTTTTTTTTTTTTAAAATATCAATAAATTATTGGACTTCCTACATCTCACACACATATATAATAAATTGAGATGCAATTAAACATGTTTAAAAAGAATCATTCATCTAATGGTGAAGACCAATTTTCTAGCACATTTGGCAAAAACCATGATGAACACCAGTTTTTGGAATCATGGTAAAATAATCTATTATCTACATTGTAACTCACCATTTTGGGTTAAATCCATTTCATCCACATAATATCCCAAATAAATCCCCTCCATGTCATCTTTATCTATTTGATACCTCTTTCATTATTTCTACTTGTAATATGCCATCATATCATGCATCCTATTATGTCCATAATTTACTCTCAACTTGACCTTCGTAAGGGAGTGGAAGATGTCTTGGGAAATGTTCTATAATTATCCAATCATATCTTCAAATGTACACTTGAGAAACTTGATATATAGCTCCTTCATGATGTGGTCATTGGTGATCCCCAGTCCATTCTTGCTTGGTCCTCATCCTCTTTCCAACATCACCCTCATCTTTATGTCATTCCATCTAAAATTCCCTCTATCCTCATGATAGTTGTTAGGTAGGGTATTCCCTTTTATATTAACCCCCTTTATATATTCATAGTCCAAAAAAGGCCTAAAAATTGAAATATGTCAAAAATAAAAAATAAAATCATTAAATGTGGAAAAAGAAAAAAAATATTCTAATATATCTTGTCTTATGTTTATTCCCTCATTTGAATCCATATAAATTCCATTCACCTTTCATTTACATAACCAAGTCACATCCATCCATCCTACTATTGTCTTTCAATCCCTATTATGAACTAGGGCAAATATAGTCTATATTGAGTTAGCATTGACATAGTCTCACTTTTTCCTGATAATTCCTAAGTGTCTCATCTAAGTTTAAAAAATGATCAATCAGAAAGTCAACTAACCCATATGTTTAAGTTAAAATTTAATCAAGGACACCTTATTCCATTTTATTCCTGATCAAATTAAGTCTAACCTTACTCATTTGTTGGCATCAATTATCATCCTCATTCATCCCATACTTATACATTTACATAATAGATAAGACCTTATGTTATTGATATGTGTATTTTTTGTATGATCTATGTTTTTTTATGTCTTTTTATCTATATTCATGTATTTTTAAATGTTTTTCTATATATATATATATATGTATATATATATATATATATATAAATATATTATATATACATACATACATACATACATACATACATCTACATATATATATATATATATATATATATTTGTCTTATTTTCATATTTATTTTAATATAAATACTTTTATCTATTAGGCAATGAACAAGGATGATATGCTAACACCAAAAACTACAAATATGATTTTAGGTGCCCATGATGATGCAAAGCTCATCATTTTCCCCTTTTATAATCATGCACTTTGGCATAATGTCTTCTTGGTCATACTTATATCATGGGGCATACTACCTAGTGTTATATTTACATCATATTGCTTAGACTATGAGCCTTATTATAATAATGATGGCTTGATAATATACACACTCAACATTTATCCTATTCTATATTACCTATCATAACATCTAAAACCCCATATCCAATAATTTATCCTAATCTTTTATCTTCAAGCTGATCATCCAAGTCCACTCATCCAATATCCAATAATTCCTTTGAGTCATTTTATCATCACATCTATATCCTCTAACCAATCATCTATAATCTCTCTAGTCATCAACATCTAACATCTCAAATCAAATCTCAATCCAATCATCATCACACTTAATATCTATCAAATAACTAACATGGACAACCATCATCATCATCCTAATATTATAATCCATCATTGTCATCTATCATCTATTCTTAACTATATTGGCCTAAGGTATTTTTAGGTTATGTAGGTAGTGCTCATTAACATGGTGTCCTTGAGGTCATCTAAAACACTCTTTAACATTTACCCAAAATTCATTTTCACATATCTATGGTCCCTCATCATTCTCAAGTCTTACATCAGTCAAGTACTTAATATCTAATATTAATCATTAATTAATCAATATATTAATCAATAACCATCTACAAAACCATTTACCTAATCTTTTCATCAATCACCAAAACCTATCGATTAGGTTTGATAAATCATAATGTACATGGTTTCTCTCATTAGTCATCCATTATCATCGACTGGCTAATTCATCATTCATAGTTTTACAATTTCCTCATTTGATTTGAGTATGACCAAGACTATAACTTTATCATCATATCTCACTCCCTTGCATGTGTCTTTTCTATGGGAATCATTTTTATTAATCACATTATAGCTTATTAATTCAATGCATCATAATCCAATTCTTCCCCTTAATCCTTTTGTCACTCAATCATATCGTTTATTCTCTCTCATCTATGTCATCTTATCATTTGACTTCAACATTGAGCTATACTCATCATTAATCTTATCAAATGATTGTCTTATTTTGTCTTAGTGTTTTCCCATGTGTGTGTCCTTGCTTGGGATATGTTGAAAAATAATGGTATTATCTATCAATCATCTTTGTCTACATCTCTCCTTTGAATGTGTCCTTACCTAGGATATGTTTAAAGCTTTCAAAATTTTGTCTTATCCTCATCACATTATAGTTGATTCCCCCTTGGGATGTGTCGACAACCATGGGAAAGTTATATTCAATCATTGTGTATATGTATTCGTTATGGGAATAATCAATTTTTATCTCACTTATCATGTTAATTTTATCTTCTTCATCTTTAGTCTGACATATCGCATCCCATCCCCTTATCAATTCATCCATCTTGCCTCTCATTTCTTACTTTTAAGTGGCCATCCACATCATTCCTCCCTACATGTCCCCTTGAGGGGGAATCATGTGTCCACTAACATAATTTATTAATATTCATCCATGAGTGTATTTATTCTTTGAAATACCATTACTCATACTTTATTTATTAAAAATGCCATTTTAAAGAGGGGAAAAGTGTATGCATCAATATTTTTTTGCCTTCATCAGATTGCTAATTTTAACACAAATCTCATCTAATTTATCTTATTAGTCATCCTTATCATTTATATAACCCCCCTTCATTATTACTAATCATAATAACCTTATCCCTTCCCATTTGTTCATTAATTTTTTTAATTAATCCCACTTATCTATTATATTATGAATTTTAAATTCACAATCCACCTACCTACCTATTCCTAGGATTTTATACAATACTAACCCCTAATCCTCACCTAATCCACCTTTTAATCTGATATAACCTCCTTATAATCATCATTAACCCCTCCTAACGGATTCTGTAATTCTCCAATTCTATAATCATCTCTATCTTAGACATCCTCTCTAAAAACCTCTAAATCTAGAGGCTTCTAAGGAATTTTTAAATATTTTTAATTCTATCTCCTTCCTCTATTTAAACTATACACCCCTCAATTATAAAAATAATATGAAATAGATAAACATACATGTCAATATCATTAGCTAATACATGAATCAATTGTTTGTCTATTAATCAAAACATTTTCAAATCCAATATCATACTATCAAAAATATGAGTCTATCCATAACAATCCAACATCGTTATTCATTAGTATTTTTGTCTTGATCTTGTTTGGAACATAAAATTAGGGAATATGTAGGAATAATTTAAGTATAATCTTTTCATTTGAGTTTCATTTTTATTTAATTAGCTCCAAATTAGAGGTATGCTTGAATTTTGTGTAGTATAGTGATAAGTTTGTATAAATCAATTCATTTTCACAAAATAATTGCATTACAAAAATAATGTAATATAAATGAAATTTGTATAAAACACATTAACTAAATTTTATGAATGTGTAATATGTAAATTATTAAAACTAATATAGAACATAAAACATACTAAATCAAGATGGTACATATGTAAAATGATGAGTAAATCACAATGTAAAACATACTAAATCAAATATTTGGAAAAACCATGTAAAAAAAAAGGTTGAAGATAAAAAAGCTTAAACATACTAAATTAAGATGGTAATTATTAAAATTATAGGTAAATCAAAATGTAAAGCACATTAAGTTAATTTTTCAAGTAAAATAGGATGTAAAGATAAAGATTGATAGTAATTTTTAGGAATAATAATGGTATGGAGGTGTTTTGAATATTCTATGAGGAAAAAATGGTCCTATCCAAGGTATTAAAATACAACTCACAAATGGAAAAGTAATTAGGTAAATGGTAATATTGGAAATAGATTTAGGAAATAAGTAGAATTTTTTTAGGAAGGCTTAGTCCTATCCAAGGTTTTATATTACAACTCACAAAATAAAACTCTATGGGTATGATTAATTAAAAAAACATATTCATCAATGAGGAATATTTGTATTATTTTAATGAATTATGGAGTGAAAAGACATGACATAATTGTTTATAAGAGAACCTTAGTGGGTATGAGACATAATAAATAAGTAGAGACACATAGGAGTCTAGTGGATGTTAGATGCAGAAAGTATTTGTTCACAATAAGCACAAAAAATTATGGCTAAATAAGTGTATTAATAGGATCAAATCATGATGGTTAAAAATAAAATAAAATTAAAATGGACATACATTATCACATTGTTTTCCTCATTCCTTAGGAGCCCTTACAAAATCATTGGTCTACTAGGAATATTAGGTACTTGCACAAGAAATTAAGTATCATTATATAGAATTTTTAAATCTCTTATCCCAATGTACTATCCTATCACACCCTAATGGACCTTAGATCTATTGTGAGGCCAAATATGGATTTTCTTATTTAATTATAAATAGGAGATGTGTTGAGATATGAATCACATCTTTTGGTGTTATTTTAACTTTTAAATTTTCATTTTTGCCTTTTGATCATTGACTTTTGTTTAAATGATATAGATTTGAACATTTATGGATTTTTTATTCCTCCTCTATACATACATGGAATAATGAAACAAGAGTGATATAATTAACAAAACAAAATGAGATTTAGGTTTTATTTGTAGGATAAAAAATACCTAGAGATATTGACATGACTTTTCTAAACTATTAGGCTTGCCTAAAAACTAACATATGATCTAAATTCTTAACCATATGTGTGCTTAGTATGAAAAGGGAGTAAAGGGAGATCTATGGAAATCAAAAGATATATATATGTGTAGTTATACAATGAGAATTATGATTTCTAACTGATCATATGGTATAAATAGGGTAATGTAAGGATGTGAATTTTAGAACCATGTAATAATAATAACTAGTTTTTAAATGACATAAAAAACACAAGAAAAAGAAATCTAAGAAAAATTGAGAGAATATTTAAATATTGAAAAAAAATTTAAATGATGAGAATAAGATTAATGCATGAGATATTAATTTTACATCAAAATATGTGAAAGATAAATTAATATATGAAAATAAAATAATCCATGAGACCTGTAAATAAAAAACCATAATATCCATATACATTCATAAATCAAATCCAAATCATGTATTAATGTGATAGAACACCATGATGTCTTTGAAACTACTGATAAATATCATCCATAACATATGATACATACTTGTTAGCTAAATTTTGATGTTAATCATAGTCTCATTAATCTTTATTTCCTACCATATCATATCTATAGAGAAGCTAGCTATGATATAATAAGAATGATGGTCATGAGGTACCTCTTGTGTGGGATACTCAATATGAAGAAGTCATGTCTAAATTATAATATTATCTATAGATATATGTAAATGTATAGGTTGTAAAGAATGAGGCTGAGTTTATGTTATTCTACTAAAGCACTCAACATAAATTGGTATGGTGTGTAGTACACTAATGATAAAGATAATGAACTCCCCCATATTGGGGCATGTACTCTAGAATTATCTTAGGAGGTGGTAAGCTCTTGTATTTTAGTTTTTATATATCTATATAAATTGCATCAATTTATTACTTGAGTTGTTGACAATGAGTATAAGAATGGTTCTGCATACCATAAAAGTAACAAGTATATCTAGTAGTATATGTTGAGCATCAACTATTTGTGGTAATATAATAATAGGTATACTACTACTATTGTGCACTATAGTCCTTTTCCAAATAATCAATAACTCTATGGATCTTAGAAAGTATCATTTACCCATTGTGTTAGTAGAGGATCAATATTAGGCAAATGTAGTACGCCATAACCAATAGGATACATTAGAATAGGGTCAACACTAGGTAGGACCACATAAATAGATGGACTCACAATGGGTTAGAGTATTGTAGCTAACATATATAGAATAAGTAATATGGAAGGATTATGGAATATAAAAATATAAGGTCCCATCATGACAAATTCCATAAGCATAATCCTAATAGGCTCAATAGTGACTGGAGTAGGGTGTGCATACTCCATCTCAGAATTGTAAACATCAGATGAAAAAATAATATTAGGTATTATAGCATGAGAAGGAAATACATGAATATAACTAAAATAATTTTGTAAATAACAATGATATCTAAGTATATTAACATTTTTAGCTTGAGTGAGTCCATCTAAAAATGGATCATCTAAAGAATATACATCATTATAATCAGGAGTGTAAAGGTCAATAATACATACTTCAATGATTTTACTAGTATGGTGAATGGAATTATTAATTTTTGTTAAGGTAAACATAATTTTTCACGTGATTTATACCGAGATCAAGGTCATAGATAAGGAGGTAATTGAGAAATTATGTTAGGACAAAGATCAAAAGTTTTATTTTTTAAACTGATCTCATATGGTTCATCATCATTAGAATATAAAGTATTTTCCTATTAGTTTAATATGACCATTATAACATTTTGATAGAGTTGATGAGATAATTAAAGTGTTAAAATTCATGAAATGGGATGCTAGGTAGAGGTTCAAGGGTGGGTATTTTTAAAACACCTCTTTCTTGGAAATTTGTAAAATTCTAAGGATTTGTATCTCAGTGAATCTTGTATATAGAATTATTATAGGTAAATTTAACATAATTGTATGTTGAAGAGGTAACTAACCTCATGTGATGTGTCCAAGGTCAACCAAGTAAGATATTATAATAAAATGGGAAATTAAATTTCTTGACTTTCACACATACCATGATTGGGGGAACCATGATAGGAAGACAAAAACAAACTAAAGGAGGCATTTGTATTCGATCATATCATTGGCATTTACTTTGTGTGGATTTAATATTACATTAAAAATATCTAAGTGATTTAATAAAATGAAGATAAAAAACACAATTTCATGAAACCTCATCAATTAACACACATTTGACCTATATATTTCCTATTTGTACACTAATGAATAATGGTGGTTAATTCACATGAAGTAGTATCTCATTAGGAATCATGGAAGAGATATCAAATATGAGTGAAAGAGAATCATTCACTATTTCATCAAAGTGAATAGGAATTTCTTCAAATTACTGAAGGATGTTATCTTCATATCCTGACAAGGTACATTATTACCCCTTGGGTGGGGGATAATGGATGTTAATTTTGACTAATAATTTTATTAGTTAATTACAATGATGAGGAGAAGTTACCAATAGTTATAAGAAAATAATTTGATATGGGAGACATGAAATCTCAACTATGATGTCCCACTAATCATAACTCATTAGAGTTTGATTGGATAAAGGTGCATAATGTTGTAATAAATCATTGAAGGGTGGGTTGGAATTTCATTGAAATTTATTTTGATATGGTATATTTGTTTTACATTTGGTTAAAATGGGTTAATTGGTTGTAGTTACTTGTGTTATCTTAGGTGATGTGGTTAAAACTTTGGTATTTTCTTATGTTTGAGTGGAATGAATACCAATTAAAATTTGTGGGGTATCCTCTTGTGATATTTTAGTGCGTAGGAAGAGTACAAATTATATCAATGGTATGAGAGGTATTATCAATTTATATTGTTAGAGTTTATTCTTGTGTGTTTGTTGGTTTGGTATACCTTAATTTTATGAGGTGGGCTGTATAAGAGTCTTGACCAATGTGTAACTTTGCAAAATTATTATGGTTAGAGGTTGGATAATGATCGATATAAGAAACTACTCTTATCATATTATTCATTTTGACAACATTGTCATCCTTGATGTTAGGATCTATAGTAGTTTTAACCTTGTTGGTAGTATAAGGTTGATTAGTGTTATGTTGATGGCTATAAAGGGGATCCTTGTAAATGGCTAAGTGAGCATTGGATTGATTTAAAGATTAATTTTTATTTTTAGTTTCATGATCCTTAGCTACTATTTCATAATATTGTTAACATATACATATGAGTTATGTGTGATAAAATTTAGGTACAAGAATATAATACATAGCAAAGTTTCATAACTGATGACAAGCTCATGAGATTGACCCCAACTTAATTTAAACCAACAAAAATTTTGGGGATCATAACAATGTTTTATAGTGTGTGTAGGATCAAATCTTGGAAGATTCTTTTTAATTTATTATAAGGAAATATGTTTGTGTACATCCACATTATGCACTTGATAAAATGTGGAACTAGGATGAGAATTTTTTTTATTTGGCATTGGAGGAATATGCTATGTGGGGTTTCTTAGCACACTAGATTGAATAGTGTGTATGGAGTCATAAGTATTTGCAACACAATTTTTAGTTGCATGTCATTTTTTATATTTCAAAAGCATTCAAGTTCCCATTAGAAGGTGTGAAAGATCAAATTGATGCATAAGGAAGTATTGATGCTTAGTATGGTTGAGGGCTTCTTCCAAGGATTTTAGAGAAAGGATCCTAACATGATATTATAATTTAGGATGATAAGCATAAGCAAATAAATGGAAGAGGTTCTCATCTGACATATTATGATCAGATTTATTAGATAATGATTTATATCATTTGATGAAAACTTGTGCCATATTGGATTCTAATTATTTGCATTTGATAAAGTGGGATAATTTTTTTTCATGAAGATAACTAGTTTGGAATTATTGAACCAATGCAATGACTAAGTCTTTTAAGCTAGTGATGGAATGAGTTTTAAGTTGGATACAAAAATCTAAAGCATCATTTGAAAATGTTTTAGCTAAGATTTTGGTTATATAAAATGTATTCAATTTAACCCAATGTTTATATAAATTTATAAAAAATTTTAATTGTAAATTTGGATTCATGGATCCATTATAAGTTATAGAGGGAACTATACCTCCTATGTCAATATTTTTAATTTGAGGAATAAGAGGATAATTTTTTAAGTGTTTAATAGAATTTTTAATAAGTGAGGGTAGTGATATAAGGTTACCATGTGCATATATAAGAGGGGGTAAGGGTCATTAGGATTTTACACTCCCTATTGAATAGGTTGATGCAAGTTTTGAAGATGAAATAATTGGTTTTGCATTTGCATCTTAGTTTGAAAAATAACCATTTGATTGAGAGTTTTTAATAATAATTGATTGGTTTAAATGGTGTTTTGACTAGTATAATAAGCATTGGATGTGTTAGTATTAGGTGAAGTATTAAGGGTTTTAAATTCACTAGTAGTATGAGATGTACTAGTGGTGTGAGAATCACTAAAAACATTAGATGTATTAATAGTTATATGAGATTGGGTGTTACTATGGGTTCTTTGAGTAGACCCACTAAAATTCACACCTACCATGTTTGTAGAAATAGTTGGCATGGAGGTGAAAGAAGGCATTGAGGATGATGCCATACTATTAGAGGGAGGCATGAGAGAGGGTAAAGTTTTGGTAGAATTCATAAAATTATTTGACCCAAATCTTGTAGAAAATTTAGGTAAAGGTGAATGGGTTTCTCTAATATAAGGTCCCATCATGATGTTAAAAATGATTGTAGGATCCTTACCTCTATGTTAAATTTGTTAATTGATGAAGAGGATCATTTCAGCCATGTATTCAAGGTCACTTTTATCTTATTTAATTCCATTAATAAAGGGTTATGAATTATGGAATAGGGAGGAGTCCCATAGTTGGTGGTTCTAGTGCTAACATAGATGTTTTAAAGATCTGGGTTACTTATCATAAAATGTGTCTTGGGAATTTTATTAGGATTATTTAATGTTGGTTTGATTTTTCTCTATAACATCATAAAAAAAAATGTTTCATTATGAAATGACCAAGTTAAACACTTAGGGGGTTTAAAAAATTTAAAAGGCTAATTTTTTTGGAATAAGCAAAGTTGATCTGGTTCACAAAGTTGGATATGAGGAAAATAGGATAATTTGTAAAATATTAGGTTTATTTAGTTAACTAATTCATATAATAAGGAAAGAAATAAATTTTTTAATAGATTGGGCTGATCTAGTTTACTATGTTATATAGGAAGGGAAGATAGGAAAGTCTATAATAGACTGGGTTGAGCTAGTCAACTATGTTTTGTAAGAAGTAAAATAAGATAGTGTGAAATAGACTAGGTTGAGATAGTTGAATAATTTATATAATAAATAAAATAGAAAAATATAAAATAAATTTATCTTAGGTGTTGACTGAGTTATGTAAGAAGGAAAATAAAACATTTTATAATATATTGGGTTGAGCTGGTTGACTAAGTTCTACAAGAAGGAAAATAGAACAAATTGTAATAAAATGGGTTGAGATATTTTATTAAGTTTTAAAATATCATAAAATTTTAAAATGGTTTGAATTTGGATGGTGTATTTCTAATTAATGAAAAGTAAGTTAAACATATAGGCAACTAGGTCGAGTTGGTTGATCTAGTTACAACATACAACATAAACCTTGTATCAATGCTGGATAATACAAGTTTGTAATATATCATAGACTAACAAAAAACAAGTATAAGTAATTAGATTTATGAGATAATTAATTATTCAAAAATAATATCAAGAAGTCATACTAGAGGTTTTGATTGAAAGTGTAGTCTTCTAAAGATACTTCCTTGTTTATTGGATAGCGTCAACCTAATATTTCAAAGCACTGAATATGGAGGAAGTACCATTTCCATAACCCACTAAACCTAGTTTCAAGGATATGTTGGAAGTATATTTTTTGAGTTAATCACTAACTAATGCACCACACAAATAGATGAATGGATATATTCCTAAAGTAAAGCCTAGGCATTTCAAAAATACCATAAGGTAGGTAGAAACTAAAGACCATGTTTAGATCTCTACTATGGATATGAGTATTGTGGAAATCCCCTCATGAAATCATATTATAAATTATATACAAGGACAAATAAACATAGTATCAAGTATCCCTTCAATACAATAGCTAAGTAGTTTGAAAATTACTAATAAATTTTTTTTAGGGAAAATCAAACAAAGTGAAAAATAAGAGCAAAAATCAAAGTTTTCAAAGCTAACTTGTAGTTTCTGTAAAGTATATAAATAGGAAAACAAATGAAAATTGGATTGAGTTTAATTATTATCAATTTAGGTTATTTCCATTTAATTGAACGAGGAAGAAAAATAAACAAAACAAGGATGCCCTAGTTAACCAAGTTTTACAAACAAAGTTCAACATAGTGAAGTTAATCAACTTAATCTATTGGAAGATAGTCTAGAATGAACACAATTGAGCAAGTTGACTTAGTTTTATGGATATAAAGTAGATAGAGAAGTAAGTCAAGATGGTCAACTTAGCTAACTATAAATGTATAGTTTTATAAAATTGAAAAACTGGTAAAGATAGTATTAGAATTTAAATTTTGAAAAATATAGAGAAAATAGATTTACTTAAAATGTGACAAAGAGAAATTACAAATATGGTTACAATAAACCTAGTATATAATACAAAGTTTACTAGGATGATGTAGTTGTTTTCCTAAAAAGGATGATTAAATATTTTAAATCATGTTATTTAGGTGGACATTTGAACCTATAGAGGCACAAGACACAATATTTAGACATAATTAAACTAGTCAACTTAGTATAAATAACATTGGTAAATAATTAGAAAAAATAGAAGTATGTCAATATGATTAACCTAGTTATAAAATGAAAAATGCATAAAATAAAAGAATCAAGTAGATCATTTAGGTTAACTATTAAAGGTAAAAAAATTAGGTCAGTTGGAATGATCTAGTTTTTTTTATTTTGGAAATTCTACATGCAAAGTGATAAAAAAGGTCAAAAGGATCACCTCAATTGTAAAACCTACAAAAATATGGACTAACCTACACATAGAGTGTTAACTGGGTTGACATGGTTGATCTAGTTATCTTTAAATAAAAACTCAAAATCTATAATGGTTAGATTCACAATAAGTTTATAGAATGCATACAAGTGAAACTATATAGATATATAGCTTATCCTACTAAATAATATTCAATATTGAAGAAGGTAATAAAGTAACAAGTCTAGTTGGTAATACATTTATAGCAGGATCATGAAAAATAATGGATCCACTAAACCTACAATAAGGGATTCATTATCACACAATGGTAAAGGAGAGGTTTACAAGACCTCTAGTCAAATGCCATTTTGCGATTAACCTAGATAGGTCTTATGGTTATAATAATAAGTAAGCTAATCTGATAAATAACATGTAAGCTATTCTAGTAAATGAATATGCAAGATAATCTACTGTCCACTAAAGCTTGTGGTATAAATAGGGAAGATAATAAACATGTAAAGACAAATCTATCTAATATAGAATAGAAATGATCTAAATAAAGATATATACAATTCAATCCATTACTTATACAACATCTACTTATCAAAATATGAAGGGCTAGGAATATACTTATCTTGTTGAAGAGAACCCATCATGCCTCAATCTCTCCCTTGGCCATTTGTTCTTTGCAAAAGGTTTTTGTGTGATTTCAAGGATCATAAGGACAAATCAGTTCTAAGATATAAGGCTTTTATTATGCATCCAAGACCTCCACATGATAATTTCTACTTATCTAAGGTAAAATCCTAAGCAATGAAACCTCCTATTGGCTGTACAAATAGATTTATGATTAGTAATGAGGCATAATTATATAATCCTTTATTTATAAATGAAGTTTAGGGAGTATTTATAGAAATTTATTTACCCTAATCCCTCTTGATAATTTATCCAACACACTCATCTTGGTCATCTTTGTTAGGTTGGAAATATATTTATTAAGTCTCAAACTATGTAGGCTTGGGTTGATAAAGTTATATAATGTGCACTAAATCCTAGAAAGGGGTTGACATGGTAAACATAGTAGGAATAGTAGTAAAAATGGGTTTTTGATTATGTATGGGTTATTTTGGGTATTGAGATACTTAGGTAAGTGTATAAGTAGGGTTTCAATGCTTAGATAATCAAATAGGAGTAGCTTGTATTTGTTTTAGGTGGTGGTATAGGGGCCAACAATCCTACAAAGCAAAAAAGGTTTCTTAAACCCTTTATTGGTGCACCTTTTAAGGAATTCACTCAAATATATTGATATTTTAAAGGTTCTTGTAAGAGAGAAAGCATCAATAATTGGTAAAAATATTATGTGTATACATTGGAGTTATACTCTATTGAATAGTGATAATTGTTGCAAGTTAGAAAAGCGACACTATAAAAATGTAAATAAATATTTTTTTAAATACACAAAATAAATATTCCTATACTTAGGTACAAAAAAATATTTAATTTTCTAATGTAAATTAATTATAAGTTATCAAATGTATACATGATTTAAATAACTGTATTCAACATACTCAAAAAGTAAGTTGTTAACTAGGTTAAAACATCAAATCACATGATAGAATATTGATAATGATAAAACATGTAAATTATTAATGACCACAATATATAAGAAATAAAATTAAACAAATCTAACTATAATTATTTAATCCATAATAGTTTATAAATAATCCAAAGGGAGATTATTACCAATAGTTTGCATAACACTAGTTAACAAACACAAAAATGTAACGTAAATAATGTTCATTAGTATTCCTTATGAGATGCATTAAATAATAAAATTTTAATGTATAGCCTTTATTTCAACAAGTACCTTCAAAATCTGGTACTAAAAAAATAAGATGTGAAAGTTAAAATAAATTATAGTTTTATTGATTTTGTTTTATTTTCTCTAGTTAATTGTAGAACATTTAAAAAACAAAAATTGACTCTCTAAATGATGTTAGTGTTAATTATACTATTTTAGGGTTTCTTTAAAATTATGTTGATATTCCTTTAAATGATAATGGTATGAATCAATCCCATGTTAATTATAATTATGATAATTACAACCAAAATGAAGCCAAATGTCTATAAAGACTTTTAGACTTTAGGAAACATAGTATGGCTCACCCTAAGGAGATAATCAAAAATTTGCATCCATTGAGAAATATTTTACACCAAAACATAGCTTGATAGGATCTAAATGATCCTTAATTATAATATATACCCTATAAGGTAAATAAAATGGATATTTATGTTATAGTAATGTAAATATAGAACTTGGGGATCACCTTCCATGCTTAGTAAAATGGAAATTTTAAAACATTATTCTAAAACCATTCCTATTTATTCCATTGCCTATCCTCTTCCCACCTTCAATTATTAAAATAATTTTATTTATTCCTAGTGTATTAATAATCCACCATTTTATACCTCTCAATTTCTTCAAAATTCTCATCATGTTCCTCAAATCTATAAATGACAACTATGACACAATCCTTGTGTGATATCCAAAGTCAAATTAATTTATTATCTCTATGGTGTCAAAAGCTATGTAATATGATGTAATATAGTAAAGTTAATATATATTAATAAGATAATATCAAACTTTAAATAAATTATTGAAATATAGATCCAAATAAAATACAATAATATAGCAAAATAAATTGACTAATTACATGAATATAATGTACTAAATTCTTTATGTTGAAAAATAGAGTATTTAGAGAAAAATACCAAATTTTATCAAAATATTTTACCTTATAGTAACACTAGTGCAATAATACTAATTTTAAATGGTGAAATAGGGCACACAATAGAGATATAATACTATCTAAACTAGTATATCACAATTCTAATGTGATATAATATAAACTAAAAGTATGACACATTATTGAACAAGCAATGAAAAATAATGATACTACAAAGGGAGATGAAACCTAACATATTGATAAGAATACATGAATTATGTAATTGGATATGGACTCTGTAAGTAAATATGTTTCAATTTATGAGCTATAGGTTATTTATTATATTATTAAACAATAAAATTTCATAAAATGTGAATGGGTTAAAATACACATGATTCAAATGGGTACCCCTACTAATTCCTTTGTTAGACATTGGCACTAATTATGTAATTTTCTTACGCTTTGAATTTATTATTTTCTAGGTAGGTGTGCAAGTTAATGTGATTAGGACAATGTGATAACTTTATATTATTTTAAGGAATAATATGATGGATTTCATATATTTATTCCCTTAATGTTTCCCTTAATTTTATAAACATAATAATTATGTTCAATTTAACTAACTTGTACTACCCTTTGAAGAGTTGAAACTACATATCACGTACACTTGAAGTAAGAGTTAATATAATTTTAATATCCATGTGAGTGTAATCCAAACCAAGTGACAGTTATAGATTCACCTCCTTTCTTATATAATAAAATACAAACATATGATCTTGAAATAAGGTTATTTATGAATAATGTGATAATGGCACAGAACTTAGAAATGATGTAAATGATTTATAGACTCAACATGATGGCTCATTCACAAGTATATAGATAATTATATGAATGTGAAAATTAAATAAATTAAGGTTGAATATTATTTTAATAAATATTTTATTTTGGGGGACAAGGTGCGGGGGGGGGGGTGGTGTGGGGGGAATTACTAAGTATTTAATTGTATATAAAGTTCTCTAAGACATCATGCACAAATTTTAACCATAGAAAAAATATGATAAATGAAATCAAAAGTGCAGAAAATCATACCAAGATAGGAAATATCCATAAAAAATAAGAGGGAAAAAATAAATATGTCATCAATTTTGTAGATGATAGAATTGGAAATTTCCTAATTTTTTATTGTTAGGAAAAAAGAATCATAATGGAGACAACACTACTCAAAGAATGGATGACTATGATCTTAAAGTTGAAAAAATACATAATATGCACATGAAGATATCAACGTAATTCAAGGCTAGAGAGATGATAATGGGTAGTGAAAGATTTATGAAAATATAAAATTTTATATAATTAAAAAAGTGTGCTAAATAATGAGAAATATGCTTTTAATAATAGTGTGGTACCAAAATTGGGTGTCTACATAAAGATCCAATTTCATGTACATTTGTGAATGCATGTGTGTATGAAATTTAAATGATAAATTTAATCATGTAGCTAAAATTACATAAGGAAGGATGGATATAATGACTAAATTATTAGGTGATATTATAATACATGTAATTATTACTCTTGCAATTAAATTAAATTATTTAATATCGTGATAAATTGATATGAATATATTAAAAAAAAAATTAAAACTAGAAAATGAGCATAAGAATGAATACACATATTGGTGTGTGAACCATTCATCCATTCCTATTAAATACAATTAAAAATAAAATTTTCTTAGGTGATATAAACTTAATAGTAAGTTATGATAACTCAACCTTGTTTCTTGATTTAGGATGTAAATACAAGTTATGCCATGACACTAATTTATCAT
>JARHVA010002074.1:2340000-2380000 GCA_037957365.1 Torreya grandis
AATAAGGGAAAAAGTGTGAGAAGGTATAAATTCAAGTCTGATGATCAACCAATCACACTACTAATATAGAATCACTATGTAACTCTTTGACATACACTAATTATGGAATGAACACAACTTGCATGCCTAAACAAGGTGAGTAATATGGTAAACATATACGAGATTAGTTGAAAGTAAGGGAATAATTATAACATTATTAAATTTTCTTACACTCACTTTAACATACCCTCTCCTAAAAATATATGTAGAATTTTCATCACCTAGATGAATAAGGGACATGTCACATGGTCCCAAGGAAGTGAACTCAATATATGAATAAAACAATGATGTGATACACCAGAGCCAATTACCCATGTAGGAGTCAAAGGTACAAATGAAACTAGAGAAATACCTTTAAATTTATTCTCACATTTTTATTTTTCCTTTTCTTTACCATTGCCATTATCCTTGGACGATTTTAGGCTTGATGAATATGGCTTGATAGACTCAAGAACATCTATATTGTTATTCTTAAGAAGGAATGTTAGGTGGTCAGTTTTCTTCTTCAAAGATTTTATTTCATCATACTTTATCATGAAATACCCACACTTGATACTCTCTTTCTTAGGATTAAAATTTTAATATGAGGTCTTATTGGTTAATTTGGAGGCACAAGGTTTTGGATCCATTTTTGGAGCATTTTTATTCTATTTATTCTCTTTATTATTTGAATCCTTCTCTTTCCCATTCCTATTAAATAGGTATTGAGGTTTTTAAGACTTCATTATGACCATTTATATTAACTTATATTGATTCTGATTCAATTCATAAACAAAGGTATTTAAATAAGTCATCCTCCATGTGGTTTCAAGAGAACATTTTTGTGGCATGGAAAGTGGAAACAAACATATAGTATCTAGACACAATTTGGATAAAATTGATAGAATAAGTTTACCATATTTTATATCTATAACAAATTATTTTAATTAAAACCTTAAATATTTAAACATATTGAACCAATATTATAGTGTGTTAAAGTCACCTAGACTCAAATTGATGATCTCATTCTCTAGTTCATGAGATCTCATCTCATCATGGCTCCAAAAGAGTTCTCTAGTGTGGTACATATTTAATTAGGTTTTTTATAAGATTCAATGTTAAAACATAAGTTATGATAAATAGATAAAATAATAAAACCATGTGCTTGATCACATATATTAAACCATTTATTTTTATTTGCATCTACTATAGGTTATGTTTCCTCATTCATAGTTATCCTTTAGAAGCCTTTTTTTCTTAGAGCAAGTTTCACGTTATTTTTCCATGCATGATAGTTAAATGCACTAAAATTAGAAATGGAAAAAAATACATGATGAAAGAATATAAATTTCAAAACTAAATGTGAAATAAGAAGAACACACACCACAACACCCCCTGATTTGGCACTTTTTAAATTTAGCAAGTTTTATAAAGTAGACTATTTGAATTGAACAATCATGGAAAAAAAACACTTATGAAAAAAATAACACTCAATTCTATGTTGCCTTTCAAAAGTTACAATTTTTAAAATTTTTCCACTTTAAATGGTCTATTTTAATTAAAATTACACAAAATTTTAAATTATCTTTACTAAATGACAATGAACCTAGCCTTAAATATAGTGATTAGAACCAAAATTAAAATAGGGACCTATCACAAAGAAACTCAAAGTATTAAACTCTATTATAAGAACCAACACGTGCATTCAAATAAAGATAAGTCAATTTGACCTTAAATTTTAAATAAATCTATAAAAAAATAATTATAATTTTAAAAAATTTAGGGCAATGTTTTATGACTTATCTTCTTGAGTGAAAGTATGAAGGCATCGTGATGCAAGAGCATCATTACTTGACTTGTGTTGTATAGTCAAATTTTGGTTTGATCAGGTGTTTCAGGTTCAATTAACATGTTATTATGTTTAAAAATGTTTTACAAGTCTTTAAATAAAAAAATTAATTTTATCCAAGTGTCTATAGTTTCTTAGGTATGATATAATTTAAAATTGGCACTTTCCCACCAATTTTCACATTTCAAAATTTTGAATTTATCAAGCATGGTTTAAAAGTTTTGTGAAAATTTAAGGATTAATCAAGGTGTTAAGTTAATTATTGGACTTATTTAATTTACCATGTGTATAAATGGGTTCTAAATCATACTTTTATAGCTATCAACCTTGGTATTTGTTTCCCAAGAACAAACTTGTTTGCTAGTGACCATTGGTAAGGCAAACATGGTTATAATAGTTATAAGTTATATAAAACATGTAATTTTTACCTTGGAGTAAATTATGTATGATTTATTTGAATTTAATAAGACCAATATTCAATAAATGAAAGAATGGAGTATCTCAGGATCGAGGAGTGATTGTAACTCTATTTTCTTGTATATGCACATGAAGAATGATAGTGTTTAGAATGATCAATGAAGGAAGATCCAATATTGATATGATTTTGATTATTGAAATGGAAATTATGAGTTTATTATTGTTTATTTAATGTTTTTAAGTAATTAATTTCCTTAATTCCATGTCACTTTACTTACAATATAATATAGACCTATTGAATGATGCTTGCATAGACAATCAAACGTAGTGTGTTGTAAAATTATGGTTTAGAGGCATGAAAGGGTGTGGTTAATGATTTAAAAAGGTGTGTGGAGGATTAATAGTTCCTAATAATACTTTATAGATTTTTTAAACCCTTATTGGAATATTAGGTCTCAAGATCTTACTCTTGGATGCTACAAGTTATGATTGTATGCATAATGAGAGCAAGAACATGAATTAAATGTAGAGTAGATGTATTAAGGAAGAATTATAATTATTTTAAAATTTATTTTATTGTTATAAAGACACATAAAAATATTCATAGTTTCTTTAAACTTATTTTAAAATTTAATGTTGTAAATTCTTTCCTCTCAAGCACCTATAGTTGCAGTCAACCTTGAATTAGGGTTTTGAGAAAAAATTCCATTTCTAGATGTTTACACCAAAGGAAAATATTTAAACTTCATAATTTTATATTATGTAATGTATTTTAATATTTTAAGATGGTTTTTTACTAGTTTCATACTATAAATTAAAAAATTTGGTGACTATGTGTGACTAAGAGTGAAGAAGTCATGATTAGGTCTAAATAAAGACCAAAAAGGGATTAGTAAAGTGACTTATAGGTAGAGTTATGTCAAGAAAAATTATGGAAATAAATGGAAGGATATACTCTATAAAATAATTATCTTTTAAAACAAATTTTCTACCTATCCGTACTAAGAGAAAAGGTAAAAAGAAAAGGCTACATAAGGAACATGTTAATGTGAGAGAAGTTATGTGTGATGAGAGAGATGCTTTGAGGTGATTTGTGAGTTAGATAAGGAGAATAGTATGAGCATGAATAAGATTATAATAACCTCTTAAAAATTCAATGAATCCTTGAACTAGTGAATGAATAAATGAACCAATGAAATTTTATCATAAGGGTGGATATTTAAACAAGGCATAAGTGAGTTTGGTTATGTTGCCTCTACATCATTTTAGAATCAGAGCTTAAAATATATTAGGAAGGAAGTAAGGAAACATAGAAAGTAGATGATGAGGATTAACAAGATCCAAAATAAGGTTGTAAGTAGTTGGTACAAGGTTGGAAGCCATAGAATTGGCTCATAGAAGAGATATGAACAAGGGTGATATAAGTGAAAGAGAGGATGGTATACCTCATGAATAAGTTTTAGAGTAATGATATGAAGTTAGAGTGCATGATATTCATAGGAATAGTCCTTAGAGTGATATTAAAAACCAATATGGAGGTTCCCATGTATGTGGGTAGTCTTAATGTAGAAGAGTTAGTTAATTGGATCACATCAATGGATAATTAATTTGATTATGAATAGGTAAATGAGATAAAGAAGGTGAATTTTGTAGTAATAAGGCTAAAGGGTCATGCATCCTTGTGGTGGGATGTCATACAGGAAGAAGGAAGAAGGGGAAAAGAGAATATAAGGGTATGAGATAGAATGGTGGCTAAGATGAAAGGAAAATTCATGCCTAAGGACTATCAAACCATATTGTTTAGGAGGATACAAAATCTGAGGAAAAAATACATTATAATGAAAGAATATACAAAATAATTCTATAAGTTAACCATTTAAGTAGGACACATATAAAATAAAGTAGATAAGGTTTCTAGCTACATAAATGCCCTAAAGTTTGTCATTCAAGATGAGATAAGAATTTTGTCACTAATAAAAATTAATTAGGCCTATCAAGTTGTATTTAGGGTAGAAGAGAAGTTTGATAGAAGGAAAATTCAACTAAACATAGGTAGAGGTGGTAGAATTTGTATAGATAGAGGGCAACGGGAAGGAAGAAGATAGCTAGGTAATAGAAGTCAATGGCAAAGTCAAATAAAATAAGTGGGAAAAAACTCTAAGAGTTTGAGCACATCAAGTAAAGGTGTGTATGGATATAGAGGTGGAATATCATATGGTAGAGGAAGAGGCACTAGTTGGTTTTTAGGCAAGTGCTTAAGTGCAAAAAAATCGTTGGGCATAGGTCATATGAGTGTCCTGAAGACATCTAAAATTGTATCTCTTAGAGTGAGAATAGAAAACAAGTGTTTTATCAAGAAGATGAGAGTGTAGATTATTTTCCAAACTATGTAGAAGAACCTAAAATAGGTGAGACATTGCCAATGAAGAGAGTTATTTTAAGGACTAGACATTAGGAGAGAGAACCACCATAAATAAATATGTTATTTAAGACCATGTGCAAGAGTAAAGGTAAATTTCAAAAAAATTAGTTCATAATGGTCATATGGATAATATAGTGTCTTCTTTGATGGTGTCTAAGCTAGGATTAGAAAGTAACAATCATCCAAGTCCATAAAAATTTTATTGGATTAAAAATAGTCATCAAGTCCTAGTGAATGGGAAATACTATGTAGATTTAAATATTGGTGGATATAAGGATATAATCTTATGTGATGTAATTCACATTGATGGGTGCCACATCATCCTTGGTAGAACATGGTATTATGATAATAAACCTATGCATGATGGGAAATCCAACACTTACATCATTGATAAGGATGGAAAAAAGCACACACAAAACCCATTAAAATATAGTCAAGCATGGAAGGAGACACCAAAAAGTGTGATGATGTTTGGAGATAAGGAATAATTTCTAAAATAATATAATTAAAACATTGTGGACAAAAGTATGTTAACTAAGAGAAAGTGCCAAGAAGAAGACCATGTAGTACAATTTACCAAGACAATAGAAGAAGAGGATTTAACTGTTGAGAAACATTATAAGGTGTTAAATGCAAGAAAAAAATAGATTTTATAGTCATACCATTAGAGTTAGTTGTTTTACAATGAACATTTGGAAGGGTTGTTTTCAAACTCATCCTGTCACCTATCTTTCATACAAAGCATGGAGTATTTAGACCACTTATTTGAGAAGGTTAGCATGTTGAGAGAGTTATCCATGGAAAGAGAAGTCATTAATCAAGAAAAGAGTGAAAAACATTAAGGTGAGAATACATAGGTTAAAGATATTGAGAGTATTTTAGGATAAAAGATGGAACCATAAATAACATTACAATAAGCAATAGATCTAAGCATAGACAATAAAATCATGCAAGTGAAAGAGTGTGTTTTCAAATAAGATAAGAAGGAGGTTGTTATGATTCACTTTTGTGTTATATGTGTATTTTTTTTTTGCAATATAACACCAATATGTTGAAGATGATTAGGTGGGAAATCAATATGTAGGAATTTAACCTCAAAGGAGAAAGCAAGGTGGCATTGGTAAAAGAACAAGGAGGTCTATGTCTCACTCATAGACCCTAGGATACAAGAGGATGTGACATTAAATATATGGATTAATTAATAGAGAAACATGTTGATAATTAATTCAATTTAGGATGACTAAAATTTTAGGGAAAGTTTCTTTTTCACCTCAGTAGTAGATGCAAGAGCATCATTACTTGACTTGTGTTGTCTAGGAAAATTTTAGTTTGATCAGGTGTTTTTCAATCAATTAGAATTTTAGGATGTTTAAAAATATATTAGGAGTATTTAAATACACTTTTACATCTTCTCCAAGTTTCTATAGTTTATTAGGTAGGATAGAGTTCAAAATTTGCACTTTTCCACCAATTTTCATAATTTAAATTTTTTAATTTATCAAGCATGGTTTAGGAGTTTTTTTAACATTAAAGGATTAATTAAGGTGTCAAGTGATTGATGGGAATTATTAAAGGTACCATTTTTATAACATGATTTTTAATTCATACTTATATAAACATTAACCTTGGTATTTATTTCACAAGCACAAATTTGTTTGCTAGTGACCATTGGTAAGACATAAGTGGTTAGAACAGTTATAGGTGATATAAAACATGTAATTTTTTCTTTGGATTAAGTTATGTATGATTAGTTTTAATTTATGAGGACTAATATTCAAGAAATTAATGAATTAAATATCTCAATTTTGAGGAGTGGCTATAACTTTATTTTCCTATATATGCACATGAAGAATGACAATATTTAGAATGCTCAATGAAGAAAGATCCAATATTGATATGCTTTTTATGATTTAAATATAATTATTTAGTTTATTCTTGTTTATTTAATTTTTTAATTAATTCATTTTCTTATTTCTATGTCACTTTTCCTAGAAGATAATACAAACATATTGAATGATGTTTGCATAGATAGTCAAATATAGAGTGTTTTAAAGTTTTGTAGTAGATTCATGAAAGGGTGTGGTTAATGATTAAAAATTCTATGTGTAGGATTAATAGTGCCTAAAAATATTTATAAATTTTGGAAAAACTCATTGGAAGAATAGGTCTCAAGATCTTACTCTTAGACCCTAAAAACTGTGATTGTATGCATAGTGAGAGCAAGAACATGAATTAATTATGGAGTAGAGGTATTAAGAAAGAATTATAATTATTTTAAATTTTTTTTAGATTTATATATGCTCATACCAATATTCAAAATTTCTTAAAACTCATTTTAAAAGTGAATGTTGTAAATTCTTTCCTCTTAGGCACTTATAGTTGTAGTCAACCCTAAACTAGGGGTTCAAAAAATAAATTCCATTTTTGGGCATTTAAACCAATGTAAAATATTAAAACTTAGTATTTTTATAGTATGTAATGTATTCTTAGAGTTTAATATGGTTTTACACTAATTTTGTATATAAAATTATGTATTTTGGTGACTATGGACTAGGACTTAAGAAGGCCTAATTAGGACTAAATAGATACCTAAAAGGGATTAGTAAATTGACTTCCAAGTAGAGTGAAGTTAAGAATTTTTTTTTAAAGAAAGGGGAAATAGATAACGTACTCTATAAAATACTTAGTTTCTCAAACTAAGTTTGTACATATCCGTACTAAGAGAAAAGGTCAAAAAGGCTACAAAAAGAGCCTAGCAAGGTAAGAGAAGTGTGTGATGAGAGAGATCCATTGAGGGGATTTGTGATTTAAATAAGGATACTAGTATGAACATGAATAATATTATAATAACCTATAAATGATTCAATGAATCATTAAACCAATGAATGAACAAATGAACCAATGAACCTTTATCATAAGGGTGGATATTGAAACAAGGCATAAGTGAGTTTGTTTGTGTTGCCTCTACATCACACCACCAAGGGAAGAATAAACCTCTATGAAATTTTCCAAAAGAAATAATGTCTCATAGAATGACTTAGGGTTTTAATAATAGATCAACGTTTGAATGTTGAAAGTGCCAATAATAGGATTTAGAAGTCCATCATAGGTTGGGAGGATCTTCAAAAACCCAAATGGAAGGATTATAATGGCGAAAATTTCCCTTTGTATGTCTTTCACAAGCTTAAAAAATGTTGTTAACACATCTTTCATGAGCATAAATTTTCCATCATCATGTATGGTTTCAAAATTCCATCATTAGAGTCAAATGAGGTTTACCAAAGGCCAAGAAGAAGACATGAAATTTGTATAATCCCAATGCTTACCCAAAGGCTTTAAACCAAGGTTTGTAGATCACATCTAGTAATCATTTGGGTCTATGTGAATGAGAATATCTAGAGCCTTCATGAATGAGGAGGTTTGAACCTTCAATCCCTTAACCGTTCAATCAATTAAAGGGATATGGGTGATGGTAGGCTACCAAACATTAAAATAAATCTAATGGAAGGGCTGAACAAACCATGTCAAAGCTTCAAAAAATCAAGTATCAATATTATATACCATGAAAAAGATAATGAAAACCCTAAAGTATATACACAGGATATAGACTTAGCGTTCACTAAGTAAAATATCTAAAATGATCCAATACATACATGGGAAAGATCTAGACTTGAAAAGATAGAATCTGTAGTCTTATATGTAAAGAGAATATGCCAGTAGATAATACTCTTGATAGTGAACATGGAAGGACATAAGCTTGCCTAAATTTAAAAAAATAAACTATCAAGATTTTAAAAACATAACAACATACAAAACCTAACAATCATGAAAACTAGGATGGTGCTTTGATACCATGTCAGAGCATTGTCTAGGATATATGGTTCAATTAAATACACATATTTGTTAATAAAGATTAGAATAATTACATATACATTGTTATGATCAAAAATCATAATGATAATATTGTACACAAACAAGACAAATCATCCAACACACTCTATGTAGAATATCTCACAAAGAGATGTAAAAATAGGAGAGTAATGTGTAACTCTTCCCTAAATGATCACAAAGGCTTGGAATATGCATGTAACTCCTATGTCTAAAATGACCAATCAAAGAGTAACATCCACTTCCCAATGATAAGGAACAAGAGCAACTCCTTATATCTAAGTACTCCTAAGTAAGATAACATAAGTGTATAGGAATAATCCATTTGTGTAGTAATAATCCAAATAATAAAATAAAAGGAAAAAAAATACCTACACTAATAGTTTGTAGTTATTGACACCTAAATTTCAAAAAATTAGTGTTGTCACTAATTACTTGCATTAAAAATTAAACACACCTAATACAAACCCATTTTTCATAATTCTTTTAATTTATTCACCAAACATGGCCCCATTCAAATAATTAACTGATTAATTTATACTACTTCTATTAATTAATCATGCACTTGAAATTATATAAAAATAATTAAAAATAAATTAAATTCACCCATGATCATCCTACTCAATCAATTTCATTTAATTCCCCTAAACTTATCATTTAACTATTAACTAATTTTTTTAAACAAACATTAAAACATTTAAAGGACTTTTAAAATATCAATATGCCCTTTCACATTTGAACAAGCTTCATTAAGACATTTAACCCATTGAATTTCCATTAATCTCATTCAATTTACTTTTGACAAACCTAACTATTTCTTCCAAGTAACTCATAAATCTTCAAAAAATGTTTAAACAAACATTAAAACATTCAAAGGCATTTTAAAATATCAATATGACCTTTCACATTTGAACAAGCTTCATTAAGACATTTAACCCATTGAATGTCCATTAATATCATTCAATGTCCTTTTGACAAACTTAACAATTTCTTCCAAGTGACTCATAAATCTTTAAAAAATGTATTGAATTTTCTTAACCCATTTAATTCACATCCACCATTTAAATTATAAATTATTTAATTTTTTTTAATTAAATATGACCTTCCATTTTCCATTTAAAAAATTTATAAATTTATGTACTCTCCTCCATTACAATAATAATGTTATGAGATATCTAATTTATCACCTTGTGAAATAAAATAAATAAATAATTTTAATGTTATACTACTAAAATTTCATAGTATAAGAATTTCATTTTTCACAACCACATCACAAGTATCAAAGAGCACATCCAAGTTGACAAACAAGAGATCTTAATTGGTTGGTAGGTGAAAGTATATTATGTCTTTATTATTTTTAAATATATATCTAAGGTTTGAGATTTAGTTTAGAATAATAATTAATAATCATTGTTTGTGTCTATCTTCCATTATAAATTATGCATGTCCCACTCTAGCATTCTTGATGGGACATGTTCTAATACTTTCTTTTATATTGTTTTTCATTATATTTTTGGAGTGTTTTTTCATTTAATTTATTTTTATAACTATTATAACATTAATCTAGTATAATTTTTTAGATGTTACATATCAAATGTGACTATTTTTGGATAGTTTTACTTAGTTGTAACCATCTTCTAAGCTGCAGTGAAGTCATTTTGCAGATAAGTGAAATCATTCTTATAAACTACAAATGAATTTTAAAGATCAATGAAATTATTTTGTGTAACATATTTTATATTTTATAGGTTATTTTATATGTATGTTTTCAAAGTATCAAAATCATTCTTAACTTTAATGAAATCATTCTTAACAATGAAATCGTTCTTAACTTCAGCATAATCATTATTAATTTTAGAGAAATAACTTCATGCATCAAAAAAAAATCCTACACATTAGTGATTTTTTTTAATTCCCCATCTATATAAAGTTTTACATTATCTAAATCATCAACCTAAATAAAAAACTCATCACGCTCATTGGTGAGATCATTCTTGTAAATGTTTGTTTTCTTTTCTACGATTGTAAAATTTCCTATTTTTTTGGTTTCTATCCAATAATGAAATCATATTTATGAGTAGTGAAATCATCCTAAAAAGTGATGAAATAATTTTAAATAATAACAAAATTTTATGGTATATATTTTTTCTATCATTTTTATATTTTCTATATTTTTTGAGATAAGTTAGTTTTGATCTAAGTAACAATGTTTTCATTTTTGTGAATAATATTTTTCTATTTTTTGAGATTTTTTATTATTGTTTTGACTAACCTCATTTATTTACTTTTCAAAGATGTTTTTCAAACTACTACATATTTATTTTAGCACTATGGACCAAAGATATATAAATGAAAACAAATTTGATTACTGACACATTTATTTTTGATTTAAAATTTTAATTAAATTTATTTTATGTTTAACACATTATTTTCACCACTAGTGGTTTGTGTATGCTCTTACCTTCTATTTCAAAGTGATCTGTAAAATTAAAAGTGGCCATATTTATAATTTTTATATCATGAGTTATCCCACTATGATATTTCCTTACGTTGTAAAGTAATATAGGAAATTAGAAATGGATAGTCTCTTTTTATTTTATTTCTAGGGGCTCTATTAATCTTGTATTTCACCACCACATGATAATCCAAACCTCTATACTGACATGGTATATAATTTTAATAATCAATTATCCTCATTTCCTAAGATTGGTTAACCCCCAAGTGACATGACATGGATTTTACAACCAATACATAGGGTTTAGATAGTCCCTTACATGGAATCAAGACTTGGCATGCCATAAAATATATAGAGTAAAACCCATAGTTAATCATCTAAGGCCTACATTAGGATCCTTCAACCATAACCAAAGAATAGTTCTTAGAAAAGAACATTTCTTAAGACTACTCACCACATATATTTTGGTCTTTGGGGCATTATTGATGGGATATTTATATATTTCACACCTACATGAATAAATTTATGTTGTCTTGTTTGATTGTTTTATTTGTCCCTTGTTATAAACCAATGATCAAATTAGTTTAGATGAAATAAAAAAAATTCAATAAACATTAAAACTTGTATTAAAAAATCATAACCAAAAGCAATTTTCTTTAACAAATCAACTTATCAAATCCACACAAATATAAAAATCATACTTCTATCATAAATCAAATATTTATTCAAAAACCATCTCAACTAAAAGTATCTTATGTCAAAACATTTTTTATTTAGACACAAAAAAACCTTAGTGTTATGTTTCCAACTGCTATATTGAAATCACTTTTGAATCAACCTTAGGATAGGGAGGAAATTTTTAATATAAATCCTTTCCACTTTGAGAATCAATATGACCATATAGAGATAAATTATAATTACATCCTTATAGATAAAAGTGAATACAACCTTGAGACTCATGATTTTTAAGTCAATATAAACTAATGAAAAAATTAAAGGTTATATTTTTTAACATAAATATGATGTCTTGTCACAAATTTTAGAGTTAGGTACTAAGTTACATTCATACTTTAATTATAAGAATTTTTATCACATCATTAGTAGGAGGAACCAAAATCCTCCAAAGAATGATCACAATCCATATTGAAATTACCTTCATAGGAATAAGGCTTATCTATATTCCTTTAATAAAAATCCTCATAATGTCTCTCACATTTATGGTAACAAGTGAAAATTATTTCTAGATAATAAATCACAATGAGATTAAAAAATAGTTTTATCTGAATGCATCTAGATATTGACCAAATAATTAGCCTATCTTCAAACTTATATAAATCCTTTCATTATAAACCCTTCAAATCATAAATCCAACAAAAAATCAAATAATAAATCCCTTAGGTCAAATAAATAAAATCAAAGTAAATCATCATCTTAACCATTCAAGGACATGTTGTTTGTCCTATAATAACAATCTATGATGCACATGATCCAAGGATTTCAAGATGAGAGTCACGCCCAAATTTTTTTTTATAGGTTTGGATTACTATGTCTATATAATTTTGGCATAAACATGATGAAATAACCCATTATTTCCCAATTAAAACCTCCAAACTTTGAAAAATACAAAGGGAAAGGTGACCCTAGGAAACACATCAAGGAATTCTACATGTCTTTCTAAGAGGTTGTCTATAGAAATAAGTATTTACTTAGAATTGTCCCTTAAATATTATGTGGCTGAGATTTAGAGTGGTTCCTTCATTTTACAAAAGGGTATAAAACCACATTTTTATATCTATCTAAGAGGTTTGTAAAACATGATTCCCAAAGATTGACAAAGGAATGGGGAAAGTTTCTCCTCTTTCTTTAAAATATGGTGTGGCTTAGATATTATGTTTCCTTGGAAAAATCCTAAGAAACAACTCATTACCATTTTCATAACCAATCTAAATATAGAGATGACATTCCACCTTCAATTTCATTATGCCAATTCATTTGATGAAATCACTTAAAATGGAGTTCAAATTAAACTTAGACTCATAAATAAAGTACCTATCAAAATTTTACGTAAAGGCAACCAAGGTCAAAACCAAGATGAGGAAGCCAAATTATTTATGAAGAAAAATAATGTCTTAGGTGATGGGGTAGTTGATTCCAAACATATATCAAAATTTCAACCTACACAAAAAATAATCATACCTAAGGTTAAACCCAAGAAAGAAACAAAGAAAATGAATTATACTCCTTTTGGTGAACCCCTTGAAGTGGGTTTTCACAAACTAGTTGCCACAAACATAATAGTGTTCCCACATACCAAACCATTTGATGAAAACATACCCAAACCATACTATTACTAGTAACACAAATATTATAAATATCACAAAGTCAAAGGTCACTCTACTAAGAAGGGAAAATTTCAAATATTATGAAATCATGCCCCTAATATTGGTAGAAGAAAGTTTTAAACAAAGAATATATGTACATATTCTAAATTAATTATACTATATGTCTGGTAATAATTTTTAGCTTTTCCCCATAAAGTTTATTAGAGTGAATTTATAACTAGAAAATTTATATAACATAGACTTAAAACTGATAATTTTATTTGGAATTAGACTAGCACTAAGTCTAGATAATTTTGAAAGGGTCCGTAATTGATGCCTGAAATTCAAAAAAATATGTCCAATACTTAATTGATTAAGAAGACATAGAAATATAAGGAAAAAATATTAATAAAAAAATTAGGGATATACCAAAATCCTTTTTAGAATCATGATTAACCTCTATCTTAAATAAGTCAAGTTTAAAATCAAATAAACAACATAAGCTCAAAAAAATATACCCATATAGCTAGTATTTTCATTAGCCATGTCTAACTTATGTAAAATCACATATCCACCATCAAAATCAAATCTTAATATTGTATACTCACTACTAGGTGCACAAATATTACCATACCAAAGTATCATCTACCCAATTATGAAGGTAAATATAATATCATAGACCATCTTGAGAAGACACATATCCACATATCCATTTTAAACCTCCTCAAAATATGCATTACTTACCAATATATTACATAAAGACTTAGAATATCCAAGAGTCCAAAATGACATTGACTAATCCAAATTCCAATCATTTGTAGGAAATTTATACCTAAGCAACCAATTAAAATTTGACTAAAATGAATTATCCCATGGGTCTATTTCATAATCTACCCTTATACATTGGATTAATAATTTCAAAACATAAATTAAAGTGAGTAATTATATATATTGTATATAGTTTCAATATATGTATGTTAACCTTGATTAAACATCTAATTTATATGAAAACAAAATTAGAGCATAATATCATCACTATAAAGGCTTGTGCCAACACATAACAACAATCAACTAGTAAAATACATCTTATAAGTATGGTGGGGTTTGTCAAAGACCAAAGCTTAATTCATTTAATTGAAAATGACATTCCATATAATATCCTCCTATTTTGACCATGGATTCATGGCATACATTTCATTCCATCCACATGTGATCAATTTATTAAACTCCCCCATTCTAGTATGTAAGTTATTATTCCTAGTAGTTCCCAACCCTTCCAATACAATAAACTATTGGAAGAGTGATATATAAAATAAAATTACTTACCTATTAAATACTATTACTATCAATCCACACTAATAAAATAACCAAAGATTAAAAAATATGTCCATCAAGATGATATACCACCCACCTAAAAATATTCATCTTCCACATCTAATTCTAAAAACCAACCATCCACATACACACCCAAGTTCACATATAAACCCACTAATTTTAAGTTAAAAATCATTAACAAAGGTATAAGAGACTATGAAATCCAATATTATTACTATTTAGGAAAATTACATGTCTGTTAATGACCATGAGAGGCCCTATTTTAAGAAGAAAACACAAATATCCTATTAGTACAATGAAACCACTTTTGTTTAAGGAGGACTTCTTCTAGATGAATACATTGAGAGATCAAATGACTCATGTATAGACAATGATGAATTTAAAACTATTTTCAAAATAACAAGTATAATGTAGCTTAGGAAATCATGTGTAATATTATGAACTACAAAGGTAAATGTCTTGGTATTCATGAAAAGGGAATTATAGAGCCTATAATTTTCCAAAAAAATAAGGAATATTGTGGCATTTACTATAAACTACTTGGTGAACTATACGATTACAATAGTGAATATAATTTGATTTACAATGATTTTTATTCTAATGATGAATGAGTTTTATTCATAGATGATATGAAGACCTTGCATCCACAAACCTATTTGATGATAAAACCATACTGACCTTTGAAATTAAATATCTAAGACTCATAGATTGGGACCAACAGAATTCAATACCACTCATTTGTCTCCAAAATGAATATGTACTTATAGAGTTCATGGGAATATGGGACAATATTGTATTGACATACCAAAAAAATATTTGATATCATCTTGCATACATCAACATAATTTAGGGAATATGAAGAGTTACTTAGTCTAAAATGAATAAAATTACAAAATCATAAAAGTTTAAAGTCTGAGTCCTTTAGTGAAAATATTTCTAAAGCACTATTGGATGAAAAAATGAAAATAAATAAACAAAATATGATTCTATTAGTGAAAACCTCTTTGAGATTATAATATACGATGTAATCAACCTTTCCCCAACACTAATGCAAATGCAAGATGGTTAAAATTTGTTTATTGAAGAAACCATTGATTCAAACATTAGAAAAGAGGAAACTCTAAAAATAATTAAGTAGTAAACTACCTTCAAGAATAAATAACAAGAAAACCTTACCATCCTATTAACATGGTTTGTAGATGTTTTTAATTAGGAATATGGAGACATGTTAGGCTTAGATCATCCCTTTTCATACATCACCTAATCATTCATGTATATATTAGACCAATGAAAAAAATATTCAAAATATGCATCCCAAAGTAATATTATTGGTCACAAAAGAATTATAAAAAAATTTAGAGGCTGGTTTCATTAGGACTATTGAATATTCAGATTGGATCTCCACTATAGTCCTCGTGATCAAAATTACCATAGGAATTAGAGTGTGTATAGTCTTCTAAGATAATATTAAGGCTTGTCATAAATATGAATTTCTACTCCTAAACATTGGAATGATAGTGGATTTTATTATGGGACATGAAATGTTATCTCGAATGGATAGTTTTTCAAGTTATTACCAAATAAAAATTGCACTTGAAGATCAACACAAGACAACATTTATCAAACTCTAGGGTACCTTTTATGAGATGGAAATTTTGAGTAAATAGATTTGGATATGAAAATTATATTAGAATCACTCAAAACATCAATCTACCACTAAAATTTAGATCCATTAAGGATTAAAAATGCCATGAAAAATAAAAAAATCATACATGCATTAGATCCTAAAAGTTAATTTCTCTAGATCAAGATAAAAATAATAAAAAGATTGATTAACTATGGATTATGAATTGCTTACCACAGACTCAAATTTCTAACATGAATTTTGCTTGAAGACTTGATCTAAATACTATATTGATATAAGGCTTTAACATAGATTGGGCTTGGATTTGATAATTATCTTGTAGTTAGTTTGGCCATGTAGGGAAGATATATGGACAATATTTAAATTTGGGATGAAGAGGATCAATGGTGGAAAATTATCCAAGGAATTAGAAACTCCCTAGATGATTCTAGAGAAGGAAAGTTTCTAGAGGAGCCTCTAGAATATCCTGTAATTCTAATCATGATTAGTGGTGGATTAGTCATGTGATTAGGGGGTTCTAGAGAATCTAGGGTATAGGCTTGTAGGAAAGCCTAAGAGTAGGTAGGTAGGTAGGTTGTGGGAATTTAAAATTCCTAAATAATAGATAAGTGGGATTAATTAGTGTATAAGACATGATTAGAAGAATTAATAATTTTTTTGGGGATAATATGAGGTTAGTGGTTGAATAATAGTGAAGGGGGATGTTAGATAAATGACTAGAAGGGGTGATATTAAGATGGAATTATAAGATATAAATGAGATAAATAAAATTATTTTTGAATAATAGTAATATTCATGATGATAAATGAAGTGAGAAAATTTATATGTATATGTTTTTACCCTCTTTGAAAGGGCATTGTGAGTGGATGAAGTGAAAGGAGTAATCGTCTTTCCAATAAGAAAGACATTTATGAATAAATGTTAGTAGATGATTTTAGTGGACATATGATACCCCATCAAAGGGAGATGAAGGGAAGAATGAGATGGATGGCCAATAAAAATAAGAAAAGAGGGGTGGGATGTGATGAATAGATAAGGGGATCAAATGCTAAATGTTGAGATAGATGATTAAGAAGATGAATTTGAATTGATTAGTGAGTTAAAAATTGATGATGCCAATGGAAAAGACATATGTACATGGAGTGAGAATGAATGTGTCATGGTTGTTGACACATACCAAGGTGGAATAAACCATAAAATGATGATGATAAGACTAAATTACACAAGCTTTAGACATATCCCAGGCAAGGATACATGCCATGAAAAGTTGAGGACTAAAACAAGATTGATTTATAAGGTTAATGGGGAATGTAGCTCAATGTTGAAGGTGAGAGATGTGATGAAGGTGATGATATGATCTATTGATCATAAGATTAATGGGAATAATTAGACTTCATTACATCAAATAAAAGATCCATAATGCAGTTAATAAAGATGATAAATTTAGGGATGGAGTCATTCCCTAGTCAAGGGAGGAAACTGTAAACTTTAAATGGTGAGTTGATCAATCAATGATAATGGATGATTGATGTAATAATAACAATATTATATTTTTTAGGCCCAATCAACAAGTGCAAATTATTGATAAAAAGATTAGGGAGATGATTGTGGGTAGGTTGTTTGATCAATAGACCAATTGATTAATGATTAATATTATATCTCAATGATTTGAATGATGCAATACTTAGGGATGATCAAGGATAATATAGATCTATTTATTAATGATGAGGGAAGAGGAAAGAGTGGCCAAGCTGACTTTAGGGACACCATGTGGATAATAGTTGCCTACATAGTGTGAAAAGGCCTCAGGCTAATGTATTTTATACTAGATGATGAATTACAAGGTATACAAGAAGAGGATGATGATGATGGATATTAGACATGTTACGATTATGATGATTGTGAGACATGTTAGTTGTTAGATAGAGGATGTGACTTAAATGTTATACATAAGGATAGATGAATAGGATGAATGATGGTAGATAATATGTTGATGACTAGAGAGATGATAGATGATTGGTTAGATGATAAAAATGTGATGAAAAAGGAATTTAAGAAATGAGTGGATATTAGACTAGTAAATTGGGATGATGGAATTTTTTATGGAATAAATGTGACTTGATGATTAATATAAATGATCAATACATCATTATTTTAATAAGGCTCATCATAGTCTAAGCAATATAATAAATATAACACTAGGTAGTATGCCCTATGGTATAATTATGACCAAGAGGACATCATGCCAAAGCACATAAAAATGGGGAAAATAAGTAACTTTTTCATCATCAAGGGTGCCTAAAATCATAATAATGGATTTTGGTGTCATCATTACACCCTCATTAATTTCTCAATAGACAAAAATATGCATGATGCAAACATAAAAAAAAAGACAATCAGATATATACATGATAAAATAAATGTAAATAAGTCAAACAACATAGAGAAAATAATCAACACACACAAGTATCTACATTTAATGTCATTGTGATTAATCTAGTTATATTGATGAGAGTTAACAAGATTATTGAACAGGTGATGCATTGGACTAAGTTGGGCATGGTGATGTGATGTGAATTTGGATTAAGGATATGGATTTAGATAGGGGATATATTTTCAATAGACTAAATACTTGGATTAGGATAAGGTTTTTAATGACTTTGATGTCATAATTAGGATATAGGATAAGAGAAGATGCTAAAATGATGAGTTGAATAAGACTTTAGATAAGATGATTAAGATATAAGATAGGGGAAGATGACAAGTTTATAAAATGACTGAGACCTTAGCTGGGATATTTAAGACAGGACAAGATGACAAGATGACAAGATGACAATAAACAATATAATTTAAATGTTTTGTGATTTTGGGGATTTTATAATTTTTAAGGATTTTTTGGGTATATTTCAATATTTAGGGCTTTTAAGATATGCATGTACACTATAAAAAGGGGTTACTATCAAAGGGAATACCAAGCCTAAAAACCAGGGTAAGGATAGATGGAATGATTAATGGGATGATAAAAAGAGGGGATGATGCCAAAAATGGGATGAAGAATAAGGAATAATAAACTATATATTGACAATGACCACATCATGAAAGAACTAGTTATATAGTTTCTTGAGTGTCCATTGGAGGATATGCCAACATCATTCCAAAACATTTATCAATACCTCTTGCATGTTCTTATGAAGGTTAATATGGGAAATAAATATGGATATAATATGATGAATGATATTATGGTGTATGATGGCTATGAGAAATGGACTAAGGAATAAGATAGGAAAGGATGGGATTGATAAGGGATCAACTTTTATCCTAAGTGTTGAGGTATAGTTGGGACAATAGATTTCTTTATCATGATTCTAGTAAATGGTTTTAATCATGGTACTATTTAAAGGTGACATAAAAATGTTTTTCACCATTGTATGAATGTTTTTTTAACTTTTCAGATGGCATCCCAATTTATTAGATATGGGTATACGATGCAAGAATGTTGATACTTGTTTTATCTTTAGCCAATACCTATTCTAGAGATTTGTGATGCTAGGACCATGTTGTCAATGTTGTATTTAATTATGTCCTTATTATTTGATTATTATTCATTAATACCCCTCCATATATCTATACTAGATGTCTTTTTCACCCCTATGAGAGACATTACTTCTCAAGAGTGTGATGTGAGGTATGGATTGGATTAGATCTTGATGTTAATGGGGGTGCATTGGAATTGAATGGATGATAATATCATGATAGTATGATGTTATGGGTGTTTGAGGATTATGACTAATATCCACACACATCTTTGGAGACATCAAACATGTTAGATATTCCACATTTGATTGGTACCAATTGACAAAAGACTATAAGAGATCCAATTTTTTTAGGTTGTGTGATTCTTTTTTGATCTAATTATTTGGATGATTATTAACCATATTGATAATGATTTTGAAATTATTTTGATTTTTAGAATTTATTATCTCTTGGCCTCCTTCTAGTGCCTAAATTTGGGCTTCACTAGAGGAGAATGATCTTTGAATTGATAAATGATGATGATTTTGACTTTGATGGTCCCTTAGTTCTTCAAATAGGTTTTCAATACGATCATACACATTTTGATTAGGATGATGATTTTAAATTTATTGATTTTGAATTATTGTATTAGAGGTGATTTTATCATCCTAAATGACATTTTAAATATGATCTTAGACCTTTATATTTGTAGCACATATTATAGTGCTTAAGGATGAGTCAAAAAATATATATTCACATTCATCCCTTTAGAGGGAGGTGATTAAATGATCAGAGATGGGAAGGAATGGATATATTATGGATGAACGTGGTGGAGATTATATAGTGATGTAAATGAGTGGTGATGGGTCAACATGGTCCTCATAAGGGTTCTTAAGAGACCCATTTTTGACATCAGAGAAACTCACATCAAGGTCTTCAAAAGGATCACTAATACTATCTATAGTACATGTATTAAATGTAGGATCAAATTCATTCTTATAATATTTGATAGATAAATATTATAGAAATATATTATGACTTCATCATCTTGAATAGGATTAGAAGATATGCCTTGTGATTGATTATCATTTAAATTGGAGGTATCTTTAAAAGAGCCTACATAGTCATCATACACTAGAAGATCTATAAGGGATGGTGTTTCTGATTAGGAATCAGATTTATATACTATTAAACATGATATTGATTTAGATAACACTTATATTAACTTTGATACCATTTTTGATACATAAGATGTGATGCTTCTATTAAGAGATTTGTTGTCTACAAATGACCTCCCAATGTGGGTTTTTTGATATGATGGAGAGAAAATGGATTCACCAAATATAGGTCCATATAAGAGATAATTATTAGAGAATGAAAGACCAATTTCATGGGAAATAAATTCATCCATGATGGAGGATTTGTCAAATATGGGGGGGACCATGAAATATAGATGTGGTGTCTTGACCTTGGTTTGGAGAGGGAAAGGCTTGATCATGATCGAGAATGGAATATTTGTATTCATATTCTTGCTCACCCAGGGATGTAGATTCATCTAATTTAATCTTTATTTTTATGTCACCATATTCAATGAGGTCTTGGAAATAGTTTTGGAAATGAAGACATTAAATAATGGTATGCCTGAAGGTTTAGTGATATACATAGTATTGGTTAGATTTATACCAAGAGGACTTAGGCTTGGTGGGATTAAGATGTTGTTGAGTGGATAGACCATCATGTCATTGGAAAAAATATTATGGAATAAGGATTCTAATGATATAGGCATAAGATTATAGGGGATCTCTTCAATTCATCACATGGATGCAGAAGCATTAGACTTTGGATCAGATGATTATTAACATGAATGGTTGGGTGGATTAGTAGTATATGAGGTGGCCTAGATTGGATTCCCTTAACTAGTGTAGGAAGGTGTAGATGATGGGATAGGACTAGTAGATGTAGGGTTTAAATGGGACTGTGTAGTGTGAAGACTAAGATTTGACTAATGTGATTGGGTGTGGACTAGAGATAATGTTGATTAGACACAGTCAAATTATATAGGATATGGATTACTCAGACTAAGGCTATGATAAGGGAGTAAATCCCTATTGACGATGAGGAAATTATTAATTAAGTTATTAACCAAATATATTTTATAGGCCATGGATAAACATAGGAGAAATCATAGATGATATGATTTCCCATACCCAACTGATAAGTGTAGGGGATTGGTTAGAAAATTTAAGGAACAAAGATGGGATGTGTGAAAAAGATTTAGATAAAGGCCTTGATTTGGTCTGGTCTTAAGTTTGATTAGATATTTAGAGGTGATGTGATGAGATAAGATAATATTTAAGTAGACTAGTTTAGGATATGAGCTAGACTTTGATTATTTAGACTAGGTTTGACTAGGTGAGCTATGATATGATCTAATATTTTATGGGGAATAGACTAGACCAAGAGACTAATTTCAACTAGGGATTGATTGGATTAATAAAATATTAGGACTAAGATGATCGACTCAAAAAGGATGAGATGATTGGATTAATATATTGATAAGATATGTGATTATGACTCAAACTTAATTACACACAAGCAAGCTTAGGAATGAAACCTAGATTTGGTATAGTTTTTTGCCAACGTGGATGAAAACCAATGTATAAATACAAATTTTATGAGAGGACTAGTATAGAGAATGGGATGAGTTGGTTTGGACTAGGTTGATAAAATGGTGGATAATATGACTAGGCAAGACAAAGTCAAGACCAATTTAGAGTAGGGGACTAAATAAGTCAAGGTGACATGTGATTGGTTATGGATAAGGTGGACTTAGTCTGATGACACTAGGGATGGTCAATGTTAAGACTAAGTCATAAGATGTGTTATATGGATGATAAACCTTGATTAGGATATGTAGGTAATAGGGGTATAACTAGTGATATGTGGATGAGACTAGAATAAGATGTCACTAGGATAAGAAGGTGATGAGAGATAGGATGAGATGGAAGATTATATAGTCTTAAAAGGATGTACACAAATGTATAAAGAGAATACATATAAGAGAATATTGGAAAGGATGCATAAAATGATATGATGATGAGATAAGGATATACAAGAAGGTGATATGTGAAGGAGACCTAGACATGTGTGTATAGGTTTGGGTAAAATACTGACTTGCCTCATAAATAACACTAGTCTATCAAAATACTCACCAAATCAAGCAAACCAAAAGCCCCTAATTTTAAAACTAATTTGGAGTGTGACTCAACTATTGTACCATCTAATAGTTTCATGGGTGAGGTTATAGGTTGGTGACCCATTATAAATTCTCCAAAACCCTCTGAACCCTATCTACATATGAATGTCACTTAGGAGATAATACTAACTGTGGTATCATGTCATTTGTTATGGTTGATAGTCTTATGCTAGGTTGAATCAGCTCTCTAAGGGCATTCCTGATATACATAAGGTACATGTAGCCTAAATCCATGTAGGGGGTTATTTAATTCTTGGTTCATAGAATTAACTCTTCCCCTTCATAGATGACCTATATGGGGTCAATATCTTATCCTAACAATAACTATCCTTGATATTTATACTCTACCAAAACATAAAGTTTGGTTGAATTTATGGTGATGAAATTTATAACACCAACCCATAAGGCTATGGCAAGTGTGTGGGTGTTAATTCCATTTCACGTTTCCCCAAAGAATAATGGGAGGGTTTATTAGTGGTTTTTTTTATCTTTTAGGAATCACTATAAGGATGTGAGGAAATCATACACTACTATAGCCCTCAGGTGACATACAAATAAATAAAATGATTTATTAAACAATTAATTTAGATGTGATATATAAAATATATACAAGATATCTACAACATGATTTATCAAAATTCCAAAATATCAATGATAGAAGATATGCAAGATAAGTGATTAGTAGTTTCAATTGGCAATATTGAGTGGTAACCTACAAGATGGGATGTTAGACAAAAATATGACCTATAAGAAAATATGTTAGCAAGACAAAATTACCACCAGATTCACCCATGTAAGATACATAATACTAGTCTAATAAAACCTAATAAAAAAGTTGAAAAAATGCAATTTTACACTATAATGTTTTTTGATGAGGGGCCACGATGCAGGAGTCTAAGGAAGGTAGCCCCCAGTGGGGTCAAGGGGTAGTTCCCCTTATGGGGTTAAGGATAAATTTCCCTTAAAGGGTTAAAGGAAAATAACCCTTGTGGGGTTTAGGGGAAATGCCACAGGTGCACTCATAGTAATGGTACTAGGTAGGGTCAAGTGGTAGTACCCTTGATTCAAAATGTAATTTAGGACTTATAAAACCATTGGAATGATTTAAAATTTACCAAAAATGATCTCATATAAACATCCAACAAAGATAATTTTTGAACAAAAACAAAGTGAGAAAATTTAGTTGTCTTGATCAAAACTATATATATGCAAACAAATATTCAAAATTTATTTTAAAAACTACAGTTTTATAACTCAAAGTCAATACCACAACTTCATAATATGGAATTTTGTTGGTTGTTAATTATCCCTAACTACTTGGTTAAGTAAAACTACTTATGGTTAATATAATATTGTAGGTCTACATCAATACTACATTTTTTGATATACAATTTCGAAAAAGGATTATGTGAATACATGGTTTAAGGCAAAATATCTTGTGGTCTATAAAAAAATTCCTATACTTGTCAATATCACCTATTTCAAAATGTGGTTTTATGAGATATAGTAAAAATAAAAAATATATTAGTAAACACAAAATAAAAACATTTGCTGAGTGATTGAGATATTTATAAAATGATGATAATATTCACAAAGTGATTAAAATAATACTATGTTAAATGCTAACTAAGTGAATAGATTGTTTAAACTATTTAAGTAAAAATTCCCTGTCAATATGCAGAATCAATTATGGATAACAAAACCACCTTTCATAAAATGTAGTATTATACTAGGTAGTCAAAGGGGTATTTATGAATGTTTGATGTTGGTACAGGTAAAACCTTTCCTTACCTACAAGCAAATGATAACCAGATACAGACAATAAAATTTTTATAAAGCAAAAACCACAAGCTTAAGTTAGTAATTTTTTGTCTTTGTCAAAACCGAAATTAATAAAGGCAAAACCACACTTAGGGATTAAAACCTCATTTATCAAAATCAAAAACACATTTAGGAATCAAAACAAAATTTCTTGAGATGTATTTTTTCAACAGGTTAGAAAACTTCCAAAATAAAAGTCATGGTTAGTAGTTAGGGTTAGCAATTAGGCAAAACCACAACTACTAAAGTCAAAACTACCTATGCAATGTTGTAAGTTGTTGAGAAATACCACCTTTCACCTAGAAGATGATACTTTTAAAATCTTATACCAAATTTGTCTTGAATTTGACTCACAATCCTGATTAACACACTTCAAACACACTAGGCCAGGTCAAAAAGAGGGATTTCACTGTGGTCACCAAATGCAAGATGTAAATTTTAATAAAATACTTTTGGATATGCAAATTATATCAAAATAAATAAATAAATCAATCTACCATTAAAATATATATCTTTTTAGTAATAAATTCCATGACAAATGAAACATTCATAATTGGATTAGATAATAAAATCTAAGTACTCTAGATTAAGATCAAAATAATAAAAAGATTAATTGACTATGGATAATGGATTGCTTATCAAAGACTCAAATTTTTAACATGATTTTGACATGAATACTTGATCAAACACTATGTTGATACAAGACTTCAACATGGATTAGACATGGATTTTTTAGTTATCTTATAGTTAGTTTATCCATGGAGGACTAACTTGTTTAAAAAGGCCATGGAGGGAAGATCAATGGCGGATATTCAAAGTTGGGATGAATAGGATCAATGGTGGAGAATTATCTAAGGAATTAGAAATTACTTGGATTATTCTAGAGGAGGGATTTTTTTAGAGGTATAATCCTATAAAATCTCTTTAGAAATTTAATCATTATTAGTGGTGGATTAGTCATGTGATTATGGGTTCTAGATAATCTAGGGGGTATGCTTTTAGGAAAGCCTATGAGTAGGTAGGTATGTGGGTTATGGGAATTTAAAATTAATAAATAAAGATAAGTTGGATTAGTTAGTGGATAATACATGATTAAAAGAAAGAATAATTTATTTGGGATAATATAAGGTTAGTGGATTAAGACTAATGAAGGGGGATGTTAGATAAATGACCAGAAGGGGTGGTATTAGGATGGAATTATAAGAGATAAATGATATAAGTGGAATTAGTGTTGAATAATAGTAATATTAGTGATGATAAATGAATCAATAAAATTTAGATGTATACACCTTTTGCTACCAAGTCATGCAATTTTAGCTAAATAACATAGGAGAAACATATTGACGAGAAGTGATAATCATTTTCCATGAAGTGAAACATATCAAGGAAACCATTTCTCTTGTACATATTAGCTACTCAAAATGCTTTGGGATCACTTCTAACATAACATGTTGAATAATCAACCAAAAGAGTTGTATACTCCTTAAACATAACTTTGGTTTCTTATGAACTCAACTACACAAAAATTGAAAAAACATGTTTAGTTATTGTCCTCACTTCAAAAAAAATTTGATATTACATGCTTAACAATCATACCAAAATGATTTATAAAGTATATCCATTCAATTTATTCATTTCAATGTCAACTCTTATAATAAATATGGATAAGTGGGTTATGTTTTTGAGTGAATTTGATATTGAGTTTGTAGACCAAAGAGATATTAAGGGATAAATACCTGAAGAATACCTAGCAGATGCATATTTTATTAAAAATCAACCATGAATAATTTAATTTCTAGATGGGTCTATCTTCTTCCTTGATGGGTCATCAGAATGGTATTTATACTTAGAAGGTTCATTTACCACCAATGGTTATGGGGGAGGAATATTGGTAAGCACTCCATAGGGTGGTCTTATCCAAAAATCATTTTGAATAGGATTCCCTTGCACAATTAAAACTGTGTAATATTAATCCCTCATTTATTGTTTAAAAATAACCATCCATTGAATCATAAAACACTTATCAATATATGTATATTCATATCTCATAATAAAATAAGTCAATATTGAGTACCATGCAAAATATGAGAAGTTTATAACCTATAAAATAATGGTTGATAATATGAGATTGTAATTAAATCAAAGCTAGTTTGATCAGGTTCCTTGTGACAATAATAAATAAACAAACACCATGGAAACCATTAGTTATCTCATTGAAATTCATAAAAATATTAGAAAAATCCAGATCCTAGTCAAAAAATTGATGATTCACACTTATGAATTTTTTGAATCTAAGATGCTTTATGAAATTGTTTGTAAAATATTCTCATGGTATCAAGACATTTACGCTTACCTTAATGATAACACTATCCCCCCAAACCTTTCACATAACCATAATAAATCCTTTATTTAATGAAATTCACTTATCACACTCCTTGGAAACACTTATATCATAGAGGCTATACCAAAACTTTTTTCTGATGTTTAAATTTATATGAGTCCAACTTATAGATCAAGTAGGTACATGATGGAATTATTAGTGCACATACTATCATAGTAATTTCCAAGAATATATTAATAATATGTTTTATTGGATTATAATGGAATAATATGCTTTATAAAATGTTAAAAAGTGTATATCAAGTCAAAAACATGGGGAACTCATCCATGAACCATCTCAATATCTTCATCCTATCATTACTCCATGGCCCTTTTATACATGCAGTCTCGATAACATTGGAAAAATAAAACATAATTCCTCTAATGTCCAAAAACACATAATCACATCTACCAAGTACTTAAAAAATGGGTGGAGGATATACCTCCTACATATGTAACTAGAAAATAAATTTACAAATTCATCCTAATATGAAATTATGGTATCCAATCCATAATACTTTCTGATAATAGTAAGTCATTCAAAAATAAGGACATTAAATCCATTTGTACTTAGTTCAATATAAAACATAGATTTTACACACCATATTACCCTTAAGGAAATGTCTAAGTAGAGGCATTGAATAAAAATATCCTCAAACTTATTAATTAGGCCATCAATGATGTTGGTCATGACTGACATATACATATTTATCCTACCTTGTGGGATTACTTCACAAGTATTCATACACCTAGGGGTAACCACATATTCACTTGTCTATAGAACTAAAACCATTTTATAATTGATATAAAGATACTATAATTTCATATTTCATTAATACAAATCCTTATTGATGATGAGGAATACTGAGTTACAAGCTGACATGAGTTATATATTTTGAAAGAGAAACACCTCAATTCACTTAATCATCTACAATATTACTAGAATAGGCTTCATTTTAGTCATATAAAAAAATCAAATCTATAAAATTTTAAATTATAGATCTTATCCTAAAGTAAATCAAAATAATACCAATGTAGAGTGAGAAATGAAAGGAAAAATTTAAACCTAATTGGTTAGGACCATATGTTGTCATACCCAAACATGGGCCAGGGTCCTAGAAATTTCCCATAAAATATTGATAAGAACGTTTTGCTCCCATTCATATTATGCATCTCAAGTGATTACACACCTAAAATATCTAATGTTAATATAAAAAATAAATAAAATCAATAAAATCAAAAATTAATCAGCCAAAAGTGAAAGCCATTATTTTGTCACTTTGGAAATGTACCATGGTGAATAAATATTTCTCCTATATCCCAATCTCCCATGACTAAGTTATCATATAAAGTTCCTGTCAAGGAACCAATGTTTACCCTTCATGTGTCTAGAAAGTTTTATAGAGCACTTGCTTGTGAGAGATCAATTGCACCACAAATTCAATAAATATGATAACCTGTATATAAATATAATCTAACTTATAATAGTATTATGACATAAGAAACAAATAATCAATCAACAGTGATAGTGAGAAAATTGATAAATATTTTTGTAACAAATCATACATGCATTTCTACTATGAATATGCATAGAGAAGTGTCACCAACAGAGCATAGTCATTCAACTACACATGAAAATCAATATAGTTGATAGTTTCTAGTCCCTTCAGGGTGGACATATGACTTTTTTGGTTTAGATAGTTTTTGCATCATTCTTAGTTATATCATAGAGACACATTATTAACATGATAATATAAGCAATTCAAAAATAATATGAAATATGTCATCAAAAATCTAAAATATTAAATCAAATACAACCACCAAGATAATAATATACCAAAACATATCATATACATACATCAAAAAAATCATACAATTTTATAATCAATAAACCACTCTATGATTAGACTATGGTCTATAATACCTTCCTCCTCACTATCATTTATATTAGCTACTAAATGAGATCTAGATATATAAGGTCCAAAATCACCTTGTATCCTAGTTCATGATCTTTATCTCCTCTCAAATCTTTAAACACATAAAGACATGAATTTATATCAACACATTCTTTCTATTATCATATACACTCATCTAATAATATAAGACCTATATTACCCATCAAATTTATGGGGACATTTAATTCCTCATCAAATCTACTCAAAGATCATCCCTATTTATCATTTCTCATAGATATGAAATGATAAAAATCACATCTCAATAAAATATGGGTTCATGCACATTGAAAACTAATGTGTCCCATTGAATCAAACCACCATCCACAACATCATCAGTTATATATTGTGTACCTCACACAACATAGACTCAATCATCATCAACCAATATTCCTCATCATCTATTTTGACACAAAATATAAATATCATTAGATATTACTTAAAAAATCATTCATATAAAAATAAGAGCTAGATAAAAAAAATATAGTTCAATGTAATTCATACCTCCAACTATCCTCACATGCTTAAGATCCAACACAACATCACCAACTACTACCACTCCACCTGGGAATAATGCAAGTCATATATGATGTCTCCACCATGCTAAATATACATTGATAAATCTTAAATCATTCACATATATGATCTATATCACAAGATATCTCTCATCTATCAAAATAGGATCATGATCCATTACCAATGGCTTACATCTATTCCTTGATCTCACTAGAGCTTGTACACTTTTTCCCCATACCTATGGAATTTTGAGGACATCATAAAGTACCCTGATATTTATAGTGACCCTCTCATACAAAAAAACTCATATAATTTTGGCCACTAATCATAGAACCAATAACTCACATGAATCTGATACACTTTTACCCCATCCTCGATACACCTAAGAAACCCTTTATATGGTCTATGTATGATTTAATCAATAGTTACATGATATAATATATATTAGTAACACATGGTGCTCTAATATTATATATACCTTTTACTAATCCACCTCACCACATACACATGTGGATGTGCCCACTTACGACATGCCATCCATATTGATCATGTAACTACTATGTGTTCATATTACCAACAATGTAATAATGTAGGCAAATAAATTCCACCACTAAATGAATCACATGTGTATATATACATATCATGGTACATATTCAAAATCATGGTCCTAACCCACAATTACATTCTCCCACCCCATAAACACATGTTCCCATTCTCCTTTTTGTCTTAAATGATCATATGAAACATGTATGATATCAAAACACTACTACCATCCACAACTATAAATTTTATCTATTACACAAGCATGAACTTATGAAAGCATAAAAAAATTGATAATAATATCATAGATAATATCACATCTAACTTAATACCAGTTTGATGTTGAGAATATACACTTCTAATCAAATATATACACACATAATCCATGGCCCTAAGCCCTATAACATCATATAACACCATTATCTTTCTAATCAATGACAACTAGATTATCTTCCAAACATCCTCTAACATAATATTATTCTCTCTAGTTAACAACCAAAATGTATAAGTATTTACATCTCATCACTTAGCCAATACAATCATCATATGAGAATCATTTGTTATAATCTCCATCCAACATATATATCCTAGATTAGTCATCTCAACCACATGTGTCTTCCCATTTGATAAAGGTATATGATGCATAGTATCCATCACCCAACCCCAATAAAACTCTCTTCTATAAATATCTTCCTAAAAATAATAAGTAATAGTAATAAGTAATAAATAATCAATTTGAAAATTGTATATAAATCCACAAAATATAGAATACATAGATATTTATTATTGGCACTACCTTGAAGACTACAACATTGGAAAATAATATTGTAACATTAGATAATAGTGCCACAATAGGGATAATAGTATTATAAAGATAAAAATACTCTATAGTATATAAAATCACTAAAAATTGGCATAGATAAATTTTTCACTTTCATCTATGAGGCTTATTTTAGTTACTTATCATTTTAACCTCCCCCTCGACCTAGATCAGGGCCTCCACTTCCTCAAAACAACTACACAATATTTCTCTCCTTCCTAACATAGTGGACACAATTAGAGATAAATTTATAGCTCTAAAAAATAACAAAATGAATCCAAATTATCCAATTTCCTAAACCATATGTGCACTTTTTGTCTACACCACACTACTCAAGTTGTGTCCCCATGCTATCAAAACTAAATTTCCTAAAAATGAAAATATAATATCTTACAAACCCTAGCTCTAATTTTAGGACCATTTATTTTGTATAGAATAAAATCATGACACCTTTTTTTATCATATAGGTATTAATTCTATAACCATATGTTATTCACCTTAGAAATGCATGCTTAATTTTTATTAGTAATTCTTTTATTTATATGGAAGTCTACCTAAGTATCAATCCACGTTCATTATCTTACCAATGATAAAAAATTGATTCAAAGAATATTTTAATATCTAAATTGACTAAAAAATCATGTTCTATTAGTTATTAATTTTAGCTCAAACTCTTTATGCTAGTTGAATCCTTATCACCAAAATCAAGGGGTGCATATGCATAAATCATACTATCTTAGATACACAAAGGACAATTGACTAAGTACACATTTGTTACTCACCATATTTTGACTCTGATCATAACTTGATTTATTTAATACACCATTACCTGTGATGCATCATGCTTCATAAAATATAGGTTTTTTCACATATTAATGTAATTCACACATATTATACACAATATGACACAATGATCTAGATTGACTTAGTTACTCATATTTTTTGTTACTTAGTTACATAAATTGACTCAGTTACTCAAATTTATGTAGTCATTAAGTAGTTTACACAGTCACTCACACTTCTTAGATTCTTACATATACACAGGATAATGGTTTTATTTTATTATTGTTATCACAATTTACTATAGTATTTATCAATCTATGTAAATAAATTTACATGGTTTTGACAAATGGTCAACATAAATAAGTAATGTACATGGTACATGATCACATAATTTATATAGTTTGGTTCAATTTTTACACACATTATAATAATGGGGGTGTGTACAAAGAGTAAGTTTACATAGGCACAATGTTGTTAATCAAACTCTATGGCTTAGTTTGATTAGGTATTAGATGAGGGGAAAATTTAAGGGAAAATTTTCATTATATCCTAGTTTCTACACTATATTCTATTGAAAATAATGGAAAACCATACCATTCTTTATGTTTTTTACTACTTAGAGTCCATATTTATCACTTATATTATGATTTAGTTTCCTCAGTTATCAAATTGGGGACATGTTACATGGTAAATATTTATATTTTCCTATTATTTACATAATATTATATAGATGGAATGGAAAATTCATGCCATTATCTATTTTATTACACCAAAATTAGTTAATAATTATATTTAAACCAGTGTTTGCATCCATCATGTTATAGTTTTGCACCTAAATGAATCTTATAACCATATACATTGGTTGATTCAAAAAACAATTCACCAATACCTAGTTTATTTGAGTTTTATGGGATTAAAATAAACATAGTTTGTATTCTCGGTGCATCTCCACCCATATATTAGAGTGGGGTAATGTATATCTTGGTTCTTCACATCACAATTATTTACTTAGATTCAATACATGGACCCAAAAATATGGGTCCATATTCATAGGCATCACTCTAAATATTGTTAAATTATCTATCCAAGAAGAAAAAAATATTACATTTCATATTATCTCCATGTTGGTTGATCATATATAACCCATGGCACCTCCAATGGAAATAAATCAAATGATACACATGTATGTACAGGTACACACTTTTTCTTTCACTCTAGGATTTTGATTTTATTGCATTACTAGATTAAAAGAGGGGTAAATGTATACACCTCAAATTTGGTCAATAAAACACAAGTAATATGTATTTTATATTTATAATCTCCTAATGTTGATTTAAAATCTTATAAGTGCATATTATATTACGTATATGTATTTTCTGTTATTCTTTCACACTTATTTCACTACTTTTCTACAATATCTTTTTTTCATGTCAGTCCTTAATAGAGTTAGAGGGATAAATAATATATATTTGGTTTAATTCTTATATTTTATTGATTTTAGACAAGAGTGCCACATTGAACAGGATCACCATACTATTTTCCAATCCCTCATTTTGGTCTAACACACATTTTGGATAATTTTTTGGGCACTTTTATTTTGGTTCTATTTTTATGGCTATTTTACCCTTGCTTGATTCATTTGGTACATGAATAGGTTTTTATAAATTCAAAATTAGGAGTATTATATATAATGGGTTCCCTAAGGCAATTTACATCTCACACTTTTCTTTTGGCACTAGCTAATAAAATAATATAAACACACAACATACTCAACCTCTACATATTTATTAAGTATTTACATTATTCACCTAGATTACATCCTTGGACTAAGAATGGGGACTATTCAAATATAATTTTAGATACACATAGTTATTTTTTAAGTTATGTACATTCCTTAAGGGAGAACTACATCAGCCTGAGGTACCTATAATTTGGGCTATGTAGGTAGTGTTTAGTGCAACATGAGTTTTGAGGATAACTCAACCACTTCTCACTTACCAATTTCTCTCCTATTGCATTTAATCTTTTCTTTATTATTATGTGTATGAATCCAATAGGGATTTGAAGAGAAGAAGATATAATAAAGGTTGAATATTGGGAAAAGAGATCCATGGTGGATTGGGCTACACATACAAGAAGTTTTTTATGAGTTAAAGGTTTTAGTTTTATTATGAAAGGGTTTTGGAAATGAGTTTAATATTTAACATGAGTTCCCTTCTCTCCTATTCTAGACACTCTCTTTTCCAAATTTAAAATGACACCTAAAATTTTGAATATAGAAGTGTCATAATCATCCTTTAAGTAAAAAATAATCAAATACAACTCATTTAAACTAAAAAAGATAAGTATCTCATCATTTTGAATGATTATATTCAAAACCCTGTTTTATAGATATCATTTTGTATGTGGGTAAAATACATGGTTAAATGTTGATTTAATTATCTATTTCTATCTACTCAACTATTTTTATTGATTAGGTTAATTTAACCTAGTTGTAGGATCAATAAAACATATTGGTGAACCCATTTTACTAAATGAACCTAGATAAACCCTATATTTCTACCCTAGGGATTTCCTTAAAAAACTTTATCCCTTAGGGTTTGATATTTTATCTCATATAGGGTAATGTGGTAGAATTAATTTTGATTTCTCTTTCATGTTGGATTATCTATTACTATTCATTTTCCTTTATCTTCTAGTTTTTATTCTAATTTTAAGAATTTTAAAAATAACTATTAAGGAACCTCTTCCTCCCCATCCTATAGATCAATTAATATGCATTCATTATAATTATACTAAAGAATGGAAAAACCTCTCAGATTTTGCATTAGCTCAACATGATGAACATTATTATTATTATTATTATTATTATTATTATTATTATTATTATTATTATTATTATTATTATTATTATTATTATTATTATTACTATTATTATTATTATTGTGATAATCAAAAATATAATGAAGGTAATGTAGATGCATGATCTTTTCCTTCTCTTCTATTCCACTTCAAGATAAATAACATATGGCATATTCTAAAAATTATCAAAAAGTGCATCTTAGTTACAATGGTGTTCCTTTCTCATTATATAATGATGTATCTAAATTATAAAATGATAATGAATATTTTATTCCTTTCTCTTTCAAAATAAAAAAATAAAATAAAAATTGCATTCATCCTTTATATGATGATGTTTCAAATAAAGTATTAAATTTTCCTCTTTCTCCATTCTTCAGCTTTTTCTCAAAATCATGTTACAATTTAAAATAAAGATAATTAAAGTAAATATTTCATTCCTCCTTCATGTGATGATGTTTCAAATAACTTTGAAAATGTATTGTTTACTCCTTCCTCCTTTACTCCAAATGTTGATAATGAAAATCAAGATTGAATTTCTCCTACATATGATGATAAATTGAATGATATTAAAACTATGAATTAATCTCTTACACCCTCTTCTAGTGAACATGAAAAAGTGGCTACTTAAAATGTTGATTATATAAGTTAACAAGATTATGATTATGACAAAAATTGGAATGATGATCACTATTATGCATATAATGAAGAGGAGCATGTTTCTACTATAACTAGTATTATTTATTCTTTACCCACTTTTCATTTTAACAAAGATTACATATTGCATAATGAATTAGATGATGGCATGCTTAGTGATAATACTATTAAAACATATATTGATGCTCATATTTTTATTTTGAAGGGTAAATTAGGTGCACATGCTGATTCTAATGAAGAACATAATAATAGTATTCTTTCTATTTCAATAGAATGTAATATGTATTTGAAAACTAATCCTACATTAAATACTAATGAATCTCCCAATCCCACTCTTAATAAAGTAGAATATATTCCTTGTCCTAACCTTAAAGAGGGTAATAACTACTTTACCTCTAATTATGTATATTTTATCACTACTCCAAAAGGTAATATGACATAACCCTTCATGCCAAATGAAGTTAAGTGCAATAATGTATTAGTGGCTAAGATTAATAATAAAATTTAATGGATAAATGAGCTAGTTAATGATTTAAATTGCCTTCACAATAATGTATATATTTAATCAATATTTTTGGTACTTTACAACATAAAATAAATAAATTTTACATTGGAAAATAAGGCCTATTACTCTTGGATTTATTCAAATTATATGCATGGCAACACTATTATGCATAATATATTTCATGCACCATTACCAAATATGTTTTAGATACCAACATCACATAATTTGAATAGAAATGGATATCCTTATTTACATCACAAAGATCATAGGAAAGTTATGAATTGGTGTAATGGAAATTTAATGCTATTAAATTTATTTCCTAGTAGTTTAGAGGATGAAGCTTTAAATTGGTTTCATCATTAAATTCCTCGTGGCTCATCACATACATATGTTGAGTTAAAAGAGATATTCCTTATGCATTTTATTTATAAAAAGGTACCCAGAGTCTCATATGAGATACTAATTTTGTTACATCAGGGCTAATAAGAGATAATTAGTGATTACATACTATAGTTTAAATCATGTATGCAATAGTTAATATATCAACCATAAAATTTGGAGATATAATATATATTCTCTAGAGGCCTCATATTAAATCTTAAGGAATAATTTTTAAATCAATCATCCAAGTCATTCTAACATCTTTTCAATACAACTATTGCATTAGAAGATACGTTGATACTTGTTAGGGTTAATATAAAAGTAAATTTTGATATTGATTTATTACAATCATATGCATAAAACATGGTCCAAACACCTAATACACCTCTTCAAATGGTAGAAATGGGACCAAAATCATAAGTTAAAGTACTCAATAAAGGGAAATAACTAGTTTACCAAGTCACTCCTAGAATGAGTAGAAAATATTATACTAAGCTAGAACCTATATAATTTGATTCATTCATAGATAGGCCTCATGATATTATTTTGAAAATATGGATAGGAGGATGATTACACTTACTTCAAATAATTGTAATCCATCATACCACCTCAAAAAAGATAGAAATAAACTATATTATAACTATCTTCATATCAATGGTCATTGAGATAAATATTATTGTGCACTCAAATATTAAATTGAGTAATATATTGATTGAGGTATCATCACATTAGTGAATGCGACATCAATGTATCCTTCTCCTTATTGTCTTAGATACTACTCTTCTATGACTAAGTTAACCCAAGATTTTCCTATTAGGGAATAATTGGTTACTTATTATTTGACTAAAAATGTTTCTAGAGCACTCAATTATGAGAGACCTATTGCATGATAAAGTTAATAGAGATGTAAACTAGTAAATAAATATAAAACAACATACAAAAATATTGTAACAAAAGAAAATAAAAATAAATAAAAAGTGACAGTGATAAAATTAATAAATATTTTTGAAACAAATAATACATATATTCCTACTAAAATTATGGCCAAAGTAGTGTCATTATTAGAGTATATTCATTCAACTACAAAACATGATTAGTATGGTTCACAGTTTTTACTCCCTTTAAGGTGGACAAATGATTTTTTGGGGTTTATATAGTTATCACATCATTATCAGATAGATATTATAGATATATATTATGAACATTATAACATAAGTAATTCAAAATAAAATGACATATATCTTAAAACATATAAAATGCTAAATCAAATAAAACCATCAAGATGACAATATATCAAATAAACATCACACAATGCAATAATAAATACATCACTCTATGATTGTATTATGGCCCATGGGACCTCCCTCCTCACTATCATTTCTATCAGATACTACATGAGACTTAGAACTATAAGCTATAGAATAACCTCATATCTTTGGAGCATGACCTTTATCTCCTGTAATGATCCTCATACAAAACTATATGTGATTTTATATTACCATGCTTATTTTTAAATCATATATTCTCATCTAATAACCTCAGGCTTATAATACCCATCATATTTGGTAGGGAATTTGTATACTCATCAATTCTTATCTTAGCTCATCCCTCTTTGTCACTCTCACATATGTTATAGTAACAATTTAATCTTAATAAAATAGGGGTGTGTACACACTAATAACTATTTGACCCACTAAATAATACTAGCATCCACAACATTTTCATGCACATATTATGTTAGCTCATATAACATAAACTCAATCATGATCACCCAATAGTCCATCACCTATATCGACATAGAATAAAATAACAATTAGATATTAATAAAAAAAGTCACTTAAATTATGATAAGAGTATAAATAAAAAAGAAAATTTAATTAATTTCATACCTCTAACTATCATGATAGGCTCAAGATACAACACATCATCACCAACATCTACACCTCCATCTAGGAATAATGAATCCCATCTATGATATCTCCACAATGATACATATGAGCTTATACATATTACATCATCCATAAATAGGATCTCTATCACATGATCCCTCTCATCCATCATAATAGGATAAATATATGTAGCTAATAAATTACCTTTATTTCTCAATCTCACTAGAACCTACACACTCCTCATCTGAACTCATGGATTTGAGATAATATCTTGAAGTACCTCAAACTATGTATTGACCCTCTCATACTAAAACCACTCATATACATTTTTAAAATGATCATGGAACCAACATCTCATGTGAATATGACATATTTTTACCCCATGCTTTGACCACCAAGGAAACCCTCTATATAATCTCCATATTATTAAATCAATAATTACCAAATATAATAAATGTATGTAATGAATGGTAATATGATCATATATGTGACTTATACTAATCCACCTTGTTATATATACATATGAATGTGTCCATTTAGGGCATGGCCTCTCCACTGGTTGTGTAAAAATCATGTGCTCATATGACCATCAATGTAACAATGTAGTTGAACCAATTACACCACTAATTAAATCATGTATGAATCTATATAAATCATGATATAGGTACACATTAATGTCTTTCCCAATGAATACATGATCCCATACTACTATAAGTCCTAAAATATTTATTAATCATATATGATATCAACACAACACTACCATCCACAACTATAAATGATGTGAATAACATAATAAAGAACTTATACAAGTGTAGAACATTTGATAATACAATTATAGATAATAACACATTTAACTCACTATGAATGTGATTTATACAATCTATACTATTATTCAAATGTATACATGCACAATCCATGGAATTTTTCCACATAACATCATATAACACCAGTCTCTTTCTAGTCACTAGACATCATAATATCCTCTAGACATCATCTAATGTAATGGTCATCTTTCCATATATCAACTAGAAAATGCGAGTATTTTCATCCCAATGCTCAATAAATGTGGTCATCATATGATCATCATTTATAAAAATTACCAACCAACCTACATATCCTATAGTATCCCTCTCAACCACCTACCTCTTCTCATATGAAAAGGTAGCCTACACATAGTCTCCATCATCTAGCCTCATCGTAACTATCTGTTATGAATATTCTTCTACAAAAAATAGACAAAAAAATAAAGAATCAAGAATTAGTCCAAAAATTGTATAAAAATACACATATTACAAAATCCACACATATTTATTTCTAATATTATCCTAAGGACTATAGTGCCCTCTATAGAACTAAACATTGTACAATAATGTTGTAGCATAAAAAACACATTTTGACCCTAAATATCAGTGCCAAAATAATGATAAAAATGTTTTGAAGCTAAAAACTAATATATTTTCAATAAAATAACTAAAATTTGAAATATATGATATTTTCACTTTAATTACCTAGTTTCATTGTAGTTACTAGTTTTACCTCCTCCTTAACCTAAATTAGGGACTCCACCTCCTCAAACTATTTACACGAGATCTTTCTCATTCATGGCATGTTGGACACACTCAAAACTCAATATATAGTTCTAAAAATCACATAATGAATCCAAATTATCAGATTTTTAAAATCACATGTGTACTTTTTTCTAAGCCACACTACTAAGGTGTTGGCCCCACTTTATGAAAACCAGATTACCTAAAAATTAGAACTTTGATATCTTATAAA